>JAXGFM010000013.1:4162500-4470000 GCA_039880935.1 Streptanthus diversifolius
AATCATTCTTCTCTCTAAATTTCTCTAATATCTCATTCTCTCATTCTACAAATCTCTTAATCTCATAATCTTTCAATTGATACTACTTGTAATTATGTATGTGTTTGGATTGCAGGAAACTGAGCTAGTTCCACTAGGAAATTTCTTCTTCAAACACACCAGATATTCTAAACTCTGAAAAATATGATCGAAGTGTGAGGATTACAACACAATGGATATGATAACCGCTCTTGAGGGTGGACAATAAAAGGATTAGTTTAAGATCACCCTCAGTTCAAACACAGATAGCACATGGAGAGAAGCAAAAACCACAAACTAATGGGCATGTGGATGCTACTCTTATCCACAGTTCCTATGGAGAAGAGTAAGACTAGCTGGTTTGCGGTGAATGGTGTGCCGGTGAGGTATTTTCTGAAATAGTAAGACTATCATAATTATCCACCCTAGTATCAGAAACTAGAGAGCTTTTGGTTTGGAAAAAAGTATTTTGGGAAAACAGATAATATTTATGTTGGTGAGGTGAGAGGGAAGCTGAAAAAATGGCAGGAGGTGTAGAGCGGCTGAAAATGGCGGTGCCCTTGTTTTTATGCACTGTCATCAAATGATCAAAAATATATGGATACATTGATCCTTTCATTCTCAGAGTTGTCGATGATCTTGAGGCGTGTAATACATTTCCATGGGGGAGATACACGTTTGAAGATTGTATAGCAGAGATTTTCCATATGATAGATCATTTCAAGGGTTGTGCTAATGCTACATGGTGCTTTTTGGGTTTCACTATTATGTTGGAGGTAAATCACATTTATGTAATTTTATTATGTGTAGTTCCTACATCGTTTGGCCTAGTGTAAGTTATTTGCTGCTTTTTGCATGTGAAAGCATTCTGAATTTGCAAAAGAAGTTTTGGGAAGATGTACAACCGCTGACCATAGATGTCCAAAAATATGCAAGCAAAATGGAAAAAACCAAAAAGCGGAGGTTATCTGAAAGGCTTTTCGTTGGAAAATATAAACGAAGAAGTTGGAGGGATAAAGGTGCATAGTTGTATCAGTGATATCCACTCATATCAATATACTTTATTTTGTAGATAATTGTATCAACTTGCTATTTGGTGTTAAGATTGATGCGTAAAAAATCATAAACATCTTGGAATCCAGTGTCTATGAGCTTGATCCCCTGTCATGCATATTTGAAGATAAAATAGATGATGAAGGAGATTGCTATTTATCTATGAACTGGAACAAGTTTTTGGTTTATGAGAACAAAAATATATTTTGGAAGGACGTCTTCGAATTAAATAAAGCTGGTCGAGTATTTTTCCCAGATAATAGAAAAAAGTAATCTAGAAAGATCCCAGCATAAAATGAAGACGTTCCTAACAATAATGAATATGTTCTTAGCAATCTTCAAGAAATTCTAATGAAGATGAAGTAAGACGGTTTGATAAGATGAACAAGAGTTTTGATGCATTAGAGAGAATGATTACTTTGATAGAGAAGAGGACTGATGTGGATGAAGGTAAAGACAAGAATTTAAACAATGATGATGACACGGATGATGACAAGGATGATGAGGATTAAGATGAAAAAGAAGACACGACTGAAGATGAGAACGAAGAAGTACAAGGCCATCCATCTCCAGCTGAAAAGACATGAATTGGAGAAGAATATCATGTCCTTCGAAGTTTGTGAAGAGTCCATATGTTTGAATTGTGGTTTACGTAGTTTATGTACTTTTGAATTTATGTGGTTTTACGTAATTTTTCTATGTTTATGTACTTTTGGATTTATGTGGTTTTATCTGGTCTAGGATTTATGTCTTTATATATAGTTGTACGGTAATATCTAGTTGTAGCAGTTATACTTAGTTTTTTTGGTAAAACATTGTTGTACTAGTAATACATATATAAAAGTATATAATATTAAAAGATATAAATATATTAAATATTAAAACATAGGAATATATTAAACTGTGTGTTCACACTATATGCGGTCACACTTATTCATACTACATGCATTCACACTAGAATTGTACTCAGTTGTACCAGTCTTATTCGAGCATACATAATTATAAATTTATCATTTTAAGGTTTTTCTAGTTGTATCAGTATCTTTATGTACTTTTCCTAGTTGTACCGATTGCAATAGGGAAATAAATTAAGTTATCATATATTAATAGAAATTTTTTTTAAAATTTTTTTTTTATGATTCATATCATAATGATAAAGTAGTTAAGAATACACATAGATATATAAAATATTTTAAGATTACAACAAGATATTTCCAATTTTTGTGATTAATAATTAGATATAATAATTATTTTAACAACAGTGATTTCAGTAACCCATATATATAAGTTTAAACTTTAAACCCTAAATCCTAAACATTAAATCCTAAACATGTCCAATTAGATATAATAATTATTCCAACAACAGTGGTTTCAGTAACTCATATATAAGTTTAAATCATAACCTTAAATCCAATTGTACTAGTAATATTCAGTTGTATTCTTAATATGTCGTTGTACGAGTAATATTCTGTTGTATTCTTGATACATAGTTGTACGAGTAATATCCATTTGTATTTTTGATACAAAATTGTACGAGTAATACCCAATTTTATTTGTAATACATAGTGTCACTCACTAATGCCACTACTACTATACTCCCTTTGGCTACTGCTACTAAACTCAAACCACAAATACAAAACTACCCTGGAAGAACTTCTTGTCAGTCGCCGATGTTCTTCAACTGAAGGAAATCTTGTTACTTGGGGTCATCCTCTTTTGGTAAAATAATCTGGAGGAAGGACAACCATGTCGCGTATATGGTTAGGAACTGCCCACTTAGACATATGAGAAACTGGATATATCGTCTTGTAAGAAACCAATGTCCAATACGTTATCCAATAATACTTAGAAAACAAATCATGTATTTAAGTTTAAGTATATTTGTTCTTCTTTGCTTCTGTAAGGACTGCTATTGAATGGACATACGAATAAATGTCAAGATCAAAACGCTTGCATGTGCATGTCTTCATTTTCAGATAGACCAAATAAATATATCCAGCTTCTCCACACACATTAAGTTCAAGGAAGAAACTATTTAACACTGTCACCTTCAACATGTCCATCTCAGCACACTAAGGGTGCAGCTCTTTCTCAATAAAAAGGTACCAAAAATCCTGTCGTTAGTAGAATTCTGCCAATTCTTGTTGTACCACTCATCTATCTTTGAAACAATCACATCGATCATCGGTAAAAGAGAATATTTCCTTGCTTATCTTAATACAATGTTAATAGACTCACATTCATCACTTGTGTATATGTTATACCTATCTCTCGGGAAATAACATCTTGCCCACTTTCAAGTTTTATTACAACTTTTATTAAGATACTCCTCTTTCGCAAGATACCTTTTCTAAAAAGCATTATATTACTTTTGGAACTCACAATCTGTGTACACTTCCGTCATTGCCCTGAATGATTTCACAAGTGTCTTTTTGTTGACGTAGGAGCAACTTCCCTTCACATTCTAGGATAAGTAATAAATACAATATCCAAGCAGAGCTAGCAGGTATATCTAAATTATTGATTTGATAAGACTCATATTATTATTTGTTATGAATAATAGATCACTACTATATGGTACTACTTCTTTCAACTTACTGAAAAAACCAATCTTTCTCAAAATCAACAACACCAAAATCAATTGAATAGTGGTGATGATAAGGATCTTGTGCAGTCGTAACTATTAGATTTCAACCAGTCACATTTTTTATGTGAGTTCCATCAATAACGATCACTTTTCTCATGACTGAAAAGCCTTCAATGCTTGCTCCCAACGCGAAGAAAAATACATAAACTTCTTATCTTCATCAAATTCCACATATGTAATTGTACCCAGATTCAGTTTCTTTAACATGTGCATATAAGAAAATAATTTTGTATAGCTATCCTCTGGAGAACCACGTACATCAGCACAAGCTTTGGTTTTTCCCAACAACGCGGTACTGCATGATATTTTGATGTTTAATCTTACTTGTACAAAATCAATGATATTCTTTGTATTTGGGGTATCAAGAATTCGTGGAAAATCATCATGCAAAATATATGCAACTAAATATGATGTGCCATATCTTATCCTTGTACTTGTTCTTGAAGATACATGAGCACACCTATGAATCTTGTTGTACTTTCTAATCAAGAAGAAATTTGAATTCTTATTCGTGTAGTCTGTAAATACCACTTGCAATCTTTTCGTAATCCACAACATTTTACCACATACCTCATTTTATCGGTATTCACAATCGTATACTGAAAATAGTTCAAATGTCCAGTTTTTTCTAGTAATTCTTGCACGTGTGTCTTGCTTTCAAATTCTTGTCTACTTTCACAATGATACCATCTTTCCATTCTAGATTCACAGGCTGATCTCCTTCTATAGAAAGTGCGACCTCCGTGGCTTCATTAATAAACAAGTTATCCAAGTCTCCTCCTTCTTCATTGTATACAACTATAGCATTATTTTCAAAAGGTTCACTTGCAGATTGATTTATGTTGCCATAATCAACGATCATTTTCTCTTGCACTAGAAACCATGTCTGAATTACTTGCACCAAATTGACTTGCTACATAATCTCTTGAAAGTTTATCATAACTATGATTATTGATAACCTCAACATGCAACAGACATTTCATATGATTTTCATACAACTCTAAGTAACACAAAAGTCCATCATCATCGAAGAAATATATTGATTTCATAGGATTCACTAGATGTGAAATGTAACTAATTTTCATCCCACTTATAACTTTTTACACCCCTATCCTTTTGCATTTATATTAAACCAGTTGCATATAAGTGAACTCCTCACTCAATTTTTTCATCACAAGAGCGTGATGAACATCTTCTCTAGAAATTCATAAAACATTAACTCCCTTCGTTACATATGTCCTCCATAATCAAAGTATACGAGAATTTGTTGATTTTGTTCATTATACCATGAAAACAATAAAATTCAACATTACATAACTACTTAGTAATAACAATTATATCAGTAGTACCTAGTTATACATAATGTCTTAGTTATATCAGTAGTATCCAGTTGTACACAATATCTTAGTTATACTAATAGTACCCAATTGTATTAGTAGTACCTATTTTCTTAGTAATACACAATATCGAGCTACAATTCACCAATCCCGTCACTAATCCCAAAACGGATATCTTGATGATGTACATTACCTGAAATGCAGAACATGTATTCAAATCTACTGCAAACGCAAAACCAAAGTGAAACCACCTTCAAACGCCACGTCAATGGCAGAAAGTCAGCTCACAATTTTTTAAAATTTTTTGAATATTCATATATTTGTTAGAAATTTTGTAATAAATTATATATTTTTTAAAAAAAATTCTAAATAATTTATGTTTTTTTAGCAAATTTTATCCATGTATTTTTATATTTTTTCCAATAAAAAAACATTATATTGGTAAGAAGAAATTGATAAACTATCGATCCATTAGATAACTCTTAAAATAATTCTTAATCATAACCCTAGTTACAAAATACAAAAAAAAAACACCCTTAAACATAGGAATTCAGTCTGAGCAATACCAAAAAAAAATTTTTGATACAGGCAAACAAAGATCACTTGACTTAATGTGAAAAGCTAAAACAAAAAACAATACTAAAATAATAATAGAAGAAGAGAGTCCAGGGAAGAAAGATAGACAAAGAGACCTCCGTCTCGGCTATTAACCTTCTTTTCCAACTACATCGGCCCCACCACCCACATGCGTTCCATTTTCAGATTTTCTTATTTTTCTTTATTACAAACAATCCTTACCATTAATTATTAAAAAAAAATCCATAAAATTTGACATATTACATGTACTATGTTTTTAAATAGATTCAATGGTGGAAGATGGTGGGTTCTACATTTTCTGTACAGCTCTATCTAGATCTATCGAGATTTAGTCTACTATACTTAGTAGACTTTGATGGACTTAGTTTGGAAGATATACAAAGTCTTTCAGAGAGACCTACCAGAATTAATCACTAAGTCCACAAGGTCTGGCACACCTTGTAGACGTAGTTAAGTATGTTATATTTTGTAAAACGTGGTGGAGTTATGTGTTGACTTTGTTTGTCTTTTTGTTTTTTTTTCACAGCTATGGCATATTTAGATCTATCGAGATTTAGTCTACCAGACTTAGTAGACTTCGATGGACTTAGTTTGGAAAGTGTACTAAGTCTTTCAGAGAGACCTACCATAATTAATCACTAAGTCCACAAGGTCTGGCAAAGCTTGTAGACGTAGTTAAGTATGTTATATTTTGTAGAACGTGGTGGAGTTATGTGTTGACTTTTTTTTTTTTCACAGCTATGGCGGAGGAGCAGAAATACCATCAGAATGTTTTACCAAGAGGAAAGCAGGTTGTGATAAACAAAGCCCTCAACCACTATTGCATGTTGAGGAAAATTGTAGAAATGAGGAATCAAATTGGCCATGATGCATACAATGACATAGAGCGGAAATCTCAGCTTGGTGTTATTTTAAGTTGGCTGGGGAAAGATTCACATGGGCAGGCACACATGTGCAATACCTGTTGGCTAAAATGCTTAATATATCCAATAAATCTGAGCTATGGGTATTGCCTGACAGATGACCTGTAAGATTTTCGCTGCATCAGTTTCAGCATATTACCCATCTGAATTGCAGAATGTGTGATGCTAGAGATGGAGACTTCGCAAAAGGAGAGTTACAGAGAAAAATGGGTTTGTCGGACGACGATGGTCCGTCATAGTCTAATTTAGCG
Source organism: Streptanthus diversifolius (assembly GCA_039880935.1). Lineage (NCBI taxonomy): Eukaryota > Viridiplantae > Streptophyta > Magnoliopsida > Brassicales > Brassicaceae > Streptanthus > Streptanthus diversifolius. The sequence goes on from JAXGFM010000013.1 coordinate 4,169,327, forward strand.
GCAGTTTTAAGTAGATGCAAGGATTGGTCGCTTGCAAAGAGAATGATGGTGGGGCTTCTGGTGGTGCTCCATGTATGTATCTTCGGACTAAACCCTCATAGTTGGCTCTCCGCCTATCATGCGAAATTGGTCATGGATCCAGAAAGATTTGAGAGGCATCCGTGGGGCAGAGTAGCATTTAAGACATTGATCTCTTCTATCTCTTGAACAGCACATCAGCTCACTGGATCATATACTGTTCATGGGTTGGTGCATGTGCTTCTAGTTTGGGCTTTTGAGCAGATTCCCGTATTAGGAGGTGTGGCAGGGGGAAGAAGAGAAGGAGTGATTCCTATTTTTTATTGGGCGGGACGCAAAAGCTGCGGCATAGAGACTGAGGCTGTCTTCGAACTTGACAAGGCTACCACTGGCATAAAGGTAAACAAGTCTCTGCGTCTTCATCTTCATCTTCGCCATCCTTCTTAAGCCTTGTAGATTTACAATGCCGAATTGTCTAAGTTAAATTTTGTTGTTTTGTAGGTCCACGTGGTGCACCTGCTGGAGATGACTTACGAAGAAAAATACCCTGATTGGCCAGGTGATGTTGACGATCCAAAAGTTGAAAGACTGATCAGAGACATTCTCGCTGGCGAGTTAGATGAGACATTTTGGGATATCCAAGACAGACCAGCTGATGCGCACCATGATAAAAAAAAAAGTCTGAAAAAGGAAGGCTGAAGAAGACCAACTTGAAATGGAAATTCTAAAGAAGGCAAAGAAGATTAGAGAGCCAGAGAAGAAGAATAAGGCTCATGAACTAACAAAGCCTACAAAATATCCAAAAGAGAAAAAAACTTTGGATTTGGCACCACATAAGACTTTGGCCGACTTTAAGAAGGCGGCCACAGAGAAAGAGATAAAGACCATGAGATAATGGCAAAAGCAGTATGAGGCAAGTGCCAAATCGGATCAAAGGGAAAAAATTTATGTCCAACATGCTGGAGACCATGAAGCAAACATTGGATATTATGAGATCGGATCAAATAAACAACGCTGAATGGACTAGGCTATTAAAGGAGGATAGAGTCGTTTGAATGGAGGGAGAAAAAATTGAGAAAGCTGTGATTAATGAGTGGTTTCGTCGGATTAAACAAAACATGTCGCAGCAGACCGCTATAAACGAGCACCTCCTTACGTTCTTGGTAGCAGAAGATAAGCTGCATGTGATGGCCTTGATGCAGAAGTCTACCTTGAGTGATGTCGATGCCGCAGCTGGGAAAAATGATGCGTAAGAGTGTAGTTGATTATGACTGAACCGTATCGAAGATAAGACAAAATGGATAAGTCAATGTCTAAAGATCTACAAGATCTACCAGACGTAGTTTCCTTGTTGTCTAGCTCTGCTAGAGTTAAATTACTAAATCTGTCAGACCTTGTAGATCTTTAAGACTGAATAAACATGAGTCTGGAAGATCTACAAGGTCTGGCATACTTAGTAACTTAAGTTTGGCAGACGTAGTAACTTAAGTCTGACAGACCTAGTTGTTCTTTTCAGACAAAGTTTGGTTATCTAATAGTCTGGTAGATTTGACACGCTTTGTTTTGCAGAGGAAAAGGATATATGAGGACTTCTCTGAGCCGGAGAGTGAGAAGGATCCGGAGGAGGACCAAAACCCGGTATCGCGTCCACCGTCCCCTGAAGCAATTTGAAATCCGACATCCCCATCACTGTTCCCTGCCTTACGACTTTCCTATGAACAGAAGGTTAGGAAAATTTTCTTAATCTTCTTCCTCTCTTCTTATAATAAATCTAAGAATTTTATTTTTCTTTTTTGCAGAAGGAGTGGATATTTGAGGAGCAACAAACCTCTGACCCTTTGTCTCCAGAATTGAAGCTTGTTAGGAACCCTGAGATTATAAGTAAACTAACAACTCCGAAGCAAAGTGATCCTGAGGCTACTCCATCTCCAGAGAAGTCCCAGCCAGCCATCATCAGTCTCGAGGATGTTGATGAGTTTCACATTCTGGACAAAGTTATACAGAGCAGTTCAGGCAGAGACCTTATTTACATTAAGGATGCGCTGGGCAACCCAAGTAGATCCCGTTTTCTCGCTGCAAACCAGGTATCATATATTATATTTCTTCTTATTCCTTCCTTCTTCCCTATCTTCTTCGTCTATAAAGATCTACAAGATCTAACTAGCTATACGTAGGTCTGACAGACCTTTCAGACTTAGTTACAGAGTATAAGAAGATCAACAAGGTCCACCATACTTAGTAACTAAGTGTGCAAGGTCTGGCAGACCTACATAGACATAGCAGGCTACTTTACTAAGTCTGGTGGACCATGTAGGTGTTGTAAGTTCTACAGTTTTTTGTCTTATACATAGTGATACAATTTACAGAAATCTCTGTACGAAGGGAGTTCTATCGTGAAATGAATAATGACGTATGAGTTAGAGCCAAATGCATACGATCCATTTGGTCCTATAGAAAGATGAAAAATAATTCGGATGTGTGGTGTTGTCAGACGCAAAATGTATGATAATTTATTATCTGTTTTCTCGAAATATTTTATTATTATTATTCACTCGGTTCCTTCGTTAATTCCAGGAAAATGTCTAAGGACGCTGTCCCTCCTTTAACGGAGTTTTGTCTGCAGTTGCTCACCCCCAGAGATCGATGGCCATCGGAGAAATATGGATGGCTTATAGATCTGGTAAGTTCCTACATCTATTAAGATATAAAAGGTCTACCAGACTTGGTTACTAAGTCTGGAAAACCTTGTAGACCTTCTGACATCTGGCAGATGTTGTAGAGCATCTTATACATTGTTGTATCTTGCAGCATATGACTGGCGGTATGAACTTGTTGTGGCGCAAGAGTATACGGTTACAAGAGTTATAGGATAGCCTTCCTCGATCCGGATCTAGGAACTTGTTGTGGCGCAAGAGTATACGGCAACATCTACTCAGTTGCACTGGAGATTAGTTTACAAAACAGGCGAATCAGGATCTACGATTTTCAACATCAACTGTACCACATGATCATATATTGGAGTCAGATAAGTAATGTTCCTCGTCCTTTGTTATTTATTATCTTCGAATTCCTCGTCTTCTTCCTTCTTTCTCATCTGTGAGGAACTACCAAGGTCTACTAGACTTACTTATTCAGTCTATCAGGACCTCGCAGATCGTTGTGGAATTAGGAAATAAGTATGGTAGACCTCATAGATCTTAGTGGTCTTAGTAAGAATAGCTCCGCAATATCTTGTAGATCCTTATCATCTTCTTATCTTGCATGTAGACCATACTCAAGGATGATTTTGTATCTGATACAGAGGATGGCACCCAAGCATGAAAAGCAACAATGTCCTCTGAAGGCTTTCTCTGTGTACAAGGAAAAGTCAACGCCCATTAACCAAGTATATGGCGACTGTGGCATCTACACGCTCAAGTTCATTGAGTGTCACACCCTTGGAAACTCCTTCAAACCCAAACTAGACGATAACTTCTTTTCTTTTATCCGCTTGAAGTTAAAGATTTATTTCATGGATGAGCTCCTAATACCAGAGACAATCTCATCTACCGATCCAAATACGCGAATATGAGAAATAGAAAAGGAGGCATTGAACATAACTTCACAAGGGTTTCTTTTGAACTGGTAGAGACATGGAATTGTATATGTAAATTATTGTGTTTGTATATGTATACACATTACTAGGAAAGATACGAATTGTATTTCTCAAATATACTTTTCAGTTGTAGTAAAACGCTCACGTATTTGCAAGCCACAAGAATTAATCACTAAGTCCACAAGGTCTGACAGTCGTTCCAGACTTAGTTTCTTAAGTCTAGCAGACTTAAGAAATGTCTGGAAAACTTAGTTTAAGTCTACTAGACTTAATTTTAAGTCTAACACACTTAAAACCAAGTACAAGAAACTCTGCCATATCTAAAATTTAGTCCACTAAAGTCTCTTACTTTTACAAAGGGTACAAAAAGATAAAATATGTTCTGAATTCAAGGTTCGACGCTTCCTTTACATGTTTGAGGATTATGACCCACACCTTTACATATTGAGCACGTTGTTACTTTCCTTGGACGTTTGTGTCAGCGGATCACTCGAACCAACTTTTAGCCTTGAGTTCTTTGGCCTACCAGGTTGGTTACGAACAACAGTCGGTTTACAAACTTTTGTTGCGACTTCTTCAGGTACTGAAAGTGCTGAATCTCTTGGCATAACACATTTGCCATATGCATGGTACAAGTAGCTCGTATAATAGTAACACATTTGGCATAACACAGATGGAGTAACAAACACAATACCTAAAACAAATCACCGACAAATGAGCAAGCCAAGATCAGCCAACCTACTCGAACTCTATAAATAAGTCTATAAGACCTTCCCATACCTATAAACTAAGTTTCGTAGACCGTGAAATACCTTCTCAAACTCATAGAGTCTGGTAGACCGTGGAAGACATTCTCAGATCCATAGATTAAATCTGGTAGACTGTGGAAGATTTTTCCAAACCCAAAGATTAAGTCTGGTAGACCTAAGTGACTAAGGTAGCCTGTAGAAGATTTTCTACGTGGAGCACTGCTGACATTTTCGTTATTACGTTTTTTGTTTAAATGTCAGAAAATGACATACTGGTATTATATGATTTTATAAGAATGTTTGAGTAATTATGAATTATTGTGAATTATTTGAGCCATTTCATACTTATTATGGAGTATTATAGTAAATCACCCTTTAAAATATATGTAACTTTTATTGTCGATATAATTTGAAAAGAAGATGATTAAAAGGGAGAAGAAAAATAAAACCATATTTATAGAGATAGGAAAATCATTTGCGTCTCCGAAAAACTCATCCTTTTATTAAAGAAAAAATTCAAATCGACAAACTTTGAAAACTGTTCCAATTTAATACCTGATAATATCGAAAACATAAATAAGATGTTTTTAGACACTACCAATAAGTTCGACGAACATTGTAAAAAATCTTCAATTTGAATTGAAGAGCTTGTTCCTGAGCAAACTTCAGTTCCTACAACGACAGCAGAGTGATGCAACTTTCTGTCTCAACCGCGTTTTCTATGTCATTAGGTGGAAAACAGCTCCATCTTTAAGTCTGGCTTCAGACACTCGAAGTGAATCCCTTTCTTCATGAAGAGTAGTAACCTTATTCGAGAGCTCATCCCCTATCTCCTCAAGTTGAGCTGACGAATGAAACTCGATCTCGTAATCACCAAAGGAGTTGGATGCGGCATAGGAAAAATGAATAAATAAGCAAAGTCAAGAAAATCCACATTAAGAATCTAGGCACAATACATGAAAGAAATATTTACCTGACGGAAGGCACCACTTGTCCCGCTCGAAGCCTCTTCGCAGAGAGTGTCAAGATCAATAGGATCACGAGTATGGGTCCAAAAGAGACTGATCGCTAGGGTCATTGCATTATGATCCCCACTTAATACAGAATGAAAGAGATCTCGCTTAATTTCCCTTATTTTAAGGCCAAAACCACTCAAGCTCATTCCTTGCAACATAAGATGCTACAAGTCGTGAGTCATGATTGGAAAGTCGTCTTCTACCGGTGCAGCTCATATACAAGGAGAACGGTAGCAATTTCTTCTACAACACATATAACTAGTTTGGGCCATTGCGTTCATGTACTATTATCTTAATTTAAATTTGGTATAATGCATGTTAACATAAAATAAGTTTTTAAAAAATATATATTTCTGAAAATAGGGATTAATTGGCAAACTGCAATATCTTTTCACAGTCATAATTTTTTCTACATGCAAAATGAAAAGATGTTTTAGAGGTACATATATTCCTTTTTTTTTATATAAACCGCAAAATATCTAGAACACTAATATTTTAATTTTGACAAATTTATGAGTGCAATATTAAAGTCTCTCAAACTTATAGCAAAATATACAACATTAGAGCATCAACAATGAAACTTAACTGAGTATCATAAGTTATATTATATTATTATTTTATTATTATTTTATTGAAAGAGAAGAAATAGGAGAGAGGAAAGAGAAAACATGAAGAAAAAAGAGAAACAAATGTTATGAGACGTCTCAAAAATCTCTCTCCACTGATACTCTCACACTAAATTTTATTACTTTTTATTTTTCTTTTTATTTTTATTTATTTTTTATAAAATGATACCTTAAAAATATCATTGATGCAAGTTCTTTCAAAATATACAATTACAAAATAAGTTTCAATCTCAATTCTACAATGAAAAAATATAGGTACAATTTTAGCCAATCAGAACCAAATCTAATACTAATAGAGAAATATTTTAAACTAGATACCCATAATTTTTTAAAAAGTTACTTCAAATGTGATTACAATGAGATAAAAATAAATGCTTCTTCAACAAGAAAAAAATCCAGATCGATCGGATAACCAAATCGAGATCTACATAAGCAATATATGATGGTTGCATCCTAGCAGATCTTACTAGCTTATCCATATTTGTGTTTCTTGCTCATGGAACTAAAGCGAGAGCAAAGGTAGTGAGAGACGTTTCATATCTATAAAACTTCTACATATGAATTGCGAAAGCAGAATATTTTAGTGTTTCAGACACCATCTTCATCATCTCAGCATAGTCTGTTGTAGAAATTACTTCCATTTGTTGAAATTGGATCAGTGATGAGATCCCCAAAAAATGCACTCTGAAAATTAGCGAATGATAGATTCTTAAGCAGTGTTAAAGAGTTACTAAGTCTTAGTATCCAAATAAGAAGATCCTTAAGCAGTCCTAAGTGGATCATACACTTAGTGTCCGAATGAGTGGGTCGTTGATTGGATGAACGCACCAAGCAACTGATATGTTTACTAAGAACAAAAGAGATTTACTCTCTAAGTAATTTAAACAAATTTTTGGCAAAACTGATTTATTAGAATCAATGGCTTCCTTTTATAATAGCAAGTCTGTACAAGTCAAAGCAATTTAATAACTACGGAAAATCGAGCAAGACTATGACTAAAACCAAGACTGACTCTTAGAATACTTGGGCTGATTCTTAAACTACTTTGAATGACCCTTAAGCTACTCCAGGACTGACTCTTAGTGTGCTAATGGGCGTGAGTGAAGTGCCTTGAGCTTAGGTTGTGTTCGTCCAAACGGCTTGGTCCTTCACCTGAACATAATGTACAATCGCGTCCACCTTGATCATGTCCTGCTTAAAAGTGGCCATTGGTTCAGGACTTGGGCTGATCAGAATAATTCCTAAGGCTTGACTGAACCTCTGAACTTTGTACCGCATCTTGGATCCCTTTGGGACATGCAGTGCATTGTCCACATCATCAGTGACCGCGACATCTTCATCCATATGAACGGCTTCAACTTCTGGTCCAAGCTCAGGTTCAGGCCGCTCATCATCGATGCTGGTCACAATCTCATCATTCCTTTCCCCTTCAAAAGCATTTGCCTTTAAATCCGTCTCATCTGCAAGGAAATTAATTAAATCAGATACATTAAAACTAGAACTAACATCATACTTACCGTGTAGATAAATTTGGTAAGCATTATCGTTAATCCTCTTTGTGACCGTGAATGGACCGTCAACCCTCGGATTAATGTTGGAGTTTCTTTCTTTGGGAAAAATATCCTTCCTCAAGTAGATCAGGACTTGGTCTCCTTCCTGAAAGACTAAATTGCACCTGTTCTAGTTAGCACTCTTAGCATACTGCTTAATCTTTGTTTCAATGTTCTTACATGCACTTTTATGAAGTTTCTTAATTAGTTTGGCCTTCTTTTCTCTATTTAAACTAGTTCGTTCACTCAAAGGTAAATAGATTATATCTAATGGTGACAAAAGGTTAAATCCATTAAAATTTTGAAATGGAGAAAAATTAGTAGCTAGATGTACTGATTGATTATAAGGAAACTTAATATGAGGCAAACATTCTTTCCAAGTTCTAAGATTCTTTCTGATCACGACCCTAAGCATGGTGGACAGAGTTCAATTAACTACTTTGGTTTGTCCATCAGTTTTCGAATGACAAGAAGTTGAAAAGAGCAACTTAGTTCCTAACTTAGACTATAGTGTTTTCCAAAAAATAATTCAAGAACTTAGAATCCCTATCTGACACGATGGTCTTAGGGATGCCATGCAAACAAACAAACTTCCTAACGAAAAAATTGGCTACATGCATAGCATCATCGGATATGTGACATGAAATAAAATGAGCCATTTTGGAACCTATATACCACAAAAAGATAGAATCTCTTAGCATACTGCTTAATCTTTGTTTCAATTTTCTTACATGCACTTTTATGAAGTTTCTTAATTAGTTTGGCCTTCTTTTCTCTATTTAAACTAGTTCGTTCACTCAAAGGTAAATAGATTATATCTAATGGTGACAAAAGGTTAAATCCATTAAAAATTTGAAATGGAGAAAAATTAGTAGCTGGATGTACTGATTGATTATAAGGAAACTCAATATGAGGCAAACATTCTTTCCAAGTTCTAAGATTCTTTCTGATCACGACCCTAAGCATGGTGGATAGAGTTCAATTAACTACTTTGGTTTGTCCATCAGTTTTTGAATGACAAGAAGTTGAAAAGAGCAACTTAGTTCCTAACTTAGACTATAGTGTTTTCCAAAAAATAATTCAAGAACTTAGAATCCCTATCTGACACGCTGGTCTTAGGGATGCCATGCAAACAAACAAACTTCCTAACGAAAAAATTGGCTACATGCATAGCATCATCGGATATGTGACATGGAATAAAATGAGCCATTTTGGAACCTATATACCACAAAAAGATAGAATCTCGTCCAGCCTTAGAAATGGGTAATCGTAAAAAAAATCCATTGAGAGATCGCACCATAGATGAGTATGAATGGGTAAAGCCCAGTATTTTGAGTCGTGGGCTTAGACCATTTACAAGTAAATAAGCGTCCACATACCTTCTCAACGTCCTTCTTCATGTGCGGCCATAAGAAATGTTCTTGGACCACCTTAAGAGTTTTGGCCACGCCAAAATGTCCCATCATGCCTCCTCCATGAGCTTCCTTAACAAGCAACAACCTTAAAGAGGAATTAGGCAGACACAAACGGTTTGCCTAGAACAAATAACCATCAAGCTTGTAATAATTTCCAAAGGCAGCTTTAACACAAGCAAAGATAGTGCTGTCCTTTAAGGTGTTTGAGATTCAGATGGTCTGTGTGCATCACAAATTCCTTTGGCCAAAGATAGTGTTGCCATGTTTGCAAGGCCCTCACCAAGGCACAAAACTCCTTGTTGTACGTTAGGTAGTAGAGTGTGGTACCTAGAAGATTCTCACTGAAGTAAGCAATGGGTTTCCTTCCTACATCAAAACAGCGCCAATACCAACGCCTGAGGAATCACACTTTATTTTAAAAAAAATCTTTATAATTCAGGCAAAACAAGAAGAGGGATGAGAGTAAGTTTTTCTTTCAAAGCTTCAAAGGCTTATTCTTGAGCCCAACGTTCCCACTTGAACCCAACGTTCTTCTTGATTAATTCGTTCAAGGGAGCTGCAAATGTACTAAAATCCATGAAATATCTCCTATAAAAGACGGCTAGGCCGTGAAAACTCATGACCTTTCCCATTGTTGTTGAGCTTGGCCAATCCCGGATGGCGTTGATCTTTTCCATGTCAACTCAAATGCCAGACCATATAACAAAGCCAAGACACACAAGATTATCTGTCGCAAAGGTATGTTTCATAAGACTGGCATATAGTTTTTTCTTTTCAAAGGACTTCTAAGACTGACTAACATGCTCTTTTAAACTCATGTTATAAACTAAGATATCATCAAAGTAAACTACAATACATTCTCCTATGGAAGTCTTAAGAACATGGTTCATCAGCCTTAAAAACGTGCTAGATACGTTTGTTAAGCCAAATGACATGACTAACCATTCATACAAACCTAACTTAGTCTTAAAAGTCGTTTTCAATTCGTCCCCCTCCTTCATCCTTATTTGATGATAACTGTTCTTAAGAAATATCTTAGAAAAGATACTAGACCCATATAACTCATCATGCATATCATCAAGTCGAGAGATAGGATGCCTATATTTAACAGTTATATTGTTGACCGCACTTGCATACTACACACATCCTCCAACTCCCATCCTTCTTTAGAACCAATAGAACTGGAACTGTGCATGGGCTCATGCTTTCTCTGATGAGTCCTGTGTCCATCATTTGTCCAATCTGTCTTTGAAGTTCTTTGTTCTTGTGATTAGGACATCAAGTCAAGACCAACCAAGGAGCATGGAGATTCCACCGAAAGGTTGCCCAAGACACTTAAAAGACATGTTAGAGAATTGTACTCTTTTTCCTACTCTCGGTTTTGTCCCAATGGGTTTTCCGAGAGAGGTTTTAACGAGGCAACACCTCTAATGTGCATGGAAAATAAGGCTTGTTCCCAATCTCTCCTCATTCACAAGCCCACAAGGCCACAAGAGAACCAAACTGGACGTATCAAAGACATATGTGTCTTTCTTGGAGCATATCAACCAAACCAGGAGGATTTAAGATACAAATTAACCTGTTCCAGAAACTCAACTCATCAAAGAATCATGGAGAAGAAGAATTGGTTGAAAAGCTTGCCGCATGAAGAAGATATTCAACTTTCAATACAGAGGTTTTCCAATGAACCGGATGGAGACCAGTGGTTACTAATTGAAGGATTCCAATTGAACCAGGAGGAACCAAGTTGTAAACCAACTTGTTATGGAAACCTAACCCATTATAGGTGCACGGAGAATTGGAATCATGCCAAAATAAATTCTGGTTTAGAAGTTATTCAACTTCTAAACCAGGAGATCCTCAACTTTCCTTATTTGGAAGCTCACGGGTTTAAGAAGCTTCAAACCTATACTTGGCGAACAGGAGAGATATTTCAGCAATCAGGAGATACATCTAACCATCCAGAAGATTCTTCTATCATCTTAACATGCACCAGCATCCAGAGAATCAAGCGGATTCTCTTTTGCTCTTACTTACCATGTTTGGAGCCATCCGCATTAAAAATCCTACAGCTCTTTCCCTTTCTATTCACACACGATTTGAATACATTCTACACTTGCCATAAGGTACCTAGACAACATTTATATCTCCCCAAGTTGTCCAGATACAAAGAATCTCGAGCAAGACACAATTAAAGCTTAAATGGCAATATTTCCCCAAAGGAGTCAACTCTATGATTTTTTATACTTAATTTTATATATTCTCTTTCCTTTATAGCTATTAGGACGTCTGTAATCAGCCTATATAAGCTAACCATTAGACTCAATGTAAACACACCTTTCAATCATCAAATTAGAATATCAAGTTTGTTTCATTTTTATCCAAAGAGTGTCTTTGTTTAAAAAGTTTGTCTTAAGTTTCATTTGAGAGATTCATTTGATTCTTTAGATTATAGAGTTAGGTTTGTTTGTGTGATTCAAACAATTCTAGTTCTCCAAGGATTGAGAGAGTCAATCAAAGCCCACAGATTGAGAGAGTCAATCGCCCATATCACCACCTTCCACCTCTATTTCAAGTCACTTCCGCCACTGCTTTGTCCCTTTGAAACCGTGAGATCAATAGTTTCGTTGGAGCATCTCCTGAGCTTACATCATCTGGTATCAGAGCTGAAAGCTCCTATCTCCCAGGTTGTGTTCATCCAACCTTTCATCCTTTAATTTTTGTTTTGTTTCTATAAATTAAAAACCCAAAGAAATATTGTTTGATTTTGTTTGTGTTTGCTATTGTTTGTTTCATTCTATAAAATTGAAAATCCATAATATTCATTCATGTTTATTTGTTAGTTTGACTTATCTTTGTTTCATTCCTTAAAACCGAAAAAAAAAAAATCATAAAAATATTGCTTGTTCTTTCTCTTTCAAAAAAAAAAAAAAAAAAAAAAACCATAAATATTATTTGCTCAGATTTCCTAGTTGCCTCACGTTTGTTTGTGAGGCTAGGTTTTGTGGAGTATTGTATTCACGATAACATCTGATTGTTTGGTGTCTGCAAGTCCTATCTTAGGTTGTATTATTGGGTGGTTGTTAGTTTTTGCATTCAAGTTTTATATCCTAGCTGTCATCATCATTATACTTAATTAGGTTGATTAAACATTTGCTTACATTCACCTAAAGTCTCTTGCATGCACCTAGGTTATTCACGTAAGTATCATTTGCTTACATGTGGTCTGCATAAGCCACGTGAAATTTTGTTGCTGCATCTTCGTGTTTGGATTGCTCTTGTGTGAGCGGTTCCCTCTTGCAGTTTAGGCCGAGTAATTATTTGCATTATATGTTTCTTTTTGTGTTTAGGACAGCATCTAGGAATTTCCTTTTATTTAATTGCTGCATAATAGGTTTTAGGCAAATTATTTTTGTATTAATTCATATCTAGGCAATATTCCTTTTGCATTATTTCATACCTAGGATAATTAGAAAGTTTGCATATTAGGTTGCTTTCCCTTTTTTTGGTTCTTGCCATATCTAGTTATTTCCTTTTAACATATTGTTTCATTGAATTTCTATTTCCATTAAAGCCAGAAAAACAAAAGATTTATATTTACCATTCTTGTTATTTGTGCTTTTTCCATTTTTGTGTATTTGCTAAATATCTGTTTTCTTTTTTAAAGCAAAAGTACAAAAAAAAAAAAAAAATTCCTTATTAATTTTGTGGTATCATTGATTAGTTTATTGTTTTTGTTGATTGCAAGGATTTACAAGTGACCAAAAAAAAAAAAAGATTCATGGCTAAAGAAGACATTTGGGATCAGTATATTGATTATGAGCAGATTTATAGTGATGAGGAAAATAACTATACGGATGACCCAATGTCTGAGTATGAAGAAGATTATGGTTATGAACCAGACATAGAGGGACCTGAGCCTGAACCACCAGACCCTGTTCAACACACTTCAAACTACAGAAATTATATGAAGAAGAAGAAGAAGAATGGAGAGAACATGAGTATAAAGAAGAGCCCCACCAAGAAGTGAAGGAATCATATTGCTTTAGGAGTTTTTCAAGGCCAACATGGTGTGAGATACCATACTATGAGCATGAAGATTATCAACCTCCAAAGAAGGCAGAGAATTACAACAACTACGGAGTTGTTCCATACCAAGTACAAGCTTACTTAAAGCCAGTTAGTCCAAAGAAGCAAGTCAAGAAAAGAAGTAGGTCTCTAGTCTTTTCAGGAACTAGTAAAGATTCGGAAGTTTACTTGCAATGGGAAGAAAATATGGAAGAGTGGTACATGCTGTCTCAGCCTTCACAAAAAAAGCTTATGAATGGTGGCTAAAGGAAAGTGATCCAAATAATCACAAGGAGCCAGTGGTAGATTGGAGAGACCTCAAGGCACAAATGCATAAAGAATTTGTAGAGAAGCATCAAGCCACACCCACAAGAGTGACGTCTACATCACATGCCTTCATACTTACACCAGATCAACAAGAGATGTGGCTAAATATTAAGAAGAATGTACAACTGATGGAGGAAACAACAAAGCAAAAGCTAAGTCCTGAAGTTCAGCCAATGAGAAAAGAAGAATCTAAAGTTGCATTCCAAGCAGCCGCATATAATTCTAATGCCTTACTAAAGTCACAAGGCACACCCACCCAAGGTAAGTCTTCTAACTTTGTAAATTCTAAACATCAGACATGTTATAGATGTCATAAGAAAGGATACTTTGCTGTAAATTGTCCACTTAAGAAATTGTTGAAAGAAACTTCAATAGAAGAGAAAACAGAGAAATTTAGAGAAAGTGATAGTACATTCTATTCTGAGCTTTCAATTTTCATTCTAGTATAATGCACTTGTCTGCGTCAAAAGGATCTGATACAGTGCTAGAAGAGATGGACAAAGAGGAAAATTTACATGTTATTGTCATCCCAAACAATCAAAGACCAGAGCTAGATATTATGAAGATCAATGAGGAAATGGACCAAAACGAAGATAAGGAAGAGAAGGCACACGCCCTTGCCATATCTGAGCCAACAAAGGATCCAGAGATTAGAGTAGTACCAGTATCAGCTATTACAGTTCAATCCGAGGCTGATCAAAATAATAAAAAAAAGGAAAGCATCAAAGAGAAAACACCAGACCAAGCAATGAACATTGACAGTGTTAGGCAGGTAAGTCTCTCTTTGACCTCACTTGTTTCTCATGATGCTACAGCTGTATTGAAGAGTTTTAAAAACATACAATACCATGAGAAAAAAACTTGTTTAAAACTACAAGTAGGAGTAAACTTTGCTATAACTAGTGCTAAGGAATTAGATTTTACAAGTTTATGCTTTTGTAGAGAACCCATGATGCACTTGTTTCTTGTCCAAAGTGTTGAGATCAATCCAGGTATTAAGGAGGTAAAAATCAAAGAAGTTACACAAGACCAAAGAAGAGGCGTGACCCTATCTTACCTGCTCATAGGAGAGCCCCCTGATGCACCACATGCCACCAAGCCACAACAATATCAAGGTAAGACTCTGAACTCTCAAAGGAGAATGAAAGCTTACTTGCTTTCTATTGGTGCAGATTACTTAGTTTCGAGGTCGAAACCTTTTCAAGAGAGAGAGAATGATGAGGACATCAAGTCAAGACCAACCAAGGAGCATGGAGATTCCACCGAAAGGTTGCCTAAGACACTTAAAAGACATGTTAGAGAATTGTACTCTTTTTCCTACTCTCGGTTTTGTCCCAATGGGTTTTCCGAGAGAGGTTTTAACGAGGCAACACCTCTAATGTGCATGGAAAATAAGGCTTGTTCCCAATCTCTCCTCATTCACAAGCCCACAAGGCCACAAGAGAACCAAACTGGACGTATCAAAAACATATGTGTCTTTCTTGGAGCATATCAACCAAACCAGGAGGATTTAAGATACAAATCAACCTGTTCCAGAAACTCAACTCATCAAGGAATCATGGAGAAGAAGAATTGGTTGAAAAGCTTGCCGCATGAAGAAGATATTCAACTTTCAATACAGAGGTTTTCCAATGAACCGGATGGAGACCAGTGGTTACTAATTGAAGGATTCTAATTGAACCAGGAGGAACCAAGTTGTAACCCAACTTGTTATGGAAACCTAACCCATTATAGGTGCACGGAGAATTGGAATCATGCCAAAATAAATTCTGGTTTAAAAGTTATTCAACTTCTAAACCAGGAGATCCTCAACTTTCCTTATTTGGAAGCTCACGGGTTTAAGAAGCTTCAAACCTATACTTGGCGAACAGGAGAGATATTTAAGCAATCAGGATATACATCTAACCATCCAGAAGATTCTTCTATCATCTTAACATGCACCAGCATCCAGAGAATCAAGCGGATTCTCTTTTGCTCTTACTTACCATGTTTGGAGCCATCCGCATTAAAAATCCTACAGCTCTTTCCCTTTCTATTCACACACGATTTGAATACATTCTACACTTGCCATAAGGTACCTAGACAACATTTATATCTCCCCAAGTTGTCCAGATACAAAGAATCTCGAGCAAGACACAATTAAAGCTTAAATGGCAATATTTCCCCAAAGGAGTCAACTCTATGATTTTTTATACTTAATTTTATATATTCTCTTTCCTTTATAGCTATTAGGACGTCTGTAATCAGCCTATATAAGCTGACCATTAGACTCAATGTAAACACACCTTTCAATCATCAAATTAGAATATCAAGTTTGTTTCATTTTTATCCAAAGAGTGTCTTTGTTTAAAAAGTTTGTTTAGTTTCATTTGAGAGATTCATTTGATTCTTTAGATTATAGAGTTAGGTTTTTTTGTGTGATTCAAACAATTCTAGTTCTCCAAGGATTGAGAGAGTCATTCAAAGCCCACAGATTGAGAAAGTCAATCGCCTATATCACCACCTTCCACCTCTATTTCAAGTCACTTCCGCCACTGCTTTGTCCCTTTGAAACCGTGAGATCAATAGTTTCGTTGGAGCATCTCCTGAGCTTACATCATCTTGGTTGGGTAAGTTTGGTAGGCTGGCCAGTTAGGTAGAGAAGCTCCACGAACAAAATCGATTTGGTGTTCAATACTTCTCAAAGGCAGCAGTTCATATGGACTATCTTTAGAGAACACGTATTCAAACTCCTGCAAAATATACTTAATCTCAATTGGAATCTCCAATGAAAGGTCAGAAAATACATTAGTGATTCCTTAAAAACAAGATCAAAGATTTTTTTATAAATAAAGCATTTTTAATTTCTCCTGTCTTGGCATAGAAACTGGATTGTTTAACCTTGTCAATCGAGTTTTTGTAGCTTGTGGACGCGTCCTTGTTTTACTTTTTCTTGTGTCCTTATTTGCTTGAGTAGCATCTTGTTGGAATGAAAAAGAATGATGAAGGCAAGAGAAGAAATGAAGAAAGAAAGCCTTAGACTCCAAGGATAAGGCCGTGTGGACTATGCTACCAAAGGGAGTGTCTTAGGCTTGTTTGTGGTTATTGATATATTAAACTTGTAGTCAAACATGTATTAGGCTATCCTTGTATCCAAAAAAGCCTAGACTAGATTAGTATAAATAGATATCTCTCTCCTCATTTGTAAGCAAGAAAAAATAATCTCACTTTCTAATAAAATTATTTTTCTCTCTAATCTCTCTTTAATCACATTCTCACAATATTTTAATCTCTTAATCTATTAAATCTCTTAATCTTTCATGGTATGAGAGCCTGGATTCACCGATTCTTCATTCTAAATCCATAGAATCACGAGTTTTCTTTCAAACTCGTCACCCAAGCGTTCACGCGAGAGCCACCGACGAAGACCACCGTGTTCTTCACTGAATTCCGGTGGGATCACAAGACTTCTTCTCATATTCAATCAAAAGGATTATCAGGCAAGAGGTTTTGATCATCCATGCACTATTTTTACTTCATTTGGTAATCGGAATCCAAGGCTACACTCGTCTAAGTCGCGATCTGGTTCCTCGGCAATCTATGTTCTTGCAACGAGCATAACGCTTTGAAAACCTCATCAAATCGTGCAATTCAAAAGCCTAAACTGAATTAGAACGAGTCTAGTTGATGTTTCAGGAGGTCTGCTTTGCCTTTTTTCACGTCTTGAAACTTTCTTGATCAATCTTCCTCAACACATCCAGTTTTGACATCTTTGAGGCACTGGTGATAAAAACCTTATCTCTTCAATCTTTTTTATTATTGGATGTTAAGAAATTAAATACGAATCTTTTGGAGGGTTTCAAGAAGTTTGGTTGCAATCCAAAGAGTTTTAATATTCAAGAAAAAGTTTTTTTAAAGGTGTTAAAATTCTGTTTTTTTTTAATTTAGCGGGAAAAGTGGTGTTGATTTGGTTGCAAGGTTACAACAAATTTTTAATACTGGAGTATCATTATTTGAGAATTAGAGGGATTTTAAATTTGTTAAATGGTGGTTGTTAGCCGGTTGTTAAGCGGTTGCTCTTGCTTGAAGTTGTTAAACATGCCACTTGAACATCTAGTGGAGCGCGTGTTGTGCATGCTTAGACTCTCCTTCTTTGCAGACATTAAAAAGAATTCAAATGGAGTTACAAACACATGTGAAGGCCCCTGTCACTATTCAGGGAGAAAATTATCTCCTCTGGTTAAGGACCATGAGGACGACTTTATGCAGCAAAGGCGTGTGGAGCCATGTAATCAAAGCGGCAGTTCCAGCCATTGAAGGAACTGCTTCAGATGGGGCTGTTTCAGATGATCATGATAATCAAAGCCAGTGTTTTCAGGAAGACCAGATGGTACTCTCTATAATCTAAAACTTCATTGCTGGTTCTCTCTTAGAAAGATATTCTTATTGCGATAATGCTAAAGATCTTTGAGAGATATTAAAAATAGTGTATGGAAACAGTACTAACCACATGAGAATTTTTGGGGTAAAGAAAGATTTAAATGATCTTAGACATGAAGATGTTGAGTTCACAATGCACTATGGATCCTTCAGGGCATTGTGAGCAGAGCTAGAGATGCTTAGGCCTGCTATAATTGATCCAATTATTCTCCATGAAAGGAGGGAACAAGATAAGGTGTTTGGACTGCTCTTGACTTTAAACACCAACTATATTGACTTGATTAAGCACATTATTAGGGAGGACAGGCTACCTAGCTTAGAGGATATTTGTGCTAAGATTCAGAAGGAGCAAGGGTCTCATGGGCTGTTTGGCCACAAAGAAGATATTATGGTGGCCCACAAGAGCTACTTCAAACCGGCTCTAGCTGAATCCAAGAAGAAGCGGCCTGTTTGTGATCACTGTAAGAAAAACCGGTCACAGCAAGAAGGAATGCTGGGTGATTCATCCTGAGTTGAAGTCAAGATGGTTCATTGACATGTCCAAACCTTCTTCAGCAAACGGCCCTGACGCTTCTCCAGCTGTTAATACAGCCGACTCACATATGCCTTACAATCCGGTTCAAGGAAACAAGACAACAACCCCTATTCTGACTTCTCCATCTGATTTTGTCAAGAAATCAGACTTGGAAGTTCTCTTCAAAGCCTTTAGCTCTGGTAATGTGTTGGGTAAATCTATTCATGCTTCTTTTCAAACTTCTATTGTTGATTCTGGAGATTCTCATCACAAGATAAGTGATCTAGGTTTAATAGAAAACTTAGAACCTGCGTTAGGAAGTGTGGTAATAGCAAATGAAATCAATGTGCCAATTAAAGGAATTAGAAAGCTTAAATTGTTTGATAAAGAATCTAAAGCCTTTTTTATATGACATCTTTCACATCTAACTTGTTGTCTGTTAAAAGAGCTACAACTGTTCTTAATTGTCAAGCTATTTTTGGTCCTAATGATTTCTACTTTCAGGATATTGAAACAAGTAGGAAATTTGGACAAGGAACAAGAAAGGATGACTTGTATGTGCTTGAAGACTTGTCCATGCATTTGGCTTCTGAACCGTGTGCTAATAGTGTAGATATAAATATCAAAGCTGATCATTTGCATGCTAGACTTGGTCATCATCACCCTAGAGCTTTAGAGTTAACAATCCCTGAAATAAAATTGCAAAATAAAATATGTGAAGCATGTGTTCTAGGAAGATATTGTAAAAATGTGTTTGAGAAATCTAATCACATATATAAACATTGTTTTGATTTGGTGCATTCTGATATTTGGACCTCTGCCTTTCCTTCTAGAGAAAACCACAAGTACTTTGTTACTTTTATTGATGAAAAATCTGAATACACTTGGGTCACATTGCTTAGTTCAAAGGATAGAGTTTTAGATATTTTTATTAATTTTCTAACACATGTGACTAACCAGTATAATGCCAAGATTAAGTGTTTTAGATCAGATAATGGAGAGGACTACACTAGCACCAAGTTTCAGCAACACTTACACAAGCATGGCATCACACATCAAACAAGCTGTCCATACACTCCACAACATAATGGAGTGGCTGAAAGCAAGAACATACATTTTATGTAAGTGGTGAGGTCCATGATGTTTCATAAGAAAGTTCCCAAACGTTTTTGGGGAGATGCGCTGGTAGCATCATGCTACTTAATCAATAGAATTCCAACCAAAATTCTAGATGATTTTTCTCCATTTAAGGTATTTAAATAAACAAAGCCTAGTATATCTAAGAGTATTTGGGTGTGTTTGTTTTGTTTTAGTACCAGGTGCACAAAGAAACAAGTTAGAACCAAAGAGTACCAAAGCTACGTTCATTGGATATTCTTCTATACAAAAAGGATACAAATGCTATAATCCAGAGACTAGAAGAGTCTTGGTATCCAAGGATATCAAATTTCAAGAGTCAAAAGTTTTCTATGAAGAAGGTTGGGAACAATACAAAGACATCTCAACAAATACAATTTACCAAGCTGAAAACCTTAGAAGGATCCTAGAAAGCATTGGCATAGTACCTTCTAAGGCGCCAGCCCCTCCTCAGCAAAAGACTTTGCCATGTCCACCGTGGCACGAACCGCACCATACTCCTCAGCACGACCCAAACTCTCCACGACACGAAGCAAGCACCTCCAGGCATGATTCAAGCTCCTCACAGCACAAACCAAGCTCTAGACATGAACCGGCTCCAAGCGCTTCTGATTATCTTGGTCTTCATCCTCTTTATCATGAGGGGGAGAAACACTTACACATTATCAAGATGATATACAAGAAGAAATACTAGTTTCAGCTTCAAAGAGAAAAATGGATATTCAACCTAATCTTGTATAAGCTTTGGAAGAAGAGGAAAATACAACTCAAGAAGAACCGACCGTTGCACTTAGAAGAAGAACAAGAAGAGATTTCCACCAAAATTCTACTACAATAACAATGTTGTAGTTCATCATGATCAGAGAGTATGTAATCTAGTTCATATACCTGATTCTCATGTTGCATTTATCCTAAGTCTTGATAAAAAGCATATTCCAAAAGCTATGAGGAAGCAATGAAGATAAAGGAATGGAGAGAAGAAATTCAAGATGAAAGACAAGCTATGGAAAAGACCAAAACCTATGCGCCAACCACTCTACCAAAAGGGAAAGAGGCTGTAAGTTCTAAATGGATATTCACCATTAAGTATAAAACTAATGGTGAGATAGATAGATACAAAGCTATGTTGGTGGCTAGAGGATTCACACAGACTTATGGTGAAGATTATAAGGATACTTTTGCACCTGTAGCTAAATTACACTCTGTTAATCTTGTTTTATCCCTTGCTACTAACCTTGATTTAGAATTATGGCAAATGAATGTTAAGAATGCATTCTTACAATGTGAGCTAGAAGAAGAGGTGTACATGACACCAACACCAGGTCTAGAAGATCAAGTAGGTGACGGCAATACACTGAGGCTAAAGAAAGCTATCTATGGCCTAAAACAATCCCCTAGAGCTTGGTATCATAAGCTGAATGTGATCTTAAGGGACAGAGGTTTCAAAATGTCAGAAGTTGAACACACTCTCTTTACACTTCAGAGTAAGAAAGGTATTGTGCTTATACTCATTTATGTGGATGATATAATCATATTAGGGAGTGATAAAGTAGACATTTAAATTGAATAAAGATTATTTAAATAGTGTCTTTGATATTAAGGATCTAGATGAACTTAAATACTTCTTATAAATTGAAGTGTGTAGGTTCAAAGAAGGTTTCTTCTTATCTCAGAGAAAATATATTGTGGATTTACTAATCTTTACAGGTATGATGAAAGCTAAACCAGCTAAGACATCCCTAGAAGAAGGCTACAAGATAGAACCTGAGTGGGAATGATGCAAGAACCGTGGGTGGCTGTCTTTTCACCGAGAAGCTCAGGTTGCTAGACAGAAAAGATGGAAGCGAAGGGTGGATCGAAGGAACCACACAAGCTGTGAAAGGTGCTTGTGATACTGCGAGAAATTCAACCAAAAAGGTTGAAGAACACGACAGCTGCAAAGGGGATGCTTGGCGGCGCCTACTTAGGTCTTGTCAAACACTTCGGTTTTGTTTTGTTCTAAAAATGCTTGTTGGCTTATTAATGAGTAGGCAACAGGAATTTATAATGCCTTATTATAACTTAGGCTAAACAACATGATGTTTAGCCTCTCAAAAAATTAAAACAGCAAGTAGTTTATGTAATGGCAATTAATATTAGACTTAGGCCTAATTAGTCAACATGACTCCCAAAGCCCAATAACATACTTAGTCTAGAAATAGAATTAAAGATAGGAAAATC
The DNA here is from genome assembly GCA_039880935.1 of Streptanthus diversifolius. Lineage (NCBI taxonomy): Eukaryota > Viridiplantae > Streptophyta > Magnoliopsida > Brassicales > Brassicaceae > Streptanthus > Streptanthus diversifolius. Next base: position 4,190,981 of record JAXGFM010000013.1, read on the forward strand.
TCAATAACACTTAGGCTAGAATTCGGTGGTGACTTATGAATGGTGTGAACTTGTGAACAAGTCTTCACCGTCTTGCACACTAAGAGTATTGCCTCATTAAAACCTTCTTAGGAAAACCTAGTGGGAAAAAACCAAAGATAGGAAAAAAAGTACAATTTCCTAGCACGACTTTTGGTATTGGTAATGGTAAAGACACCGGAGGAATAAGAATCTTCTGAAGGAACCTCCATGGCTACTTGTCCGGTTGGAACGGGTCGGATGGTCTTGAGACGGTCAGGGCTGTCTTGCTGGTCTGGACGCGGTATGGTCAGATAGTCTGTGGTCGAATAATCCGGTCGGCATGGACAGTGTGGTCAATCCGGAGCTGGTCGGGATGGAGCTGCTCTGGGTCATCATGTTTGGTCCGAAGCTGGTCATGGTCGGGTCAAGGTCCTGTCCGGTTCCACTCTCCAGTAGAAAGCTGAGCTTGTCTCCTAGAGCTTTCCTCTTGGACCGTGTGAGAGTTCCTGGTGGAATGACTGGTGCAGTGGCTGTCTCGATGTCCTCATCATTCCCTCCCTCTTGAAGTGCTTTGGTTTCCAAAGTGAACTCCTCACCTGCATCAAACAACTCTAAGTCAGAAACATTAAACAAACTAGACACGTTATACTCACCTAGAAGTTGATTCTGGTAGGCATTGTCGTTGATTCTCCGAAGGACGCGGAATGGACCATCTCCCTGGGGTGCAAGCTTGCTCTTTCGTTGTTGGAGAAATCTCTCTGGTCGCAGATGTAGCCAAACCCAATCTCCCTCCTTGAAAACCATGTGCTGGCGGCCTTGGTTGGCGTTCTTGATGTTCTGGATGTTCTTTTGCTCCAGATTTGTCTTGGTCTCTTCATTAAGACGCTTGATATATTCCGCATTTGCTTCTCCCTCTAAGCTGATGGCGTCTCCCAGTGTTAGGTTGTGAACTCGATAGGCGTAATTGGGTTGAAGTCGTAGACGACTTCAAATGGAGAACGCTTCTTTTCGGAGTGTGTAGCGCTGTTGTAAGTGAACTCGACATATGGAGGCACTCCAACCAATTCTTCAAGTTTCTGCCAATCGTCGCTCTCAATGTCTGGGACAATGTCCGGTTGACCACCTCTGTCTGTCCGTCAGTTTGTTGATGGTACGTGGTAGAAAACAAAAGGTTGGTCTCTAACTTGCGCCACAATGCTCGCCAGAAGTTTCTTAGGAACTTGGTGTCGCGGTCGGGCACAATCGTCCTGGGAATGCAGTGCAGTCGTACTATGTACTTGAAGAACAGGTCGGCAGTCTGGCTTGCGTCATTGGTCTTGTTGCCAGCGATGAAATGTGCCATCTTAGAAAATTGGTTAACCACTACGAAGATGGAGTCCTTGTAGTTGATTTTCGGCAGGCCTAGTTCAAAGTCCATGGAGATGTCTGTCCAGGGAGCCAAAAGGACTAATTGGGGCATGCAGAGACCCTGCGGATGCATCTTGGATTTAGCCCGTTTACAAATAAGGCACTTAGCACAGTGGACCTCTACATCTCGTCGCTGGTGGGGCCAGTAAAAATGCTCCTTAAGCATGCTTAATGTCTTGTCAATGCTTAAATGACTCATTAGACCTCTTCCGTGGGCCTCTTTCCAAAGTAGCTCTCAAATCGATCCTTAGAATGCAGAGACCCTTGTCCTTAAAAGAACCTTTCAAAAATAGAACCGGCTGTAAGTACCCTTGCCGTTCTTCTGGTAGACCTGAGTGAAGTCCGCGTCTTCAGCATACAAATCTTTAATTATCTCGAAATCCATATCTTTTGAGTTCATCACGGAAATGAGACTGTTTCTGCGGGATAGGGTGTCAGCCACAAAGTTGTCTGTTCCCTTCTTGTACTTGTTGACGTAGGGGAAGGTCTCGATATACTCCAACCAACGAGCATGTCTCTTCTTCAGCGTGGATTGTCTTCCGAGGTGCTGGAGTGTCTGATGGTCGGTGTGAATCACGCACTTCCGGGCAAGGAGATAGTGCTGCCAAGTCTCTAAGGCACGGCCTAAGGCATAGAGCTCCTTGTTGTAGGTCGAATATTTAAGTGCGGCTCCACTTAACTTCTCGCTGAAGTAGGCGACATGTCTTCCGCCATGGGTGAGGACTGCTCTGATGCCGATCCCTGAAGCATCACATTCGACCTCGAAGGTCTGAGTGAAGTCTGCCAGTACTAGGACTGGGGCGTGGGTGAGGCGTTCCTTCAACAGCTTGAAGGACTTGTCCTGATCGGGTCCCCAACGAAAGTTTTGGTTCTTCTTTATCGTTGAGGTCAATGGACCAGCTATAGTGCTGAAGTCTTGGACGAACCTTCGATAGAAGCTGGCGAGTCCGTGGAAGCTACGGACCTGTCTGGCGGTCGTCGGTGTGGGCCGCTTCTGTATGGCCTTGATCTTCTTATCGTCCACCCCGAGTCCCTAGGAACTCTTGACGAATCCAGGAAAGACGACTTGGTCTGTGCAGAATGTTTATTTCTTGAGATTTGTGTAAACATGCTCTCTCTTAAGGGTGGTAATAACGGTCTCTAGGTGCTCCATATGGCTGAGTAGGTCGTACTATAGACGAGAATATCGTCAAAGTAGACTACTATGAACTTGCCAATGAATGGTCGAAGGACTTGGTTCATAAGGCGCATGAATGTACTTGGGAGCGTTGGACAGGCCGAATAGCATTACTAGCCACTTATAAAGACCCTGCTTGGTCTTGAATGCAGTTTTTCATTTGTCTCTTTCTCGCATCCTGACTTGATGATATCCACTTTTAAGATCAATTTTGAGAAGACCTCGGCTCCGCTTAATTTGTCTAGCATGTCGTCCAGGCGCGAATGGGGTGTCGGTACTTGATTGTAATGTTGTTGATGGCGCGACAGTCGACGCACATCTTCCACCTCACGTCCTTCTTAGGTACAAGTAGGACCAGGACGACACAGGGACTGAGGCTCTCTCGGACGTAACCTTGAGCCATAAGATCCTGGACTTGCCGTTCAAATTCTTTAGCCTCCTAGGGATTGACTCTGTATGCATGACGGTTGGGCAGCTAAGCTCTGGGAACAAAGTCAATGTGGTGCTCAATCCCTCGGATAGGTGGGAGGCCGGCTGGAATTTCTTCCGGAAACACGTCAGCATATCTCTCTATTAGTGCTCGGACCTCGGCAGGTAAGGGGGCCTCGGTGCCGGACGTGTGTAGGCTCTCTCTGTAGATCATCAAAACGAGCTGGGTACCCTTGGTACGGGTGGCTTTCCGCATGTCTGCCACATTTATTAAAAACTTCTCCTTGGGGCATGTTAATCTTTTGCCATCTTAGACTGTATTTCTTGAACGGCGTGTGTAGACATTGGTGCTAAATTGTATCTACGCTTGTCGTGGACAAATGAGTAGAAGTTGGTCCGTCCGTTGTGCGTAGTCTCTCGGTCAAATTGCCATGGTCGTCCTAGGAGGAGATGTCCAGCTGACATCGGGACGACATCACAGGTGACCTGGTCCTGGTATCTGCCGATGCTGAATACAGACTTTAACTTGGTCAAAAATGTATAACTCTGTCTTAATGTTCAGCCATCGTAGTTTATAAAGCTTAGAATGCTTGGTCACAGGCAATCCTTGTTTCTCCACCATGTATTTACTTGCGGCATTAATACAAGACCCTCCGTCTATAATTAACAAGCATACTTTTCCAAGTATTGTACATTTTGAGTGGAAAATGTTTTCGCGTTGTTCTTCCTCTTCTGGCTCGAATCTCGAGTTGAGAAATCGTTTGAACATGAGCATCTCTCCGAAGTCAGCGTACTCAATCTCCTCGTCGTATTGTTGCTGGGCCGTTGGTGCTGGCTCCTCTTGCTCGTCCTCGGACTCGTAATCTCCTGAAGCAGTGAGTACCATTGTCCGTTAAGTGGGACATTCTTGGGACATGTGTCCTCTTCCTTTGCACTTGAAGCATACGATCTTACTGCTCCGCTGAGGCTGGATCGTGGTAGTAGTCGGCTTTGGGGTGGCTGGGGCAGGCCTGGGAGCCGGACTGCTAGCCACAGCTTTGCCCTTGAGACGCGGGTCAATGGGCTGGGTCGTCTGCTCGAATGGCTCTGAGCCGGTGCTCCAGGTGCTCTTAGGTCGAGAAGGTGTGGCTAGTTTTCGTCTATGGCACTTCTCTATCTGGACTGCTAGGTGAAACAACTCACCTATATCATGGTATGGCTGCAGCTCAATCTTTTCTGTGATGGACTCGTGCAAGCCGTCGATGACTTGGGCCATTAGACTCTCCTCGGACTCGTTTACATCGAGTTGGTTGCGGAGGTGCTTGAATTCATCGAAATATTCGGACACCGTCTTGCTGCCTTGAGTAAGACGTCTGAATCGTCTCTGAAGCTCGCAGTGGAAGTGAGGTGGAACTTAGCGTCTCCTCATAATCTGGGTGAGTTTGACCCATGAGGTCAGGGCACCCATCCGAGCTCTCCTGCGAGATATTACTTCTCGATCCCACCACGCCAGTGTGTGGTCAGTGAACTGCGCTGTTTCTAGGGCGACTTTACGGGGATCGTCGTAGTTATAGTACTCGACAAGGAGTTCCATTATTCTCTCCCAATCTAAGTACTCCTCAGGATTAACCTTTCCCGAAAAGGGAGGCAGGTTCATCTTTACTTCGGGGTAGTGCATAGGATGTCGAGGCGGTGGCATGGGCTCGTCGTAGTACTAATGTCGACCCATTCCTTGGTGGGCCATCTGTGGTCGGTCGTGTTGTGTGGAGGGGGCGCGGATCCGGGTGTAGGTGTAGGATAATCCGAACGCTCGAGACGCGTCGCTATGGTCGACATCTGGGTCGTCAAAGCTTGCAGAAGCTGCAATATTGCTTGACTGTTCTGTCCCGACGTCGACTCGTCACTTCCTGACATATTTTCTTTTCTGAGAAAAGGAAATGTTGAGAAATGGAAAGTTTCCCGAAAAGGAAATTTGCAGAATGAAAACTTTCCTTAAATCTAAAAAATAAAATTAAACTAGCTATTTGCGAAAAAAGAAAATAAAGAAAAAGGAAAAATATCCTAAAAACAATTATTACATAAATCTAAAAAAAAACTAAATCAAAGGAAAAAAATCCTAAAAATTTATGGCCTAAAAACTAGAAAGGAAACTATTAAATAGAAAAGATCCTAGAAACTTATTGCCTAATTAATTAAAAAGGAATCTGTACTTAAACTAAAGGGAAAAAATTAATTAATTTCTAATTTTTAAAAGGAAACTATCCTAAGTGAAAAGGAAATCTATTAATGGCCTAGAAATTTGAAGAAAACTATCTAAGTGATTCTAGAAAACTTCCTAAACTATTTCCTAGGCTAGAAAAACTATGGAAACTAATTAATAATATTTCTAAATGCTATGGAAAATTTTCTAAAGCTAAGAAGTAATAACATAGACACTATGGATTGGTTTTGCAACCCTAGCCGCCTAATGCAACCAAGGAAGTCGACCTGCAGGCGCGGCACGAGGGAAGCTATCAAACAAACAAGCCTAGCTTTCACAAGCGTGTAGTCTAAGTAACCTTGGCACACGATTTATCAAGATGAATTTGAGTGCTCTAGGTGAGTTTCTATATCCCTAATTGGCTTTCAAACAACCTAAACACTTCTTTTTTTTTCTTTTTTGTCTTAAAAAAATGAAACACTAAACAAGCAATCAAACTCTTTTTTTTTAAAAAAAAAAAACAATAAACAAGTAAAGGATTGATAGAACCTCATTTTTTGTATTTTTTTGTGTTTATGGTATGTGACTTGATTCCTTCTCCTTCTTACTGAGAACCTCAGGGGAAAGAAAAAGAAACACAATCAAAAGCTAAAAACTATTGCAACAAAAAAACAATAATAAATCACCAAAAACAAAAGGATAGATTCAACATGATGTACATGAGCTTTAAGCTCTGATACCAGATGATTCAAGAACCGTGGGTGGCCTTTTCACCGAGAAGCTCAGGTTGCTAGACAGAAAAGATGGGAGCGAATGGTGGATCGAAGAGACCACACAAGCTGTGAAAGGTGCTTGTGATACTCCAAGAACTTCAACTAAAAAGGTTGAAGAACACGGCAGCTGCAAGGGGGATGCTTGGCGGCGCCTACTTAGGTCTTGTCAAAGACTTAGGTTTTGTTTTTGTTCTAAAAATGCTTGTTGTCTTATTATTAAGTAGACAAGAGGCTTATATAATGCCTTATTACAACTTAGGCTAAACAACATGATGTTTAGACTCTCAAGGAATTAAAACAACAAATAGTTTATGTAATGGCAATTAAAATTAGACTTAGACCTAATTAGGCAACATGAATCCCAAAGCCCAATAACATACTTAGTCTAGAAATAGAATTAAAGATAGGAAAATCTCAATAACACTTAGGCTATAATTCGGTGGTGACTTGTGAATGGTGTGAAGATATGAACAAGTCTTCACCGTCTTGCGCACTAAGAGTATCGTCTCATTCAAACCTTCTTTGGAAAACCTAGTGTGACAAAACCAAAGATAGGAAAAAGAGTGTAATTTTTTTGCAAGACTTTTGGTGTCTTTACTGGATGGTAATGGTAAAGACATCGGAGGAAGAAGAATCTTCTAGAAGGAACCTCCATGGCTCCTTGTCCAGTTGGAACAAGTCGGATGGTCTTGGGAAGGTCGGGGCTTGGCATGCTGGTCCGGACGCGGTCTGGTCGAATAGTCCGTGGTTGGATGGTCTGGACGGCATGGACGGTGTGGTCGATCCGGAGCTGGTCGGGATGAAGCTGGTCCGGGTCGGCATGTTCGGTCCAAAGCTGGTCATGGTCAACTCGAGGTCCTGTTCGGTTCCACTTCCACACTCCAGTAGCATGCTGATCTTGTCTCCTAGAGCTTTCCTCTTGGACCGTGTGACAGGTCCTGGTGGAATGACTGGTGTAGTGGCTGGCTCGATGTCCTCATCAGGGAGCTAGGAAATGACTAATTCCATGATGCAAAGCTTTATAGAAAAGTGGTTGGTAAGCTAATATACTTAACCATAACTAGACCAGACTTATGTTTTGCTGTGAATCAGGTGTCTCAGCATATGCAAGACCCAAAGACAAGGCATTGGGACATGGTCATGCGGAATTTTAAATACTTGGAAGGCACTCATGATCAAGGTATATGAATGGGTTGTAATGAGAAAACAGAAGTAGTAGGTCATTGTGATGCAGATTGGGCAGGAGACAGAGAAAATAGGAGAAGCACAACCGGTTACTGCACCTTCATAAGTGGTAATCTTGTGACTTGGAAAACCAAGAAGCAGAAGGTTGAATCATGTTCTAGTGCATAAGCTGAGTACAGGGCCATGAGGAAGCTTACCACAGAATGCATCTGGCTAAAGCAACTCCTCCTTGACATACTTGGTGTGAGCTTGGAGTCTCCTATCACTGTCCATTGTGACAATCAAGCTGCTATACATATTGCTTCTAACTCTGTGTTTCATGAAATAACCAAGCATATTGAGGTAGATTTCCATAAGGGGAGAGAAGCTATTGGCAATGAATCATCTTACCTTGCTACATAAGGAGTGAATACCAATTAGTTGATCTGTTCACCAAGGCTACAACTCTGAAGACTGGTGGCTTTATCTACCCAAGGCTTGGCCTCATGTCCATTCCACAACACTGATCCTGATCATGGAGTGTTATACTCTTTTTTCCTAAAAAAAGTTTTATCCCAATTGGGTTTTCCTTCTTTAGGTTTTTAATGAGGTAATACTTCCTGGTTGCAAGCTTAGGCATTCTCCATGACATATGTTTGCGGGGGAGTGTTGAATGAAGAAGAATGATGAAAACAAGGGAAGAAATGAAGAGAGATGGCCATAGACTCCAAGGATAAGGCCGTGTGGACTATGCTATCAAAGGGAGTGTCTTAGGCTTGTTTGTGGTTATTGATATGTTAAACTTGTAGTCAAACATGTATTAGGCTATCCTTGTATCCAAACAAGCCTATACTAGATTAATATAAATAGATATATTTCTCCTCATTTGTAAGCAAGAAAGAATAATCTCACTTTCTAATAAAAAATTTTTCTCTCTAATCTCTCTTTAATCACATTCTCTCAATTTCTAAATTTCTTAATCTCTTAAATCTTTTAATCTTTCACATCTAATCTTGGTGTACCTCATGAGGAGTAAGTGGCGCCAGGATAACATTCTTCCATGGATGGGTGAACATGTGTCTATTGCTGTATCCATCATGAATTGTCTTCTTATCATAATGCCAAGGTCATACAAGCAGAATGTGACCGGCCTCCATTGGCAAGACGGCACACTAGACCTCGTCTTCATACTTACCAATTGCAAGAGGTACCACCAATTGTTTACTTACCCTCATGTCACCTCCCTTGTTAAGCTATTGTAGAGAGTAAGGTCGTGGATGTTTTTAAACCTGAAGTCCAAGCTTACGTACCAAAGTCTCACTAGCCACATTGGTAAAACTTCCTCTATCAACGATCAGACTGCAAACCTTCTCTTGTACCACACATCGGGTATGAAATATGTTATACCTTGGTCATGCTCTTTTGTTCTGTTTGGACACTCAATGTCCTTCTGGTCACGAGAAACTCACCAAGGGACTCATAGTCTAGCTGCTCCTCCTCAGCGTCCAATTCTGGATTGTGATTTAATGTTTCTTCTTCTGATTTGATCTCACCAATGTCTAGGACGATCATCACCTTCTGGTTAATGAAATATCTTTCATAATGCTTAGTCCTTGGTAATTATAAAACTGGATGTTCCTGGCTCTAGTGGTAGAAGCCACGACCTTACCCTTAACATCACTAACAACTGGGTTAGTTTTAAAATCAGAAGTACACTTGCCTGGAAACTTACCATTGCCTTGATTGGGCATGTTGAGGCCGCGTAGAAACTGAGAAATTGTCCCCTCTTGTTCTTTATCAATATTGGCCTTAAGCATTAGTGATTCCATTTTCTGAAAGTAGTTCTCAACGCTTTTGCATCCCTGGGTAAGACATCTGAGTATTTGGTATAGTTTCATTTTGTAATGACTTGGAATAAACCGCTTCCTCATTAGGGCAATCATCTTGTCCCATGTTGCTATAGGTCCTTGGCATGTTCTTCTGTTAGTTGTCACAACTTGATCCTACCAGTTAATAGCATAACCATTGAATTCAGTAGCAGAAAGACTTACCTTCTTAAATTCAGAAATTTTTGACAATCGAATACAAGTTGAATCTTTTTCCCATTCCAAATAAGAATCAGCGTCATTTCATATGTCCTTTGCACGTACCTTCATCATGCGGTCTAGGGTCCCGGACCCTCCTGTTGCCACTTAGGCTCACGGCTGATGAGTTCGGGTAGTACTCTTCTTCATTAGGTTGGACGGTCCTACCTCTCCTTCCTGGTGCGAGTTGGATATTTGCCATTTGGTATTCTTGGATTCTGTTCATGTGTGTGCTTAACTCCTCTATTTGTGCATCTATCAAACGCCTCATTTCACCAATATGGGCTTTCATTTGGATTCTGGACAAAACTGATCCCACATTAGTCTCTTTTTCATCATCTAATCTTTCCATTGCCCTGAAATCAAAGAATCTAGGTCAAGTAATACAAGTCCTCACAAGTGTTACTCTCAAGTGTTTGATTTGTTTGGTGGTCACTCGGTGAATTTCTCAAGAGTTATAAGTGAAAAAACTCTTTCTAGTTCAGTGAGTTATCCTATTAACAAAGAAGAAAAAGATAGAAATATTGCAAGATTTGTGTGGTTAGTTGATTAACCAAGCCCTAAGTCTTTCTCCTTTTTAAAATGTTTTTTGTGTTTTTTTTATTTTCTTTCTTTCTTTTTTTGGATCTAGGATTGAGGCCGGCTCAACTAGCAAAAAGATACACAGAAAAGAAAGTGTTTCAAAAAGAAAAGATGATTATAAAAATGAAAAGGGGAAAAGATGAATCAGAAATCAATACAAAATTTCTTTACAAAATGTGCTCTGATACAAAATGATGTGATCCCCAAGGAATTCACTTTGAAAATTGGCGAATGATAGATTCTTAAGCAGTCCTAAACAGTTACTAACTCTTAGTATCCGAATAATAAGGTCCTCAAGCAGTCATAAGTGGATCACACACTTAGTATCTGAATGAGTGGGTCGTTGATTGGATGAACGCACCAAGCAATTAGGATGTTCACGAAGAACAAAAGAGATTCACTCTCTAAGTAATTTAAACGAATTTTTGGAAAACTGATTAATTCTAATCAATGGCTTGCTTTTATAATAACAAGTTTGTAGAAGTCAAAGCAATTTAATAACTACGGAAAATAGGGAAATAAAGCAAGACTTTGACTAAAAACAATACTGACTCTTAGAATACTTGGACTGACTTTTAAACTACTTTGAATGACCCTTAAGCTACTCCTGGACTGATTCTTAGTCTGCTAATGAACGTGAGTGAAGTGGCCTTGAGCTTATATCGTGTTTGTGCAAACGGCTTGTTCCTTCACCTGAACATGAAGTACGTTCACGTCCACCTTGATCACATCCTGCTTCAAAGTGGTCATTAAGTCGAGACTTGGGCTGAACAGAAGATTGCCTAAGGCTTGACTGAACCTCTGAACTCTGGACCGTTTCATGGATCCCTTCGAGATGTGCAATGCATCATCCACATCATCAATGGTCACAGCTTCTTCATCCATTTGAACGGCTTCAACATCTTTTCCAAGCTCAGGTTCAGGCCGCCCATCGTTCACGATCGCATCAATCATACTTTCCATAGCCCAAATATACGTTTCTACCCCAATATGCAATGGTAATAAACTACATTTTATATTTTGTGTCCCATCCCATGTCATTCCCTCTTGATGTTGTACCATTTTTGTCCTGATAAATCATCCATTTCTTTCCATTAGCCATCTACGTAACATCACCAACCATTCTGGTGCAAATTTGATCCTCTGAACATTTTACCATGGAGTGTCTTTGTGTTAAACCATATTCCTAGACAGTTTAGTTTCTTCTCCAATTAATAAATTTGATTCTGCAAGCTTAATGATGTTCCTAGGATCCCCATTAATATTGCCAAATAATATATCATCATTACTCTTTTAAAAGTACCATAATATCCATCAAAATTATTGATTTAAATTATCTGGAAGGAGCCTCCAAAACTGCTAGTCCATATTTGAGAATACCGATGACATATTCCTAGATTATAAGAAATTTGAGAGATAACCCATGTTTAAATGGCTGGAAGAGAGTTAGAAAACACTGGTTAATTGTTTACTCTTCTGACCCGCAGCAGACAGATTGCATATCAAAATTGATTTCTCTTGACCTGATAAGGACATCGGATTCGACTCCGACTCCAGACGAACCAGACATCCATCCGTCGACCACAGACGGCTTGACTGACCAACAATAAAGGTTCACGTACCATATGTGCCGGAAGGACCAATGACCGTGAAATGACCAAGGCACTCGGAAATAAGTTCAATCAGTTTGTGTAACGAGTCATTGAAGCTAGTCCAATGGACCACGGCCCACGAACGAGCACCCGGCCCATGGCCCAAGATCACAGCGACCATTGAGAACCACCCAGGAATGATGGCTTCCTCACAGTGACCCACAAACTCTGGAGTTTCTTAAGCAAAAAAACGACGGCGTGTGGTGTCTTTACCATCACTCAAGAGTAAAGACACCAAAAGATATACAAAATAATTGTACTATATTTCCTATCTTCAGTTGTGTCCCACTGGGTTTTCCAAAGAATGTTTTAATGAGGCAACACCTTTAATGTGTAAGGCGGACCACGACTTGTTCTCAAGCAACATCTTTCACAAGCCCAATTCGGTCCTTATCTCTTTTTTTTGGCCTCGGCCTTCTATTTATTTTTTGTGTAATTTTTGGGCCCGACCCATTATGGCCCACGAACCGTTTTTAGACTAAATGTTGTTGTAATTATGTTTCTTGTAGTTTTTGACTATGACTACTTGCTGTTTGACCTAGGTGTTTTTGTAGACTTAAGGCACTACAAAAGTCTAAGTCCTTTTATTGAATAAGACAAACAATTTAGACAACAAAAATCCCTAAGTTCTAATTCTCTACAAACGGCGCAGCCTAAGCAAGAATCTGTTCCGATTTGAAGGCTCTTCAAACTGGAATTCCTTGGTGTATCAAGAGTCTTCCCATAACTTGTGTGGTCCAGTTCATTCCATCCAAATCGCGCTTTGTAAGATCGAGCCTCTCTCTTCCCAAGGCACAAACTTCCTCTTGTGCAAGTCCGAGAGAGTCTCTCTCCTGTCCAAGCACACCACCAAACCAAATGAACCTCCCGTGCTACCGTAAAGACGTGTGTGTGTATCAAGACCTGAGATTTGACCTCTGATTTTCTGTTACCGATAAACAATTTGAAAGAATTTTTCAAATAAAATGTTTTATTTTTAGGTCCGTTTTAATTTCAACTAAAAGACCTGTAAAGGTTTAACATCCGGCCCCATATAATGATTCTTTCTACTTCGATATTATATATCTGTTCAATGGCATAATGATGTATGAACTTGGGTGAGCTGTCTTTTCACCGAGAAACTCAGGATAATAGGACAGAAATCGATGGGAATTGAAGGGTGGATCGAAGGGACCACACAAGCTGTGAAAGGGGCTTGTGATACTCCAAGAACTTCAACCAAACTTGGCTGAAGGTCACGGCTGCAAGCTAGGGAGCTGGCGGCAGTTTTGTGTCTAAGAGACTTAGGGTTTTTGTCAAAAAAATACTTGTTATTCTATAATGTGTAAACAAGAAGGCTTATATAATGCCTTGTTACAATTTTAGGGTAAACTACAAGGCGTTTAACCTTTAGGAGATTAAAACAATATGTAGTTTACTTATTGTCACTTAGAATAAATAATGGGCCATAATTAGTCAACATGACTTAAACCCAACTAAATACTTAGACTAATAATTCGAAATTAAAGAGAAAAAGCCCAAGAACACTTAGGCTGAGAATTCGCATGAAGACTTGTGAATGAAATGGAATTGTGAACAAGTCTTCAACGCCTTGCGCACTAGGAGTATTGCCTCATCAAAACCTTCTTCGGAAAACCCAATGGGACAAAACCGAAGATAGGAAAAAAGAGTACAATTTCCTAGAACGACTTTTGGTGTCTCTACAGAATGGTAATGGTAAAGACACCGGAGGAGGAAAAGTCTTCGAGAAGGAACCTCCAGGGTTCCTTGTCTAGCTGGAAGGGTGGTCTGGTCGTGGGTGCATGAACCGGGTCGGTCTGGTCGGCTGCTGGATCCGGACGGCTTGCCTGGACGGCTGGTCGTGGACTGGTCGTCTGGACGGTCAGCTCAGGGTCTTCTCTGGTTCCACTTTCCAATAGCATGCTGAGCTTGTCTCCTAAGGCTTTCCGCTTGGACCGCGTGAGTGGTCCAGGTGGAATGACAGGTGCAGTAGCTGGCTCGATGTCCTCATCAATCCCTCCCTCTTGAAGTGATTTGGTCTCCAAAGCAAAATCCTCACCTGCATCAAACAACTCTAAGTCAGCAACATTGAAAGTACTAGAGACGTTATACTCACCTGGAAGTTCGAGCTGGTAGGCATTGTCGTTGATTCTCCGAAGGACGCGGAATGGACCATCTCCCCGGGGTGCAAGCTTGCTCTTCCGTCGCTGGGGAAATCTCTCTGGGCTCAGGTGTAGCCAAACCCAATCTCCCTCCTTGAAGACCATGTGCCGACGGCCCTTGTTGGCATTCTTGACGTTCTGGATGTTCCGTTGTTCAAGGTTTGCCTTGGTCTCCTCGTGAAGTTTCTTAATGTAGTCTGCTTTGGCTTCTCCCTTCAAGCTGATGGCGTCGTCTAACGGAATGGGTGTGAACTCGATCGGAGTGGTCGGGTTGAAACTGTAGACAACTTCAAAAGGTGATCGCTTCGTGCCTGAATGTGTAGCTCGGTTGTAGGCAAACTCGATGTACGGGAGACATTCCAGCCAATTCTTCAAATTTCGACCGATTGTTGCCCTCAAGGTCTGTGACAAGGTCCGGTTGACAACCTCAGTCTGTCCGTCCGTCTGGGGATGATATGCTGAAGAGAAATGGAGGTTGGTGCCCAATTTTCGCCAAAGTGCTGGCCAGAAGTGGCTCAGGAACTTGGTGTCACGGTCAGAAACGATCGTCCGGGGAATGCCGTGAAGTGTGACGATTTCTTTGAAGAACAGGTCGGCGATCTGGCTTGCGTCGTTAGTCTTGTTGCAAGCGATGAAATGTGCCATCTTAGAGAACCTGTCGACCACGACGAAGATGGAATCCTTGTTGTGCAATTTCGGTAGACCTAGGACGAAATCCATGGATATGTCTGTCCAAGGCGCGGATAGAACTGGCAAGGGCATGTAGGGGCACTGCGGATGCAGCTTTGACTTAGCCCACTTGCAGATAAGGCACCGGGCGCAGTGCGTCTCGACGTCTCGGTGCTGATGAGGCCAATAGAAGTGCTCCTTAAGCATGCTTAAGATCTTGTCAATGCCGAAGTGGCCCATTAGGCCTCCACCGTGTGCATCTCTAAGAAGCATCTCTCGGATCGATCCTCGTGGAATGCAGAGTCGCTTATCTTTGAAGAGGAATCCGTCGTGCAGGAAGAAGCGGCTGAAGTTGCCTTTGTCGTGCTCTAGGTGAGCCTAGGCGAAGTCGACATCGTCGGCGTAGAGCTCCTTGATCATCTCGAAGCCGAGAACCTTGGACTCCATGACAGATATAAGGCTGTTCGACGAGATAAGGCATCAGCGACAATGTTTTCCGTTCCTTTCTTGTACTTGATGACGTACGGAAAGGTCTCGATGAATTCCAACCAACGGGCATGACGTTTCTTCAACGTGGACTGTCCACGGAGGTGCTGGAGCGTCTGATGATCGGTGTGAATGACGCACTCTCGGGCAAGCAGATAATGCTGCCAAGTCTCTAAGGCACAGACAAGGGCATAGAGTTCCTTGTCGTAGGTCGGATAGTTAAGTGCAGCTCCACTTAACTTCTCGCTAAAGTAGGCTACTGGTCGTCCGCCTTGGGTAAGGACGGCTCCAATGCCTATGCATGAGGCATCGCACTCAACCTCGAATGTCTGCGTGAAGTCTGGTAATACGAGGACTGGTGCGTGTGTAAGCCGTTCCTTGAGCACCTGGAAGGCCTTGTCTTGCTCGGGACCCCAACAAAAATCCTGGTTCTTCTTGATCGTCGAGGTCAAAGGTCCAGCAATCGTGTTGAAGTCGCGGACGAACCGTCGGTAGAAGCTAGCAAGTCCGTGAAAGCTGCGGACCTGGCTGGCGGTCGTCGGTGTGGGCCAATCCTGAATGGCCTTTATCTTCTCGTCGTCTACCCGAAGTCCCTGGGAACTTACGATGAAACCAAGGAATACTACTTGGTCGGTGCAGAATGTACACTTCTTGAGGTTGGCGTACAGCTGCTCTCTCTGTAAGGTGGTGATCATGGCTTCCAAGTGCTCCAGGTGGTCTCGGTAGGTCGTGCTGTAGACGAGAATATCGTCGAAGTAGACCACGACGAACTTGCCGATGAATGGGCGAAGAACCTCGTTCATAAGTCGCATGAAGGTATTGGGCGCATTTGATAGACCGAACGGCATAACTAGCCACTCATAAAGGCCTTGCTTAGTCTTTAAGGCGGTCTTCCATTCATCTCCTTCGCGCATCCTCACTTGATGGTATCCACTCTTCATGTCTATCTTAGAGAAGATGGCGGCTCAGCTGAGTTCGTCAAGCATGTCGTCTAGGCGTGGAATGGGGTGCCGGTACTTGATGGTTATGTTGTTGATGGCGCGGCAGTCGACGCACATCCTCCAACTTCCGTCCTTCTTGGGTACCAGAAGAACCGGAAGGGCACAGGGGCTGAGACTTTCACGAACGTATCCTTGAGCCATGAGGTCTTGGACTTGTCGTTCTAATTCTTTAGCCTCCTCGGGGTTGACTCTGTAAGCTGGACGGTTAGGTAACTGAGCTCCGGGAATGAAGTCAATGTGGTGCTCGATCCCTCGGATAGGTGGGAGGCCGGCTGGGATTTCGTCTGGGAATACGTCCGCATACTTGTCGAGGAGTGCGCGGATCTCGGCAGGTAGGGGGTGCTCGGTGCTAGCCGTGTGTAGGCTCTCTCTGTAGAGCATTAAGACGACTTGAGTGCCTGCCGTGCATGTGGCTTTCCGCATGTCTGCCACATTTATCAGAAAATTCTCCTTTCTGGCATGTTGATCTTTTGCCATCTTTGACTGCATTTCTTGGACGGCGTGTGCAGACATTGGGGCTATATTGTATCGACGCTTGTCGTGGACGAAAGAGTAGAAGTTGGTTCGTCCGTTGTGCGTAGTCTCGCGGTCAAATTGCCAGGGTCGTCCGAGCAGAAGATGTCCAGCGGACATTGGGACGACGTCGCAGGTGACCTGATCTTGATATCTGCCGATGCTGAATGAGACCTTCACTTGGTCTGAGATGTACAACTCCGTCTTGTTGTTCAGCCATCGGAGCTTGTAGGGCTTGGGGTGCTTGGTCACGGGCAAGCCTAGTTTCTCCACCATATACTTACTGGCGGCATTTGTGCAGGATCCTCCGTCAATGATCAACGAGCACACTTTCCCAAGTATCGTGCATTTGGAGTGGAAAATGTTATCTCGTTGTTCTTCTTCTTCTGGCTCGAATCGCGAGCTAAGAACGCGTCGGATCATAAGCATTTCTCCGGAATCGGCATACTCAATGTCCTCGTCGGACTGATGTGTCGGAAATGCTTGCTCCTCTTGTTCATCTTTGCACTCGTAGTCTCCAGAGGCAGTGAGCACCATCGTCCTTTGAGTGGGACAATCCCGGGACATGTGTCCTCTGCCTTTACATTTGAAGCAGACGATCTCGCTGCTCCGCTGAGGCTGGGATGGGGTCGTGGCACTCGGTGGTCTAGAGGCTGGAGGTGCCGGTCTGGGAGCTGAGCTGGAGGCGACGGCTTTGCCTTTGAGCCGTGGGTCAATAGGCTGAGTCGTCCGCTCAAAAGGCTTGGAACCAGTGTTCCAAGTGGCTCTGGGCCGCGAAGGTGCGGCAAGTTTCCGCTTATGGCACTTCTCGATCTGGACTGCTAGGTGGAACAGCTCTCCTAGGTCGTGGTAGGGCTGCAGTTCAATCTTCCTGGAGATGGATTCTTGCAAGCCGTCAATGAATTGGGCCATAAGGCTCTCCTCGGATTCATCTACATCGAGTCGGTTACGGAGATGCTCGAACTCGTCAAAGTATTCAGTCACCGTCTTGCTTCCTTGAATAAAGCGTCAGAAACGTCGCTGAAGCTCGCGGTGGAAGTGGGGCGGTACGTATCGTCGCCTCATGATCTGGGTCAGCTCGACCCATGAAGTCACGGAACCCATACGAGCTCGTCTACGGGTGGTGACTTCTCGATCCCACCATGCTAGAGCATGGTCTGTGAATTGCGCTGTCGCAAAGATGACCTTCCGGGGATCGTCGTAGTTATAGTATTCGAAGATGAGCTCCATGCGTCTCTCCCAGTTGAGATACTCTTCGGGGTCTAATTTGCCCGAGAAGGGAGGTGGGTTCATCTTGACCTCCGGATAATGAGCTGCTGGTCGAGGCGGTGGTGGTGGTGGCTCGTCGTCATAGTAGTGGTATCGGCCCATAGGTGGTCGATCATGGTGATATGGGGCGCGGCAGGTGCTGCAGGGGGAGGCGGCGCAGGTTGCCTTAACTGCTCGAGTTGGGTGGAGAATGTCGACATTTGAGCCGTCAGGGCTTGCAGAAGCTGTACCATGGTCTGGTTAGCTTGCCCTGACGTAGATTCATCCTGCCCTGACATATTTCCTTTTCCGAGAAAAAGGAAATTCTAGAAATGGAAAGTTTTCTTTTCGGGAAACTTGCAGAATTAGAAACTTTCCTTATTTGAAAATTTTCCAGAGATAATTTGTTTTTTATATTAAAAGAAAATAAAAGGAAAGAAAATAATATCTAAAAAAAAAAAAAAGGAAATCTAGAAAAATGGAAAATATCCTAAAATTAGAGCATAATCTAAAAAGAAAAACTAAATATTTTACCTAATAAATATCTAGAAAACTTCCTAATGCTTAAATGGAAATTTCCTACAAACTAAAGGAAACTAAATTAATTCCTAATATAAAAAATCTAGAAAAGTTCCTAATACTATCTAGAAAATTTCCTAAACTAATTTATATCCTAGAAAACTTATGGAAACTTACTAGAATACCACCTAAATACTATGGAAACTTCCTAAAAACTAGAACTAAGAATCTAGACACTAAGATGAACCTAGCAAACCTAGTCGCCTAAGTAGCTACACACGGACACCCTAGGACTAGCCGACTAAGGGTTGGAGTATGGGGTGCGGGACGCAGCTGCCTAACTAGGACGAAGACACACGCGGACGAGGCTAGGACACATACACACACGGAACGAGGACTAACCTAGGACTTTCACTAAGCCTAATCGGTGGGCGGGCGTGGGTATGGTAACACACGGCTTGGTACTAGCCTAAGGAACGCGTGACACAAATCACAACCAAGAACTAAGCTAAGACTCGATCTAGCTAGCTACACGGGAAACCTAAAACGCGGCACGCGGACTGTCTGAACCTAGACTAGACGCGGGTAGGCTACTCACGGCTTGGTGCACTAGCTAACACACGGACGTGTGTGATTCACAACACACGGACACACTATCTAACCTAATCGCCTAAGAACACACGCTTAGGAGCTAAACCCTAACGCGGCTGGTAGACAGGACGGGTAGTGGTGCACGGTTTGGACACGGGCTGGCTCTAGGACGCGACAAGACCAAGCTAGCTATCTAACCAGACACGGACGCTAGCGTATGAGGGACTCGACCTATCCTAAGTCGCAGACGCGAGGAAGACCCTAGACTAAGCTGGACGCGGATGCAACACAAACAAACCTAGGCCTAGGACTTGTCCAATGAAGAAAACTAGCACAGACAAACAACACACAAGTCCTTATGGACTTTCAGGTATGTGAAGGTGTTCTAGGTGAGTTTTCTAAGAACCCTAGTTTGATTTTAACAACCTAAACAATATTTTTGTTTTCTTTTCTTAAAAAAAAAAAAATTCTAGCAACAAACAAGCAATAAAACTAACAAAATTTTTCTTTTTTTTTGAATTATGAAAACAAGAAAAAAAGGATTGATAGAACCTGATTTTTTTTTTTTTTGTAGGATGTTTGTGGTATGTGACTTGATTCCTCTCCTTCTTACCGAGAACCTCAGGGGAAAGAGAAAGAAACACAATCAAAAGCCAAAAACTGTTGAAACAAAACAATAAAAATCGCCAAAAATAAAAGGATAGAATCAACCTGAGTGTAGGAGCTTTAAGCTCTGATACCAGATGATGTATGAACTTGGGTGGGCTGTCTTTTCACCAAGAAACTCAGGATAATAGGACAGAAATCGATGGGAATTGAAGGGTGGATCGAAGGGACCACACAAGCTGTGAAAGGGGCTTGTGATACTCCAAGAACTTCAACCAAACTTGGCTGAAGGTCACGGCTGTAAGCTAGGGAGCTGGCGGCAGTTTTGTGTCTAAGAGACTTAGAGTTTTTCTCAAAAAATACTTGTTATTCTATTATGTGTAAACAAGAAGGCTTATATAATGCCTTGTTACAATTTTAGGGTAAACTACAAGGCGTTTAACCTTTAATAGATTAAAACAACATGTAGTTTACTTATTGTCACTTAGAATAAATAATGGGCCACAATTAGTCAACATGACTTAAACCCAACTAAATACTTAGACTAATAATTCGAAATTAAAGAGGAAAAGCCCAACAACACTTAGGCTGAGAATTCGCCTGAAGACTTGTGAATGAAATGGAATTGTGAACCAGTCTTCAACGCCTTGCGCACTAGGAGTATTGCCTCATTAAAACTTTCTTCGGAAAACCCAATGGGACAAAACCGAAGATAGGAAAAAAGAGTACAATTTCCTAGAACGACTTTTGGTGTCTCTACCGAATGGTAATGGTAAAGACACCGGAGGAGGAAGAGTCTTCGAGAAGGAACCTCCAGGATTCCTTGTCTAGCTGGATGGGTGGTCTGGTCGTGGGTGCATGAACCGGGTCGGTCTGGTCGGCTGCTGGATCCGGACGGCTTGCCTGGACGGCTGGTCGTGGACTGGTCGTCTGGACGGTCAGCTCAGGGTCTTCTCTGGTTCCACTTTCCAATAGCATGCTGAGCTTGTCTCCTAAGGCTTTCCGCTTAGACCGCGTGAGTGGTCCAGGTGGAATGACAGGTGCAGTAGCTGGCTCGATGTCCTCATCACATAACCTGATTTTATAGTGTATTTTCCATATTTTGTAAATTGCAAGACATACATATCTAGTTACTTTGTAAATTGCGAGTCATACATATCTAGTTTTAAGAATCAGACTAATTGGCATACTTAAAATAATTGTTGTGTCCTCTGGCTCAACAATCGCCTGTACCAATTCAGTATTTCACGTCCTTGTTTCTGGGGAAATTAAAGGATTAGCCTTAAAGGATGGATAATAATTATAATTTTTACAATTTTCTGACATTTGGCGAGAGGCTGGGATTCATGTATCATTTACACTGAAATATGTTCACTTGTTTTCAGCCTTTTGATTAAATCATTTGATTATCAGAGATCGAGCCGTTCTCCAACCATATGATGGAGAATATAATATAATCGGAACCTTTGAAAATGTGGGTTATCAATCAGCTGTTATAACTGTTTTTGCCAACAATCTTGTGTTAATATCCTCCAAATGACAAAAACCCTAACCATTGTTATTCATATTCCGGCTTAGTTTATCTTGTAGAACCTTATATAACCGGATTATAGAAATATCAATTTGCAAAACAATTTATTTCTTAAAATTGAAATAAACTATTAAACACACATATATATATATATATATATTAATATAGATATATATATATAAACATTAACATTGTCATTATGGCAATGTGGGTATAACTTATTTTCAACAAATAATAATGGCATATACATAAATTAATAACATTAAATTATATAATTAAATCTATCATTTTACCATCATAATTATTAGCAAGAACATAAAAGCTAACAATAATTAATTAATTATATGGCTAAAAATTATCTCATGAACATGTTTATAGATTCAGTATTTTCAAAACATGATGTCAAGACAATCATTTTGACAACTTAATAAGAACATAAACAGAATTCGATTTTGAATCATAAGAACAAAAAACAAAACATTTGGAGGCGGGATGATCCCTTTCCTTAACTCAATAAAATGCCCGCAATGAGACGGTTTTCATGCATTCTTTGAATCTCAGGATACAACCAAATATTAAGACAAACATGCTTCATTCATGTTTGAATCTACGAGCTAATTATCTACTATATACTTAAGAACAAAAATCTACTTTTGAAAGATAAAAGTAGAAGAAGGAGAATGAAGGAACCTGTTAAACCTTGTGAATTCCTTAGCTACCAACACCTAACACCAACAACCAAGAAGATATTTCAAGAGAGCTTCAACACTTAGAAACTTCTCAAAGAATATCTACAATGTGTCTAATGGTGTTTTTCTTTGCTTTAGAATGAAGGGATGTAATTTTTTCCTTCTAGGTAGCTTGCTATTTATAGGAGAAGAATAGCTTGGTGGTCAAGTAGATTTAATGGCCAAATTTATTTTGTTTTTAATACCAAAATTTGTAAGTTACAAAAAATCTTTGACCTCTCCAAGCAAGTTCTCATTCACATTTTAACTATATATTATAAGTCCACATGCTTATTAATATATTGTTCCAAGAATCCCCCACATGAATAGAATTGACTCTAAAACACTGAGGATGTTTTGAAACCTCTTTATGATAGATTTAAGCTGAAAAAAACTTTCTTGAGTATATGCGAAAAATAACTGTATATGAAAAGGTTGCATTTTTCAGCGTTGAACCAATCATTGTTATAATCTATCGAGTTTACAAGCCCAGTTGGTGAACACGATGTCTTGAACCATCCGGGTTTCTAGTGTATACTGAAACAACAGATAGAACACAGTTATATTTTCTAGTAGAACTTTCGTTCTCTTGTTGTATTCATTTTGGCCTTGAACATGCCTGGTATTTCTTGAGTGAATTTGGAGAATACATCCTTCCCTTATTCTCCTAGAAACGGCCCTATTTCACACTCAACAGGTGATTCTCGTATTCTATTTCGAAGTATTCTGTTTTACTTCCTTGAATAAATATGATGAAATCATTAAAAGCTTACGCTTATCCTCAGATTTGCAGACAACATTGTTTATTATTATTAGGAACTGAGTAGAAACATAAGTTTCACAGTGTTTTCTTAGACTTAATTTGACTTAGTTGTCTCTTTGAATCTAGAAAGTATAGGTGGGGTTACCGTCAAATTTCATCGTTAAATCATAGGCTTTAAACCCATTCATATTGATGATTTCAATACTTGATCTCGGGTCAGACCTTTCGTAAAAGGATCTGCTAAGTTATCAGCTGATTTGATGTAATCTAACGAAATTAGACCACTTAAGATCAATTGTCTAATGGTCTTATGTCGTCTACGTATGTGATGTGACTTGCCATTGTACAAGCTATTGTTAGCACAAGCTATAGCCGATTGGTTATCACAGTGTATCCGAATTGATGACACTGGTTTTTCCCACATCGAATATCTTCCAGAAAATTTCGAAGATACTCTGCTTCTTCTGCTGCTTTGTCCAACGCAATGAACTCAGATTTCATTGTTGATCTAGCCAGCACTGTTTGTTTCGAAGTCATTAAAGCTTCCCCCCCCACATGTTCTGGGTTACGTCTGATTCTTGCATCATTGCATTCATCATTTCTTTTAAAGTTTGGTTTTTGCGTTCTGCAATTTTAATTGATTATGATGAGTAAGGAGCAGTTGTTTGATGAATGATGTCATCTACAAAATGCATCGAATTGTCCTTCATATTCTCCACCTCTATCACTCCGAACTATTTTTATAGTTTTTTTCGAGTTGATTTTCAACTTCCAGCTTATATTACTTGAATTTATCCAAAGCCTCATATTTACTTTATAACAAGTAAATATAGTAATATTTTGTAGCATCATCAATGAAAGTCATAAATAATTTTTACCTCCTCTAATGGGTAAATAAATCACACAAATAAGTGTTAATTAAACCCAGAGGTTTATTATTTAGTATTCTCAAGAGAAAACATATGCTATCCTCCTTGAGTTACATCTCTAATTTCAGCATGATCAATGAGATATAAATCTTCTCATGCCATATAATGAATTGAGCTCCATCAATTTTGTCAATCATTAGTCCTATGCTTATAGCACTAGGCACTCACATGGCACTTTGATATACATCATAAATTGACACAATCATATGTGGCATACCACTATCAAACTGAATTTGATGTGTCGACTCACTAGACTCGTAACCAATAGCACCTCCATAATAATTAAATTTTAATTTCTAGAATTATTAAATTCAGAAAGTAACAATTTAATTTAATACAAGGGCAGGATGAAGCAATTTAAATTATTAAGATAACTTACATAATCATCTAATTAATTTCCAAAATATTATTAAATCTCTAAAATATTAAACTCCAGCACAGAAGTCAAAGCGTGACTTCTGCTAACGTTTTAAACAGGTTTTTTCTATGCTTAGAATGAAACATAAATCATATTAATGAGTACAACAATAAATCGTAGAAAAATAAATTAATTACTTCTGAAATTTTGTTGAAAAATTCAACAAGTATCATACCAAGTAAAAAATATTTTATAGATTAACAATACACAATAACAAAGTAATATCACCAATTATTCTTTGAATTATTGTTGAATTGAGCAAATCATATTTATATGATTAAATCGTATAAAATCAAAAGATCATTACAATGATTTATCTTAATTCTGTTTTCATAACAAAAAAACAATAACACATATTTATTAACATATATGTTATTATATACATTTTAAATCACGATCGCTAATTATTTTTAGCGATTTAAGCGTTTGTTTTAAAAAATTAAAACTGAATCGCAATCGCTTAAAACGTCTGGAGAAATTAATTAATAATTAATGACACTATACCAAAATTAATCCATTCTTAAAAAATTTCCAATTAATTGCAAAAAATAATTGGTTTTAAATAACGTTTTACCAAAATTGATTGGTATTAGATAACGTTTTACCAAGATTTATTAATTTTTAATGATGTTTTACCATTAATATTTCAATATTTTATTTATTGAGATAAATAACTTTTGACAAATAAATTAAATGGTATTAGACCACTAATATTTGGTTTGAAAAAACGTTTGCCAAAAAAATTAATTGGTCTTTAATTGGTTTATAAATATACATATATATATATATATATATATATTTTCGGTTAACAGCATCGATCTTACGAGATAGATCGATCGGTTGGCGATCGATCGGTCGCTTGACCCGCGGTACCGATTTCGGTGTTCAATATGTTTGATTTTTCTCAATTGACTGATAAAAATCGATTATTCTGAGACCCGGGTCGATCGATCCGGTAACGAAATCTTGAAACCGATTTATATATATATATTTTATTATTATTTTTAACATTCAAAATAGTTACACTGATTTTGCAAATTCGATTTTTCACATAACAAATCCGTTTAAAAAGCGAATTTATATTGAGTTAAGATTGTAGAACCTTATAAAACCGGATTTTAGAAATATCAATTTGCAAAACAATTTATTTCTTAAAATTGAAATTTAAACTATTAAACACACATATATATTAATATATATATACATATAAAAATTAATATTGTCATTATGGCAATGTGGGTATAACTTATTTTCAACCAATAATAATGGTATATACATAAATTAATATTATTAAATTATATAATTAAATCTAACATTTGACCATCATAATTATTAGCAAGAACATAAAAGCTAACAATAATTAATTAATTATATGGCTAAAAAATTATCTCATGAACATGTTTATAGATTCAATATTTTCAAAACATGATTTCAAGACAATCATTTTGACAATTTAATAAGAACATGAACAAAATTCGGTTTTGAATCATAAGAACAAAAAACAAAACATTTGGAGGTGGGATGATCTCTTTCCTTAACTCAATAAAATGCCCGCAATGAGACGGTTTTTATGCATTCTTTGAATCCCAGGATACAACCAAATATTAAGACAAACATGTTTCATTCATCTTTGAATCTACAAGCTAATTATCTACTATATATTCAAGAACAAGAATCTACTTTTGAAAGATAAAAGTAGAAGAGGGAGAATGAAAGAACCTGTTAAACCTTGTGAATTCCTTAGCTACCAACACCTAACACCAACAACCAAGAAGATATTTCAAGAGAGCTTCAACACTTAGAAACTTCTCAAAGAATATCTACAATGTGTCTAATTGTGTTTTTCTTTGCTTTAGAATGAAGGGATGTAATTTTTTTCTTCTAGGTAGCTTGCTATTTATAGGAGAAGAATAGCTTGGTGGTCAAGTAGATTTAATGGCCAAATTTATTTGGTTTTTAATACCAAAATTTATAAGTTACAAAAAATCTTTGACCTTCCCAAGCAAATTCTCATTCACATTTTAACTATATATTATAAGTACACATGCTTATTAATATATTGTTCCAACATATCTCAATAAATCAAATTCATGCCTCTGGCAGTTCTACCATTACTCTATCAAAATTGCGCTATCATATTAATAAGTTAGTAGTAATAAGTTAGTAGTCACTGATTTTGGATACGCAAAAACAGGATATTATATGGTCGGATAATACTCTGATGACTGATTTAATTCTTCATTTTTTCTTTAGATATTTTTTTATGTTCATTCATTCACTCGAGTATGAAACTGGTTTTGATAGAAAGCTAAAAATATGTGTATTTGGTCTTTCTAAACTCTCTAGAATCTAGGCTCAGTAGTGTATATAGATATACCAATTATGAATATTTGTTTTTAATATTGTGAACAAAAGATTCTCAAATTCAATCTTTTAAAACATGAATACTAAGAATGATTAAAATTTTCAACTAGTATTAACTATTTAATCATCCACAAAATAAAAAAAGAAGAGAAAATTAGATATTTATTTTATAGAAAAGGAAATACTTTATTTTTATCTCCTGTAACAACATCGATTATTGTAAATGCAAAATCAAATATTTAATATATGATATATCAAAATATTTATATGTAATATCATTAAAATATTTAAATAATAATTATTAAAATTAAATAATTAATATAGTTAAATAATGTTAACGTGCTACTAATATATATCATTTCATAATTACACTTGAGAGAATAATTTTTTTTTCACATATTATTTTGCTTGCCATTATAAAATACTGTCCAAAATATTCGCAATTTATAGTTTTAGAATATATTTATATATTAAATAAACTAATAAATCTAAACTGTATAATAATTATTTTTTCATTCACAATGTTCTATTATCTAAATAAAGAGGTATATCATATATCATAACACATACAAAGATATAGTTACAAATAGTATTCTTTTTTCCAAACACAGTTGTAGTTTTATTACGTAAATCTGTTTCTACGCATAAGGTGAGTAAACTGTTAGACATGAATTTTTAATCGTACTAAATTAATATCACGCTCATATAATTTATCATGATTACATCTCTACAGTTATATTATTATAAATTTTATTCAACACGTACGTATGTATCCGATTCATTACTTGTATCAGGGAAAAGCTATATTTCTAAAAATGGGTCGAATTTTGACCGAACAATATGTCCTACTAATGCCATCAGAAAAATGAGTGACTAGTCCACAATAAACAAATAAAAAAATAAATTCAAAAAACAAGACAGCTGGAATTTATCATATACTCATATGTCAGAATTTGAATTATTAACAAAAATAAATATAAATTTCAGTCAGTAACTTACAATGTATGCAAATGTAGTGAAAAAAATAATTAAATGAATATTAAATAAATTATCAATATTACAGCAGAAAAAAAGAAATAGAGTGGAAGAAAAGTGGTGTTGGAGGGCCAATATTCTCCTCGGGATTGGTGTGGCAAAAGAATGACCATTCTCTTCCATTGTCCCTATAAATATCTTACTATCGAAACACTTTCTTTCTCACAATTTTTCAACTTCTCTCTTCCTCTTCTCTCTTATAATTACGCTTTTGCCCTGCCTTCCTCTTCCTCGTTTAGGGCTTCATCTGCTCTACATGACTCTCTCTGTATTCTTCCACAGCTTTCTTGAACTGCAACCTTCTTCAGATTAGTTATCTACATATATCTATCGGCATAGCAGAGTTATTTTAATTTAAATGCATCTGTTCGATTGATTTGCGGTTCAATAAAGCTGTGGGAAGATATAGACAGAGTCAAATGATTTTGTAAATTTCATTCACAAAAGTAAGCATGGTTTCAGTTTTTTTAAATCAGATCTTATTCCAGATCTTTAATATAAGAATTATTTTTTGTTCTCTTATTGACGTATGTTATGGGTATCAATAATTTACACGGGTATATTCAAGACGATGGTGATCTGTAATCATTTTTGTTAATTTGATTGATTAAGAAAATGCCCTGATTTCTTTTTACCAGTATCTGATTGGTGTTTATGCACATATATAATATAAATATGATACATATATCAATGTTTGAAACTGGAGATACATATCTCTCGTTTAATTAGTATTATTGGCATGGAAGATTGTGGTTGTTGTCTGATGTAAATGGTTTAGATCTATGATCTGTAGATCTGCCAAGACTTGATATCTATTTTTTTCTTATCTAATAATATAGACACGATGGATCTCTATATTATGACCTTTTAGTTTTTGCAGGTTAAGTCCATTGGTCAAGGTTAAGTTTTTCCTTGGCATTAATAAGCAAATTTTGTTTGGCCGATGAGCTAATAATCTGTTGATGGACCACATTTTGAATATTTATAAAGTAGGAGAAGTAGTGGTAAGTGGTTTCTTGGGTCGACCCACATTATTTGAAATGATTCTTATTATTCATTTTTGGGATAATGATAAAATGATTAAGAAAAAGATTGGATGTTAGTGGGAAAAGTAGCAACCCGTAAATAATAGTTAGATAATGGACTTCATAAAATAGTTTAACTATCTTGTCGCAGTAGTCTGATGTTACACTCTCAAGTTTATTTTTTTCAACAAAAAAAAACTTATTTTAGAAAAGACCACACAAATTTATTCTACAATTACTGGTAGCAAGACACATTGTTATAGAAGAGGAAAACTTTAGTGACCTGTTTTGAGAAAATATTATTTCGTCGGAAGAATTTATAGATTTTTTTTTTTTAAAATGAGTTTTGTTTTTTCAAGTCTTGAAAGGCTTGTAATCATTTAAGTGTCGAATGTTTCATAAACACTTGAAATGACTCCATGAATTGGGCTGAGTTACTTTAAGCTATCAAAGGAAAGGACGGAACATAGCAATATAAAAAATGAAACCACAAAGCCAGTTACGAAATGTTCGAGAACTGTGAGTATATTGAGAACTGTAAATTGGGTATGCAAAAATCAATTAAAGAATGTCTTGTAGAAGATGAGTCATAACTTAATGGAAAGACAGAACCAAACCAAATAAAAAACAACATTAAGCGCCCTGCTTGGTGAAGAAGCTCACGAAATCCTATACAAAGGATCTCTTAAGCTCTCATTTCACACAACTATATAAAGAGAAACCATAGAAAAAAAAGTTCTAGACACAGAAGTTCGAGGAGGATCAAGCTAATTAAGAGTTGCATATGTTGTACACATGGTGAATGTATAATCGCTTATGCGTCTCAACAACTAGGGACGAACAAAAAAATTATCCTACTCACGACTTGGAGATGGCTGCATTCATGTTTGCATAAAAGATTTGGAGGTCATATCTTTATGCGGAAAAGGTCCATGTGTTAACTGATCATAAGAGTAAAGTACAATCAATTTTATTCAGCCATAATGAAACATACGTTAAAGGATATATATGGATGTAGATGACAGCAGATTATGACCTATAGATAGCTTACCACTTAAGAAAGGCTAACCTATTGTACAATGCATTAAGTCGCAGGAAGACAAGTGTCTCGGTCGACAAAGAAGCTGATGAACTGATTGCGATGTTTGGAATGTTACAACTGAATGTGCTGCTAGATGAGACAAAATATATGGGTGATGAAGCGGCTAATCAAGCTGATTTGTTGAATCGGATCAGATTGGTTCAAAAGAATGATGATGTGATGTTTAAGATGATCAAAGACAGTGTTGTGGAGTATTAGAAAACCAATAATGAGACGATCATTATCAAAGGGAGAGATTGCATTCCCAACGATAAAGAAGCGGAGGGGTTGATTGCGATGCTTAAATGTTACAGTTGGATGTGCTGACGTATGAGACAGAATCTATGGGTGATGAAGCAGCGAGTCAAGTTGATTTGTTAACTTGAATCAGATTGGATCAAGGGAATTACGCTGTGATGGTTAAAATGATCAAAGAAAGTGTTTTGGAGTATCAGAAACCCAGTAATGAGATGATCATCTTCAAAGAGTGAGTTTGCATTCCCAATGATAAAGAGCTAAGGGATGCGGTGCTGAAGGAATGGCTTGTTATGTGCTTGAATTACCAGCTGGTGAAATTGAAGCATCGGGTTCAAAAGTGGGTTACAATAGAGCATGTTGATGCCCGAGTGGAAGTGAGTGGACTTCTTAAGTTGCTATCGAAGACAAAGAACCTCCGAGATTTAGTATGGACAATAGTAGACCGTTTGTTAAAGTTTGTGCGTTTTCTTACGAACAAAAAGAGTGTTGAGATAGATACATGCGTGTAACTTACATGGACTAGATTGTGAAACTTCATGCAGTGTTTGTCAGTTTTTTGGACTGTTTTCTTGAAAGCATTGAACATGAAAATATACATGAGCATACTTTATCATCCGCAAACATATGAGCAGTATGAGCAGACTATCCAAATGTTGAAAGATCTATTATGGGCTTTTGTGCTGGATTGGATATAGAATCGGAAAAATTACTTACAATTAAGAAAATTTATATACAATAACAATTATCATTTGAGTATCGAAATATTGTATAAAATATGGTGTGAGTATATCAATTTTTCTTTTGGTAAAATATTGTATAAGATATGGTGTGACTATATCAATTTTTCTTGTAGTATATTGAAGTGTTGAAGGGATGAGATCTTTAACTCTAAGAGATCAACGAGGCAACGTAAATAATTAAATCCATTAGAAACAAAATGAATGAAACCCAAGATGGAAAGTTGGAAAAGTGTAAAATGGCTAAATAAAAAAATGATGATAACAAATTCACCTAAATTAATATACATAACACTAAAAATTTGCTTAAATTAAAAGATAATATTTAACACTAATAAAAAAATTCAAATTTAGCCTATACGGTCGGAATTATATGGTATAATATGAAATTGATGACACAAATTTGGAATTTGAACTTAATATCATATAATATTAAAAATGATATTAAAGACATTTTAAATTGACAAAAAAATCTGCCTTCAACCAAAAAAGTTTATCTAGCTCATAGAATTGAAAACATATTTTTTCATTTCCCTAGAAACCGAACCAATCGAAGTTACGTTAATCCAACCATGGTCACATTTTTCTAAAAAATTGATAGAAATATTACAAAAGTCGAATTATAGTGGTACACTGGCCCCTTAATTACGTGATAAGATGTCTCACTGTCGGCATCTAATCCAGCACACTCTAATGTTTTCTTTATAACAAAATTGTAAATCTAACTATAATTGAGAGACGACGATCATCTTTATTTTATTTATATTCCATATTTTCTTCTTGGTCATATTTGTTTACATTAAAGTGTTTGGACGCTTACTGTTATGTCTTTATTGCTCGCCATGTTGTTCTTTATATGTTTAGTGGTATGTGCTTTACTTTTTATTCTTTACTCAATATGTTTGTATTATTTTCTTCCAAATTTAATCACTTGAAAGAGGAAAAGCATATGCATTGTAAAGGAGATTTTTATTGGATCCCACTCAGCTAAGTCAATATGTAAAGGTCCCCATGTTAGATCTAATTAATTACATGTAAGAGAGTTAATTTCTCTGAAAATTAAACTCTGACCTATAATTTCTCTGAAAGAATTTACTGGCCATATCTTCTAAGAAACGACGATTCAAACCAAATTTTCTTGTTGGATATTTTAATCGAATTCTCATATTTGGATGTATATATATATATATATTTCTTATTAATTTATAATTTTTTTGATAAAAATTCAAGATGTTCATTTTAATAAGACCCCGGAACTCCCCAATATTAATAAGTTAATTAATTTAACCGGACATTATTGAACTGAAGATTTTTGTCTTGTAGTTTACATTATTCAGTATAATTAAAGTAAGATTCCACTTTTTCTCTTTCCTGCTAATGCTTGGCTGTTGAATGAAATGAAAAAGCTTTTTCACAGATATACATAAATATATTAACTCAAGTTTTCAATTAAGCCTTCAAATGGAATCCATCAGCTCGTTTACATATTTGGCTGTTTTCATCATTTACTCATTTTCAACATCCTTCACACATTTAGTGTCGTACGAATATACATATAATATAGACTTCTCATCAAACAAATACGTATATGCTTATAGATAATATTTAAGTATGCATTCTTCATCTAGACAATCCTATAATCAAGTAAAAATGAAAGAGAAGAAGAAAGAAATCACAACAGTCTTCACGTTAGTTTTAGACTTGCGAAATGAAAACAAGAAGTAGATTTGTAGCTTATGGTTCCCCATGAACAATATCTAAAATAAAAATATCGGTTTCATACCCAAACCTTAAACATTAGAACTAGAAGAAAAAAGAAGAAAAACAAGATTTACCAATTTTAGAAATAAATTAAATCTAAAATCAGTTTGTGGACAGTTATATACCTTTTATATGCAGGGTAGTTTCAGTTATCACAAACTTTTGGATTTCAGTTTTTTTTATCACAAAGCAGCTGTATCAAGGAAATTTAAAAGTTATGCTCTGTTTTCTCTGGTCTGGCCTAAAGCTTAATCCAAAGGAAAAAAAACTTAGCAAACATATTTAAAATTATCTCTCTCTCACTTGGTCTCTCAGTGTTCAATCTTCCTTGCTATTCCCAAAAGTTCAGTGCAGATCAAAACTCAATCACCTAAAATCTAGTGCTATAACCTAACTGTGACTTAAGATAGAAAGATTGCAAGATTTTTTTCATAAGGTGATTCACCGAATTCGTAGCAGGGTTTCTCTTCTGCTTCATTTTTTTTTGTTGATAATTTCCTTTTTTTATAAGTTCTGTTATTTGTTTCTTTTGTAATTCAGCAGATTTTCAACTGACTTAAAATAGATAAAAAGAGAAAAAATATTTAAAGAAAAAAAAATTGAAAAATCGGGGATACAAAGTGACATTGATGTGATTTTCACAAACTCTAACCTCCAAGTGGCTTTGATACCACTTGTCCTGGATATGTGAGAAACTCTGATTACTTGAAGGTTGATAGCTTATCATTCTTGTGTGAGAATGATGAGGTTAAAGTAATCGGAAGCAATGTCATCGAGCAGAAAATGTTATCGTCTTGTTTTGCCCACATGAGTGGCCTTGCCAATTTTTGAGATCTTGGTATCATTTGTCTTCAAGTTATTTCATTGGAAGTAGTTCTTGGAATGAATTTTATCGTAAGTTAAGTTTGTTGATAACCTGGTCAAATTGTTCAAGATGGACAATCTGATCCACTGAATATCTTTTGCCATTGATCATGCGATCTTGGAAGAACAAACTCAACCTCTCCTAAATTCCAAAATTGAGTTCTCAACGACTCTAATGAAGCTTCCATAGAGAGCTTAGAACCAGGAGGATCGGGAACAACTATTTTTCTCGCTTTCTCTTGTTTGGGACGACTTTCTTTAAAATTTCCAAATGGGCCTCTCCAATATTGCATTGCTTCTTCTATGCTAATCTCTTCTGGCTCCCCAATCTGTACAAACTAGGTAAGAAAGAGAGGAGCGGCCTAATAACTGAAGGACCTATGTATGGAAGGTCCAGCCTCGTCCCTGTACAGAGTGTCAGGATGAGAAGAAAACGACATCGCCACTTAGAATCAAGGATCGCTGAAGAACCCAAAAAACTTGCAAAAACACGTAAGGAAAAGAAAAAGGAGAAAGAAGAGAGAGAAAGCTACCTTGAAAGTTTTGTAGGAAAGTGTAACAAATGAAGAAATAAGAGTGGAGTATACATAGACTCTCCCAAGATAAAACACAAGGTGGCCTGTCACAAATTATGGTACTGAATAAAATTTTTGTCATTAAACTCCCTAATTAACTAAACTCTTTCGTATAAGAACTAGCTCGGGGACAGTTTTATACGAGAAAAACAGCTTGGTCTTAGCCAAAGTTTTTGTCTAAGAAACAACTCGGACCTAGCTAAATTCTTTCATATAAGAGATAGCTCTACCACACCCTTATACAAGAATAAAAGCTCCGCTTTAGCTAAACTCTTGTATAAGAAACAACTTGACCTTAGCTAAACTTTTCGTATAAGTATCAGCAATGCCACACTTTTATACGATAAAATCTTCTTGGACTTAGCTAAATTTTTGTATATGAAACAACAGGGCTACACTTATAAATGATAAAAACAGTTCGGCATTAGCTAAACGTTTTTGTATATGAAACAACTAGGTGATGAGGACATCGTCCCAGCTACTGCACCGGTCATTCTACCAAGGCCTCTCACATGGTCCAAAAGAAAGGCTTTAGGAGACAAGCTCAGCATGCTATTGGAGAGTGGAGCCGGACATGAACTTGGACCGACCATGCCTAGCCCAAGACTGACCGAACCGACCGCGCCTAGCCCCAGATTGACCGGACAGACCACACCAGGAACCGGTCCATACGACCCCGAACCCTTCAAGCCGGACAAGGAACAATGGAGGTTCCTTCTCGATGATTTCTTCTTCCTCTGGTGTCTTTACCATTACCATCCGGTAGAGACACCAAAAGTCGTGCTAGGAAATTGTACTCTTTTTCCTATCTTCGGTTTTGTCCCATTGGGTTTTTCGAAAAATGTTTTAATGAGGCAATACTTTTAGTGTGCAAGATGGTGAAGATTTGTTCATAACTCCACACTATTCACAAGTCATCACTGATTTTTGCCTAAGTGTTTTACTGGACTTTTCAATATTTTAATTATATTTTAGACTAAGTATGTTATTTGGGCTTATGAGTCATGTTGGCTACTTAGGCCCAAAGTCCCTTTTAATTTCGCCATTAAGCAAACTACTTGTTGTTTTTATTTCTTAAAGGGCTAAACATCTTGTTGTTTAGCCTAAGTTATAACAAGACATTATATAAGCTTTTGGACCATTCATTAATAAAATAACAAGCATTTTTAGAACTAAAAACAAAACCTAAGACTTGTTGTCTAAATCCTCTTGTCTGCCCAGAAACCTGAGCTTGATAGGACAGCCACCAAACGGTTATTACATCATCTGGTAGCAGAGCTTAAAGCTCCTAAAACATCAGGTTGATTCTATCGTTGTTTTTTTAACAATTTTTCTTTGTTTTTGTTGCAATTGTTTTTGCTTTTGATTTTGTTTCTTTCTCTTTTTCCCTGTGGTTCTCGGTAAGAAGGTGAAGGAATCAAGTCTCCTACCACAAAATACAAAAAAAAACAGGTTCTATCAATCCTTGTCTTGTTTTCATATATAAAAAAAACAGAGAAGAAATTTGATTGCTTGTTTGTTGTTTAATTTTTTTAAAGACAAAAAAGTGTTTAGGTTATTTTAAAACAAATTAGGGCTTTTAGAAAACTCACCTAGAGCAATTGTTCATCATTGAAATAATGAGTTCCATAGGGTTCTTGCATGTTTTAGTTGTCTGCGTGTGTTGATTGGAAGTCTTGGTCCTAGTCCTTCTAGTGCTGAACCGCGCCTGCCAGTGTAGCCTAGGTCCTACGCCTAGGACCCATTTTGTGTAGCTTAGGTCCCGTGTTAGGTTCACCTGTGTAGCGTAGGTTCTAGGTTTCCCTCGAGACCAGCCCCGCGTCTAGCTTAGGGTCGACCGTGTCCCTAGCTCAAGTCCCGCCCAAGAACCCTGCATAGCACCTTACCGAACCCGTACCGCGCCACCCTGCAACTCGCGTAGATTCCTTGGCATAATTTTGTTCATTAGGTTGGCTAGGTCTACATCTTAGTGTCTAGGTTCATTGCATATAGTTTTACAAAGTTTTGCCAAAACATTTTATGCATAGAATTAATTAGTTCCCATTTTTTTTCTTAGGCTAGGAATTACTTTAGGAAGTTTTTCAAAACCTCCTAAGATGTTTTCCGAAACCTTTAGGAAATTTATCATTAATTAGGATTCTTTTTCCTTTTTAGAATTATGCATTAATTAGATTTATTTTTAGTTTAGGATAGTTTCCTTTTAAAAACTAGGCATTAATTAATTTTCCTTTTAGTATAAGATAGTTTCCTTTTAGTAACTAGGCAATAATTTTAGGACATATTCCTTATCTATTAGTTTTCTTTTAACATTTAGGTAATATTTCTTTTTAGGATAGTTTCCATTTTTGTAAGTTTCATTTTCGAGAAACTTTCCATTTTTGAATAGTTCATTTCCTAGAAAAAGGAAATATGTCAGGGAGTGATGAGTCAATGTCAGATCAGAACAATCAAGTCATGATGCAGCTTCTGCAATCCTTTACTGCCTAGATGTCTACAATAACAACGTGTCTCGAGCGCTTGGAGCACCCTGCACCTATACCAGGCCCCACGCCACCCCCAACACCACCGTACCAAGCTGCCAGACCCGAGGCGGTCCACCAAAGAATGGGCCGACACCAGTACTACGACGAGGCCATGCCACCATCTCGATAGCCTATGCACCACCCCGAAGTAAAAATGAACCCACCTTCTTTTTCAGGAAAGATTGATCCCGTGCAGTACATAGATTGGGATGAGGAGAATGAAGTTACTATTCGAGTACTACAACTACGACGATCCCCGTAGAGTCGCCTTAGCAACGGCTCAGTTCACTGATCACGCACTGGCGTGGTGGGATCGAGAAGTAACAGCTCGCAGGAGAGCTAGAATGGGTACCTTTACCTCATGGTTCGAACTTACCCAGATCATGAAGAGATGCTATGTCCCACCTTATTTCTACCGTGAATTTCAGAGATGATTCAGAAGCCTTACCCAAGGCAGCAAGACGGTGTCAGAGTATTTTGATGAATTCGAGCACCTACGTAACCGACTTGACGTAAACAAGTTCGAAGAAAGTCTAATGGCCCAATTCATCGACGAATTACATGAATCTATCGTCCGAAAGATCGAGCTACAGCCTTACCATGATCTAGGCGAACTATTCCACTTAGCGGTCCAGATAGAAAAGTGCAACAAACAAAAATTAGCTGCACCTTCTAGGCCTAAGAGCACCTGGAGCACCGGCTCCAAGCCGTTTGAACGGACTACCCCGACCAGTGACCCGCGCCTCAAGGAAAAGGCCGTGGCCAGAAGCTCGAATCCCAGGGCCGCCCCAGCTGCCCCAAAGCCGACCACCTCCACGACCACTCCAACCCAGCCCCAGCATAGCAACAAAATTGTGTGTTTCAAATGCAAAGGAAGGGGACACATGTCCCGAGAATGTCCCACACAACGGACGATGGTATTGGCCGCCTAAAGAGACTACGAGTACGAGGATGAGAACGAGGAGGCGGCCCCTACGAGCCATCTACAGCCTGATGAAGAAATAGAGTATGCCGACTCCATAGAGATGTTCATGATCAGATGAGTTCTCAACTCGAGATTTGAGCCTGAAGAAGTAGGACAGAGAGAAAACATTTTCCACTCCAAAAGTACAATCTTTGGGCAAATGTGCTCGTTTATTATAGACGGAGGGTCCTGCACCAACGCCGCGAGCAATTACATGGTGGAGAAGCTAGGATTGTCCGTGACCAAGCATCCTAAGCCTTATAAACTGCGATGGCTGAACAACAAGACAGAGCTATACATTTCAGATCAAGTTGAGGTCTCATTCATCATTGGCAGATACCAGGATCAGGTCGCCTGCGATGTTGTCCCGATGTTAGCCGAACATCTCCTCATAGCACGATCTTGGCAATTTGACTGAGCGTAGATACAACTTGACACCAATATCTCCACACGCCTTTCAAGAAATGCTGTCCAAGATGGCGAAAGACCAACTTGGCCACAAAGAAAATTTTCTAATCAATGTGGCAGACATGAGGAAAGCCACCCGTACTGAGGGCACCTAACTCATCCTAATGCTTTACAACGACAAATCCAAGATCTTATGGCTCAAGGTTATGTCAGAGAGAGCCTTAATCCCTGTGCCGTCGTGGTCCTACTTGTGCCGAAGAAGGACGGGTGCCAGAGGATATGCGTCGACTGTCCAAGATCTAGAACGACAAGTCCAAGATCTTATGGCTCAAGGGTATGTCAGAGAGAACCTTAATCCCTGTGCCGTCTTGGTCCTACTTGTGCCGAAGAAGGATAGGAGCCGGAGGATATGCGTCGACTGTCGCGCCATCAACAACATCACAATCAAGTACCGACAGCCCATTCCACGCCTTGACGATATGCTAAACGAATTAAGCGGAGCTGCGTTCTTCTCCAAGATTGACCTTAAAAGCGGATACCATCAAGTCATGATGCGAGAAGGAGATGAATGGAAGACTGCATTCAAGACCAAGCAGGGTCTTCACGAGTGGCTATAATGTCGTTCGGCATGTCCAATGCCTCAAGCACATTCATGCTCCTTATGAACCAAGTCTTTAGACCGTTCAATGGCAAATTTGTAGTAGTCTACTTTGACGACATTCTAGTCTACAGTACGACCTACTTGGATCATTTGGAGCAGTTAGAGACTGTCATCATCACCCTCCTAAAGGAGCAGTTGTACACCAACCTCAAGAAATGTACATTCTGCACAGATCAAGTCGTCTTCCTTGGATTCTTCGTCAGTTCTCAGGGACTCATAGTGGACGGCGAGAAGATCAAGGCCATCCAGGAGTGCAAACGCCGACGAACGCCAGCCAAGTCCGTAGCTTCCACGTACTCGCCAGTTTCTACTGACGGTTCTTCCGAGATTTCAGCACGATCTCCGGTCCGTTAACCTCTACGATAAAGAAGAACCAAGAATTTCGTTGGGGACCCGATCAGGACAAGTCCTTCAAGCTGTTAAAAGAACGCATTACCCACGCCCAAGTCCTAGTTCTGACCGACTTTAACCAGACCTTCGAGGTTGAATGTGACGCTTCAGGGATCGGCATAGGAGCAGTCATGACCCAAAGCGGAAGACCTGTCGCTTATTTCAGTGAGTAGTTAAGTGTAGTCGCTCTTAAATATCCTAGGTATGACAAGGAGCTCTATGTATTGGTCCGAGCTTTAGAGAGTTGGCTCATTATGCTAAGTGCCTTATCTGCAAACGGGCTAAATCCAAGATGCAACCGCAAGGTCCTTACATGCTGTTACCAGTTCCTTCTACACCCTGGACAGACATCTCCATGGACTTCGTGCTAGGACTGCCAAAAATCAACCACAAGGACTCCATGTTCGTAGTGATTAACCGTTTTTCCAAGATGGCGTATTTCATCGCTTGTAACAAGACCAATGACGCAAGCCAGACTGTCGACTTATTCTTCAAGGAGATAGTACGCCTACACGGCATCCCCATGACGATTTTGTTAGACAGAGACATTAATTTCCTCATTCACTTCTGGCGAGCATTGTGGCAGAATGACGGACAGACAAAGGTGATCTACAGGACCTTATCACAGACGCTGAGAGCAACGATTGGAAGGAATCTGAAGAACTGGTTGGAGTGCCTTCCATATGTCGAGTTTGCTTACAACAGGGCTACACACTCTGAAACGAATCGGTCTCCATTTTAAGTAATCTATGGCTTCAACCCTACCACACCGATTGAGTTCACGCCGAGTGAGTTCACACCCATTCCTTTGGGAGACGCCATCAGTTTAGAGGAAAAGAAAAGGCCGAATATATCAATCGTCTACATGAAAAAACCAAGGAAAATTTGGAGCAACAAAACATCCAAAACACCAAGAATGCAAACAAAGGCCGTCGGCACATAGTGTTTAAGGAGGGAGACTGGGTTTGGCTACATCTGCGGCCAGAGAGGTTTCCCCAGCGACGAAGGAGAAAGCTTGCACCCAGGGGAGATGGTCCATTCCGCGTCCTACGGAGAATCAATGAAAATGCCTACCAGCTCGAACTTCCCGTTGAGTATAACGTGTCTAGTACGTTTAATGTTTCTGACTTAGAGTTGTTATGCAGGTGAGTAGTTCGCTTTGGAGACCAAATCACTTCAAGAGGGAGGGAATGATGAGGACATCGTCCCAGCTACTGCACCGGTCATCCCACCAGGACCTCTCACACGGTCCAAGAGGAAGGCTTTAGGAGACAAGCTCAGCATGCTATTGGAGAGTGGAGTCGGACAGGAACTTGGACCGACCATGCCTAGCCCAAGACCGACCAAACCGACCGCGACCGCGCCTAGGCCCGTGAAAGATTATGAGATTATGAGATTTAGAGATTTGTAGAATGAGAGAGAGATTAGAAAGAAAAGTGAGAATTATTATTATTGAGATTTAAAAAAAAAAAAATTTCTTGCTTACAAAGGAAGAGAGAGAGTCAACTATTTATACTAAACTAGTCTAGGCTTGTTTGGATACTAAGATAGCCTAATACATATTTGGTTACAAGGATAACATATCATTAATCACAAACCAGCCTAAGTCACTCTTTTTGGACACATGGCGCCTACTTAAATACAAAGGCACACATTCTTCATTTTCTCTTGAATTGTCTTCATCATTCTTCTTCATTCCAACACTCCCCCTCAAGCTTAAGTCATGGATGGCTAACCTTGCAACCATGAAGCATTACCTCATTAAAACCTAAAGAAGAAAAATCCAATTGGGACAAAACCTCTTTTAGGGAAAAAGAGTATAACACTTTATGAACAGAATCAGTGTTGAAGAATGGACATGAGACCAAGCCGTGGGTAGATAGAGCCGTCAGTCTTAAAGTTAGTAGCCTTGGTGAACACATCTGCTAATTGGTCTTCACTCCTTGTGTAGCAAGGCAAGATAATCCCATTTACAATAGCTTTCCTCACCTTATGGCAATCCACCTCAATATGCTTGATTCTTTCATGAAACAAGGAGTTAGATGCAATGTGTATAGCTGATTGATTGTCACAATGGACAGTGATAGGTGACTCCAAGTTCACGCCAAGTATGTCTAGGAGAAGTTGCTCCAGCCAAATGCATTCTATGGTAAGTTTCCTCATGGCCCAATATTCAGCTTCTGCACTAGAGCAAGATACTACCTTATGCTTCTTGGTCTTCTAAGTAACAAGATTTCCTCCTATGAAGGTGCAGTAGCCGGTTGTACTCCTCCTCTCTATCTCCTGCCCAATCTGCATCACAATAACCTACAACTTTTGTGTTTCCATTACAACCCATCCATATACCTTGTTCTTTAGTGCCTTTCAAGTATCTCAATATGCGCATGATCATTTCCCAATGCCTTATCTTTGGGTTTTGCATGTGTTGAGACACCTGATTTACAGAAAAACATAAGTCAGGTCTAGTGATGGTTAGATAAATGAGCTTACGAACCACTTTTCTATACAGTTTTGTATCATGGAACACGCCATCTCCAAGCTCCCCCTCAGGTTCTATCTTGTAACCTTCTTCTAGAGGTGTCTTAGCTGATTTAGCTTCCATCATATCTGTAGAGGTTAGCAAGTCCACAATATATTTCCTTTGAGATAAGAGAAGACCTTCCTTAAACCTACACACTTCAATTCCTAAGAAGTATTTAAGTTCACCTAGATCCTTAATATCAAAGACACTCTTTAAATATACTTTAGTAGAATCAATTCCTACTTTATCACTCCTTGATATGAA
This sequence comes from Streptanthus diversifolius, assembly GCA_039880935.1. Classification (NCBI taxonomy): domain Eukaryota; kingdom Viridiplantae; phylum Streptophyta; class Magnoliopsida; order Brassicales; family Brassicaceae; genus Streptanthus; species Streptanthus diversifolius. Next base: position 4,232,022 of record JAXGFM010000013.1, read on the forward strand.
TATGTCATCAACATAAATAAGTATAACCACAATACCTTCCTTACTTTAAAGTGTAAAGAGAGTGTGTTCAACTTCTAACTTTTTGAAGCCTCTGTCTCTTAAGGTCACATTCAACTTATGATACCATGCTCTTGGAGATTGTTTTAAGCCATATCTCGCCTTTCTTAACCTCAGTGTATTGCCGCCACCTACTTGATCTTCTAGACTTGATGGTGGTGTCATGTATAGTTCCTCTTCTAGCTCACCTTGTAAGAATGCATTCTTAACATCCATTTGCCACAACTCCCAATCAAGGTTAGCAGCAAGAAACAAAACAACATTAACTGAATGTAATTTAGCCACATGAGCGAAGGTATCCCTATAATCTTCACCATAGGTTTGTGTGAATCCTGTAGCCACCAACTTAGCTTTATATCTATCTATCTCAGCATTGCTTTATATTTAATGGTAAAAATCCATTTAGAACTTACAGCCTTTTTCCCTTTTGGAAGAGTGGCTGGCGGATATGTTTGATTCTTCTCTATGGCTTGTCTTTCAGCTTGAATTGCTTCTCTCCATTCCTTTATCTCCATAGCTTCCTCATAGGTCTTTGGGATCTGCTCTTTATCAAGATTAACAGTAAATGCAACATGAGAATCAAGTACATGAACTAGATTACACACTCCCTAATCATGATGAGCTACTACATTGTTGTTGAAGTAGAACCTGGTTGGAAATCTCTGCCTTGTACTTCTTCTAAGGACAACAGATGATTCCCCTTTCTCTCCTTTTTCTAATGCATCCCCAAGATTAGGTTGAGTATCCCTTGATCTTTTTGAAGCTGAGACCAAGATATTTGCTTCCTCCTCTTGATCATGTCTAGATACCTGACCCTCCTCATGATCAAGGGGAGGTGCTTGTCCTGATTTAAGAGAAGGACGTTCCACGTCCCGGAGCTGGAGCCGCGCTTGCGACCTGGTCCATGGCCGAGAGACTGAAGACGGAACCTTGGGCGTGCCTGGATTAGATAGACCGAGAGGTTGTGTGACGTTATCCTCACGGGGGATGATCACTCGTCCAAGACCGAGCAACATGATGAGAAGGCGAAAGGCTTGAGATGATCAATGGAGGTTATGACACGGATGATAGGCAATGGCTGGAACGGATGGGAGCAAATGGAACAGATAGAAAAGAGATGTAACAGATGGTGAGAAATCTAAAGATGATGAAGAATTTTTGAACACCAACTAGTTTCAAACCAGATATGACACACTGATTGTAAGACTAGGATTTCACAATCTAGCTAACTAGATATTTGATGTAAGAACCAAGGGGTGAGCTGTCTTTCACCGAGAAGCTCAGGTTGCTGGACAGAAATCGATGGGAAGGAAGAAGTGGATCGATGGGACCACACAAGCTGTGAAAGGGGCTTGTGATACTCCAAGAATTTCAACCAAAGGAGGTTGAAGTCGGCGGCTACAAGGAGGTTGGAAACGCCTGTTTTAGGTCTTAGACACTAGTCTTAGGTTTTGTCAAAATGCTTGTTATTTCATTAAAGTGTAGACAAAAGGCTTATATAATGCCTTGTTACAACTTAGGCTAAACTACAAGGTGTTTAGCCTTACAAGAATTAAAACAACATGTAGTTCACTTATTAGCAATTAAATAGAAAATGAGCTCTAAATAGTCAACATGACTTAAACCGAAATAAATACTTAATCTAAAAAGAATAAAAATAATATAGAAAAGCCCAATAATACTTAAGCACATAATTCGCGGGAAGACTTGTGAATGGGATGGAATTGTGAACAAGTCTTCACCGCCTTACGCACTAAGAGTATTGCCTTATTAAAACCTTCTTCGAAAAACACAGTGGGATAAAAACAAAGATAGGAGAAAAAAGTACAATTTTCTTGCACGACTTTTGGTGTCTCTACCGGATGGTAATGGTAAAGACACCGGAGGTGGAAGAGTCTTCTAGAAGGAACCTCCATGGTTCCTTGTCTAGCTGGAACAGGTCAGTGCTTAGACCGTTTGAGGCGTGGTCTAGTGGGTGCTTGGTCGTGGATGGGCTTTTCGTCACGGTCGTGCGGCTTGGGAACGGCTGGGACGGGTCACCTGGATGCAGGCTGCTCGGCATGGTCAGCTCGGGGTCCTCTCCGGTTCTACTCTCCAGGAGCATGCTGAGCTTGTCCCATAAGGCTTTCCTCTTGGACCGCGTAAGAGGTCCAGGTGGAATGATTGATGCAATGGCTGGCTTGATGTCCTCATCATTCCCTCCCTCTCGAAGTGCTTTGGTCTCAAAAGCGAAATCCTCACCTGCATCAAAAAACTCTAAATCATAACATTGAACGTACTAGACATGTTATACTTACCTGGAAGTTTGAGCTTGTAGGCGTTGTCGTTGATTCTCCAAAGGACGCGGAATGGACCATCTCCCCGGGGTGCAAGCTTGCTCTTCCGTTGCTGGGGAAACCTCTCTGGTCGCAGATGGAGCCAAACCCAATATCCCTTCTTGAAAACCATGTGCCTGCGTGATGTGATCCTGCCCAGCACGGACGGACTGACAGACGTCCTGATTAAAGTTTAAACAGGTGGCCCGAAGGAGGTTAAGGACGTCCAACCAATCAACCCAACGACCGTCCATATTATGAAGCCAGACGTCCTGCAACACGTCCTGAACGTCCCAATCCAGTACCCGGACATCCCGAAACAAGACCAGGACAAGGACTCCGACCCAATCTTTGTCCCATGTTCCAGTCCAGTCTCGACCACGCCTATGACCCAAGTCAACCAGGCCTCAACCAGACGTCAACCATTATCAAATCATCCCATGACCCGACCTCGTCCATGGCTTGATCCAAGGGCTTGGATGGACTCTTAAAGGATCACTTTTCATAAAGCTCATTTACTATTTCTAGGCCCAATCCGTTTTCTCTTCTCTTCTTTGCATTTAATAAAGTAGTTGGCAGATGGAAGTTGGGAGTCATCTACATTACTTCCCTTCTTGCATGGCTTTGCATGTTATTCCTTTCTTTCTCTATAAATAGATGGCTTGGCCATTTGTACTTGTCATCGAGATTTTTAATAAAAAGAGCTTTTCTTTCTTAAGAGTTTTGATCACCGAGTAGTGCGTCATATCTACTCTCTCCTAGACCCTCCATTGGTGTGTAATATCCTTGGGCCCGTCTAGGAAGCCCTTGTTGAACCTTGGTGCGTCATATCCTTGGTTCATCAAGTCCGGTAAATCAAAGGTTTTACGCAGCCTTTGTGTGACCTATCACTCCACATCCCTTGACAATTTGAGCTCACGCTCGTTGTACAAGGCTTATCCAGTTCTTCATCCCCTTGTTGTGCTGATTTTGGGTTTGATCCTTCCGAGGATCTCATCACTGCGGCCTTTGTTGGCGTTTTTGACGTTCTGGATGTTCCGTTGTTCCAGGTTTGCCATGGTCTCTTCATGAAGTCGCTTCATGTAGTACACCTTTGCTTCTCCCTTCAAGCTGATGGCGTCGCCCAGTGGAATGGGTGTGAACTCGATAGGAGTGGTCAGGTTGAAGCAGTAGACGTCTTCAAATGGAGAACGCTTCATGCCAGAGTGCGGAGCCCTCTGATGTGAGCATGGGCGCTGAACCAGTCGATGGCATGGAGGTTGGCCCTGTCCGTGACCCCAAACAACAGGATGATCGTTTGGTACGTGACTCCGACCGTGACTCCGACCGAGACTTCGACCCGCAGGATGATCGCTTGGGTTGTAACTTCAACCGTGGGACTGCACCACCTGGCCTTGGCCACAACCGTGACTGTCCAAGATTTCGACCCGGCCTTCGACCAGCGCCTCGTTCTGCTCCTCGTCCCGCGCCTCGACCAGGATTTCGACCAGCATCGACCCGTCGACCCGCCCTTCGACGAAGACCTCAACCATCCTTGTCCCGGAGCCATGAACCGTTCCACCTGGTCCCATGATCCGTTCCCGGACCAAGGCTCTCCAAAATTCGATTGGGTTATTTTTGACCAATTTTGTTTCTTATTCTTTCTAATTTCATTTTAATTTTGTCTTTGGGCTTATGAGATTAGGATTAAGAGTCCACTTGGTTCCCTTTTCACATGTGAGGTTTTTCCCATTGGGTTTTTCTCACATGGGTTTTTAATGGGGCCTGGTGCATTTTTAAAAGGATCAAGCCCATAAGGCCTTTGACACATTTTAATGGCATTTCTATTTTGGCCCCACCCATTTCTCCTTGTTGGCCAATTCATACACGGTTTTGACCACATAGAATTTCGCTTGGTCTTTGTCATTAATGCATGATTGTTTGTGCCTTGCATGCATGAATTCTTGAGCATGCATGAATTCTTTAGCATGCAAGTTTGAATTTTATATGGTGTGTATATCTTTTGGCTTTGGCCATTTTGTAACTTCAATCGATTTTGAATTAAGAACTTTTCTTTCTAAAGTGTTCTTGATCGATTCATTCTTGCAAACCCCTTTCTAGTGTGTAATATCTAGATTGCTAGTTTGTAAAAACCTTGTGAAGGATTGGTGTGTCATATCCAATCGTGAACAAGTTTGGTTGTCCAAGATCTTCCACCATTTTGGATCTTTGCCGTTTGTTTCATTTCATTTTCCTTCATTCTTTTCTGTTAATCGCTTCACTCTAAGACCAGTTAACCATTCACCTTCAATCTATCCGCCTTAAACCTCCATTTCGTCCGATTCAAAGACTTCCGCCTTGGCTCACCCTATTTCCGATCTTGGATCCGTGTGTCCCTCCTTACAAGGACCACGTCACCCTATTGTAAGCAAGCTCAACGTACGGAAGGCACTCCAGCCAATTCTTCAAATTGCGGCCAATTGTTGCCTTCAGGGTCTGGGATAAGGTCCGGTTGTTAACCTCTGTCTGTCCGTCAGTCTGCGGATAGTATGCGGTGGAGAAAAGAGCTTGGTGCCCAATTTTCGCCACAATGCTCACCAGAAGTGGCTGAGGAACTTGGTATTGCGGTCAGATATGATCGTCCAGGGAATGTCGTACAGTCATACTATCTCCTTGAAGAACAGGTCGACAGTCTGGCTTGGGTCGTTGGTCTTGTTGCAAGCGATGAAGTGTGCCATCTTGGAAAATCAGTCGACCACTAGGAAGATGGAGTCCTTGTGGTTGATCTTCGACAGGCCTAAAACGAAGTCCATGGAAATGTCCGTCCAGGGCACGGATGGGACTGGTAACGGCATGTAAGGACCCTGCGGATACATCTTGGATTTAGCCTTTTTGCAGATAAGGCACCTTGCGCAGTGTGCCTCTACATCTCGTTGCTGGTGAGGCCAGTAGAAGTACCCCTTAAGCATGCTTAAGGTCTTGTTAATGCCGAAATGACCCATGAGATCTCCACCGTGGGACTCTCTGAGAAACAGCTCTCGAATCAATCCTCTTCTTATGCAAAGTCGTTTGTCTTTAAAGAGGAACCCGTCGTGAAGAAAGAAGCGGCTGTAGGTGCCCTTGCCGTGCTCCAGGTAAGCCTGAGTGAAATCTGCATCGTCAGCGTACAGCTCTTTGATCATCTCGAAGCCCATAACTTTTGACTCCATGATGGATATCAGACTGTATCTGCGAGATAAGGCGTCGGCGAGAACGTTTTCCGTTCCTTTCTTATACTTGATGACGTATGGAAAGGTCTCGATGTACTCCAACCAACGTGCATGTCTCTTCTTCAGCGTAGACTGTCTTCTGAGGTGCTGGAGTGTCTGATGGCCAGTGTGAATGACGCACTACCGGGCAAGCAGATAATGTTGCCAAGTCTCCAAAGCGCAGACTAGGGCATAGAGCTCCTTGTCGTATTTCAGATAGTTAAGTGCAACTCCACTTAACTTCTCACTGAAGTAGGCGACAGGTCGTCTGCCTTGTGTGAGGACGGCTCCAATGCCGATCCCGGAGGCATCACACTCGACCTCGAATGTCTGAGTAAAGTCCGGTAGGACTAAGACTGGGGTGTGGGTAAAGCGTTCCTTCAGAAGCTTGAAAGACTTATCCTGCTCGGGTCCCCAACGAAAGTCTTGATTCTTTTTTATCGTTGATGTCAACAGACCAGCTATCGTGCTGAAATCTCAGACGAACTGTCTGTAGAAGTTGGCGAGTCCGTGGAAGCTACGGACCTGGCTGGCGGTCGTCGGTGTGGGCCACTCTTGTATGGTCTTAATCTTCTCGTCGTCCACCCGAAGTCCCTGGGAACTTACAATGAAACCAAGAAAAACAACTTGGTCGGTGCAAAATGTACATTTCTTGAGATTTTCGTACAACTGCTCTCTTTGCAGGGTGGTAATCACGGCCTCTAGGTTCTCCAGATGGTCTGAGTAGGTCGTGCTGTAGACGAGAATATCGTCGAAGTAAACCACTACGAACTTGCCAATAAACGGACGAAGGACCTCGTTCATAAGGCGCATGAAAGTACTGGGAGCGGTTGACAGGCCGAATGGCTCAACTAGCCACTCATAAAGACATTGCTTGGTCTTGAATGCAGTCTTCCATTCGTCTCCTTCACGCATCCTTACGTGATGATATCCGCTTTTCAGGTCAATCTTGGAGAAGACTGCAGCTCCGTTGAGCTCGTCTAGCATGTCGTCCAGGCGCGGAATGGGGTGCCGATTCTTGATTGTAATGTTGTTGATGGCGCAACAGTCGACGCACATCCTCCAGCTTCCGTCCTTCTTTGGTATAAGTAGGACCGGGACGACAAAGGGACCGAGGCTCTCTCGAACGTAACCTTGAGCCATGAGGTCCTGGACTTGTCGTTCTAACTCCTTAGCCTCCTCGGGGTTTACTCTGTATGCAGGACGGTTGGGTAACTGAGCTCCAGAAACAAAGTCGATGTGGTGTTCGATCCCTCTGATAGGTGGGAGGCTGACTAGAATTTCTTCCGGAAACACGTCGGCATACTTGTCTAGCAGGGCGAGGATTTCGGCAGGTAAGGTTGCCTCGGTGCTAGTCGTGTGGAGGCTTTCTCTGTAGAGCATTAAAACGAGCTGGGTATTATTGGTACAGCTGGCTTTTTGCATATCTGTCACATTTATTAGAAAGTTCTCCTTACACGCCTGTTGATCTTTCGTCATTTCAGTTTGCACTCTTGAACGACGTGTGCAGACATTGGTGTAAGGTTGTATCTACGCATTTCGTGGACGAAAGAATAGAAGTTTGTTCGTCTGTTATGCGTAGTCTCTCGGTCAAATTACCAAGGTCGTCCGAGCAGAAGATGTCCAGCTGACATCGGGACGACATCGCAGGTGACCTGGTCCTGGTATCTGTCAATGCTAAAAGAGACCTTAACTTGGTCTGAGATTTACAACTCCGTCTTGTTGTTCAGCCATCGTAGCTTGTAGGGTTTGGGATGCTTGGTCACATGCAATCCCAGTTTCTCCACCATATATTTACTGGCGGCGTTGGTGCAGGACCCTCTGTCGATAATTAGCGAGCACACTTTACCAAGTATTGTACATTTAAAATGGAAAATGTTCTCTCGTTGTTCTTCTTCTTCTGGCTCGAATCTCGAGCTAATAACTCGTCGGATCATGATCTGTTCTATGGAGTCAGCGTTTTCAATGTCGTCGTCAGACTGGTGATGTGTCGGAAATGCTGGCTCTTCTAGTTTGTCCTCGAATTTGTAGTCTCCGGAAGCAGTGAGTACCATTGTCCATTGAGTGGGACATTCTCAGGACAGATGTCCTCTGCCTTTACATTTTAAGTATACGATCTCGCTGCTCCGCTGAGGCTGGGTCGTGGTCGTGGTACTGAACGGTTTTGGGGTGGATGGAGCTGGTCTGGAAGCTGAGTTGCTGGCCAAGGCTTCGCCCTTAAGTCGTGGGTCAATGGGCTGAGTCGTCCGCTCGAATGTCTTGGAACCACTGTTCCAGGTGTTCTTGGATCGAGATGGTGCGGCAAGTTTACGCTTATGGCACTTCTCGATCTGGACTGCTAGGTGGAACAACTCGCCTAGATCGTGATATGGTTGCAATTCTATTTTTCTTGCGATGGACTCGTTCAAGCCGTAGATGAACTGGGCCATGAGGCTCTCCTCGGATTCGTCTACATCGAGTCGGTTGCGTAGATGCTCGAATTCATCGAAATATTCAGACACCGTCTTGCTTCTTTGTGTAAGGCGTCGGAAACATCGCTGAAGCTCGCGGTGGAAGTGGGGTGGGACGTAGCGTCTCCTCATGATCTGGGTGAGTTCGACCCATGAGGTCAAAGCACCCATCCGAGCTCTCTTGCGAGCTGTGATTTCTCGATCCCACCACGCTTGTGCGTGGTCGGTGAATTGCGCCGTTGCTAGGATGACTTTTCGGGGATCGTCATAGTTGTAGTACTCAAAGATGAGCTCCATGCATCTCCCCCAGTCTAAATACTCCTCGGGATCAAGCTTTCCGGAAAAGGAAGGTGGATTCATCTTCACCTCGGGATAATGCACTGGTGGACGAGGTGGTGGCATGGGCTCGTCGTACTATTGATGTCAACCCATGGGTGGTCGATCGTGGTGATAAGGTGGTGGTGCGGGTCCGGGTGGAGTAGGAGGCATATGATGTTCCGAACGCTCGAGGCGCGTTGCTAGTGTTGTCATTTTGGCCGTCATGGCTTGCAGGAGTTACAGGATTGCTTGACCTTGTTGCCCAGATGTCAACTCGTCGCTTCCTGACATATTTCATTTTCCGAGAAAAGGAAATTTTGAGAATGGAAAGTTTCCCGGAAAAGAAACTTGCAAGATATGGAAACTTTCCTTAAATGGAAAATTTCCACAGCTAACTAAACACAAAAAAGAAACAATCAAAAAAAATGAAAATATCCTAAATCTAGAAAAAGACTCTAACAAAATGGAAGATATCCTAAAAATATGGCCTAAAACTAAAAAAGGAAACTAACTAAATCAAAATATCCTAAATTAATTGCCTAATCTAATAAAAATGGAAACTATACTAAACTAAAAGAAAATCTACTTATGTCATAATTCCTAAATGGAAACTTCCTAAAACTAAAAGAAAAACTAATTAATGCCTAATAAAATCTAAGAAACTATCTAACATAATCTGGAAAACTTCCTAAACTAATTCATAGCCTAGAGAAATTATGGAAATTAGCTAATTTGTTGCCTAAATGTTAGGGAAAATTTCCTAAAAACAAGAATTAAGAATCCAGACACTATGCGAAAACTAAAACAAATCTAGCCGTCAAGGGGGGGACTATGCTCGCAGGTTGCTATTCGGGTCGGGACCTAGATGCGGGATAGCCTAGACACAAAGGACACGAGGGGGGGGAACATAGCACGCGGGACTCTAGGGACAGGATGCTACCTAAGGCGCTGGCTGGCTACGCGGGACGGAAGGACTAGCGAGTGGGCTAAACGAGACGATGGGAGGCTACTCGCGTTACACGGACAAACCTATGGGGATGCACGCGAGACTAAACCTATGACTCACACAAACAACCACACGACCTAGACCAAGAACCTAGCTAGCGACAAAGACCTAATAGAAACCTAACCTCAAAAACCTAAGCAAACAAACAAGCAACACACAAGATCCTTATGGATTCCAAGTTTGGTGATGAAGGTGTTCTAGGTGAGTTTCTAAGAACCCTAGTTTGATTTTAAAAACCTAAACAATATATATATATATATATATTTTTTTTTTTTCTAAAAAAAAAATTTTGAACACCAAGCAAGCAAATCAACAAATTTCTTTAATCCTTTTTTTTTGTAAAATATGAAAACAAAGAAAAAGATTGATAGAACCTGATTTAATCCTAGTTTGGTGTTTGTGGTATGTGACTTGATTCCTTTCCTTCTTACTGAGAACCTCAGGGGAAAGAGAAAGAAACACAATCAAAAGCCAAAAACTATTGCAACAAAACAAAGAAAAAAATATCGCCAAAAACAAGGATATAATCAACCTGATGAGCAGGACCTTTAAGCTCTGATACCAAAGGATGTAAGAACCAAGGGGTGAGCTGTCTTTCACCGAGAAGCTCAGGTTTCTGGCCAAAGCAAGATACATATAATCACGACTAAGGAATTCAAACTTGCATAGTCAAATTGTCTTGCATGATTGGCATAGACAACCAAAAATTTAATAACAAAGACCAAACAAAATACAAGGCGGTCAAAAATAATTGAAAACACACGCCAAAAGGAATGAGCCGGACCAAGGACATAGAAATGCATTTAAACTCAAGTTAAAGGCCTTATGGGCTTGATCACATTAAGAATCCACCAGGCCCCATTAAAAACCCATGTGAAGAAAATCCAATGGGAAAAACCTCACATGGGAAAAGGGAACCAAGTGGACTCTTAATCTCAAACTCATAAGCCTATCAACGAATTTGAATAAACTTAGATGGACTGAGGACATAAATGGGTTAGGAATAACCCAATACAATCTTGAAGGGCCTTGGTCCAGGAACGGGTCATAGGACCAGGTGGAACGGTCCATGGGTCCGGGACAAGGCTGGTCGAGGCGCGGGTCGAGATGCTGGTCGAGGCGTCGGGCGTCTGGTCGAGGCTGGTCGGGGCGCGGGTCAAAGCACTGGTCAAGGCGCGGGTAAAGGCCCTGGTCAAGGACCTAGACTAGGCACGGTCGTGGTTGGTCGGGAGCGGGTCAAGAGCATTGTCGATGCCGTCTCTAAGGTCATGGTCGAGACCATGTTCGGGCCCACGGTCCAGGCCATGTTCCAAGCGATCGTCTGGCTGGTCGAAATCACATCCCATACGGTCGTCAGGCTGTTCGGGGCCACGGTAGAGGCCAACCTCCATGCGATCGTTCGGGTGTTCAAATGGCTTAGCGTCCCAGCTTACATCATTCCCTCCTTCTTGAAGAGGATTTGTCCTCAAACCCTGATTATCTGCACAATAGGAAATCAAGTCAGTAATGTTGAAACTTGAGCTCACAGAGTACTTACCTTGCAAGTTTAATTCGTAGGCATTGTCATTGATGCGTTTGATTACTGTAAACGGTCCATCCACCAGGGCCATCAGCTTGGATCAGCGTTCTTAAGGGAACCAGTATTTGCACAAGTAGATCCAAACCTGGTCACCTGGTTGAAAGGTAATCTTCTTTCGGTGCTTGTCCTCGGCCTGGCCATACTGCCTTCTCTTGGCCTCAATATTGGCTCGGGCTGTCTCATGTAGTTGTTTCACTAATCAAGCCTTCTGTTCCCCATCAAGACTAGCACACTCAAAGGTAAATGAATTAGGTCTAAAGAAGAAATGGGACTAAAATCGTAAACAATCTGAAAAGGTGAGTACTTAGATGCAGAATGACTTAAAAACTTTGTATCCCTTTCAGAAACAATTGTCTTAGGCATGCCATGCAATCAAACTACTTCTTTAAAAAAAATGTTAGCTATATGCAATGCATCATCAGTTTTCCTACACGCAATGAAATGTGACATTTTAGAAAAACGATCTACTACAACAAAGATAAAAATCCTTCCCATTACGACTCCTAGACAATCCTAATATGAAGTCCATTGACAAGTCTACCCATGGATGCTCAGGAGTTGGTAAGGGATGATACAAACTGTTAGGCTGAGTCGTAGACTTAGCCTTCTTACACTTCACATATCGGTTGCAAATTCTTTCCACATATTTCCTCATGTGAGGCCAATCAAAGTGTTCACGCTTCACGACCATAGTTTTGGACACGCAAAAATGTCCCATAAGGCCACCAGCGTGAGCCTCACGGACAAACAATTCTCTCATTGAACAAGATGGAACCCATCTTGTATGAAGTAATGACCTGTAGGATTCTTAAAACACGAATTATTGATTTCTCGATAGCCAGAGTCAGTTTCATAAAGCTCTTTCATATGCTGAAATCCCATTATCTTAACTTTCAAGGTCGATAAGAGAGCATACCTGCGTGACAAGGCATCGACAACCACATTTTCTTTGCCTTGCTTGTACTTTATGACATATGGAAATGTCTCTATGAATTCCATCCACTTAGCATGGCGTTTATTCAACTTGTATTGGCTCTTGAGGTTCTTGAGGGACTCGTGGTCCGTATGTATGACAAACTCCTTTGACCACAAGTAATGTTGCCAAGTTTGTAAGGAACAGACAGGAGCATTAACTCCTTTGAGGGACTCGTGGTCCGTATGCGGTCTTGCATGAGGACAGCTCCTATTCCAACACCTGAAGCATCACACCCAATTTCAAATGTGTTAGAAAAATTAGGTAAAGCTAAGAGTGGAGTATGGGTGAGTCTGTCCTTAAGCGTTTGGAACGCTTCTTCCTGTTCATTCTCCCACTTGAAGCCTACATCTTTCTTGATCACTTTAGTCAGGGGTGCGGCCAGGTTGCTAAAGTCCTTGACAAAGCGTATATAGAACCCGGCCAAACCATGGAAGCTACAAACTTTTCCCGCAGTCTTTGGGGTAGACCGTTTACGGATGGATTGGACCTTCTCCTCATCAACTTTACAACTGCAGCACTTACTACCAATCCTAGGAAAACAATGTTATTCGTACAAAAGGTGGATATCTTCATATTAACATACAAGCTTTCTTTTCTAAGAACTTTTAGAATCAATTTCAAGTGATGGACATGCTCATCTAGGTTTTTGCTATATACTAGGATATCATTAAAGTAAACAACTGCAAAATGTCCTATAACTCTCTAAGCACATGATTCATCAATCTCATAAAGGTATTAGGTGCATTGGTTAAGCCAAAGGGCATAACTAACAATTCATATAAACCATGCTTAGTCTTAAAAGCGGTTTTCCACTCATCACCCTCCTTCATACGAATTTGGTGATAACCACTCTTAAAGTTTATCTTAGAAAACAAGCTAGATCCATACAATTCATCTAGCATATCATATAGCCTAGGGATAGGATGACGATACTTTACCGTGATGGTGTTGATTGCCCTGCAATCACCGGTTCTTCCTTATTGCCAAACAGCTGAAGTGACCCTTGCTCCTTCTGAATCTTGGCACAAACATCCTCTAAACTAGGTAGCTTGTCTTCCCTAAGAATGTGCTTAATCAAATCAACATAGTTAGTGTTCAAAATCAAAAGTAACCCAAATATCTTATCTTGTTCTCTCTTTTCATGAAGAGTAATATGATCAATTGTGGCAGGCCTTAGAATTTCTAGCTCTGTCCATAATTCTCTGAAGGATCCATAATGCTTTGTGAACTCAGCATCCTCCTGTCTAAGATCATTTTCTTGACCTAAAAATTCTCATGAGGTTAGTAGTATTGCCATATACATTTTTCAAAGTTTCTCAAAGATCTTTAACATTTTCACAATATGAATATGCTTCTATAAGTGATCCAGCTAGGGAAATTTGTAGAATAGAAAGTACCATCTGGTCTTCCTGGAAGCATTTGTTTTGATCATCCTGATCATCTGAGTCATTGCCTTCAATGGCTAGGACAGGCGCCTTTGTAACATGAGACCATAACCCCTTGCTACACAAGGTTGTCCTCATGGTTCTAGACCATAGGAGGTAATTTGTCACATGAAGAATCACTGGAGCCTTGATGTTGGTCTGGAACTCCATTAGACTTGATTTAATCCTGCAAGTAAATAAAACTAGAGACAAAGACTAGACCAGACACGTGCCTGTCTAAAGGTTAGTGTGCAAGGGCGCGTCCAACAACAACCCCAATAACAAACTCCAACAACTTGCAACAGCCTATAACAACCCCTAACCGTCCTTGATCAATATTAGCAACCACTTTTAACAATATTAACAGCCTAACTAGCAAAGATTCTGTTAATAAAGTTGTTTCTAAAAAAATCCACTTTTGCCACAAATATCTAGAAAAACAGTTTATTAATAACAATCAAGAAAACCTTTCTTGAAGACTAAAAATATTTAGAATAAAATGAAAATTCTTGAAACCCTCAATAAGGTCCTAAAATAAGTTTTGATTGTCCAAGATTTGAGAAAGATGAAGAAATATTTAAGGTTTTAACACAAATACTACAAACATGTCAAAATTGGACACACTTAGAAAGATTGATCAAGAAAGCTTACAAACGTAAAAAGGGGCAAAGCAGACCTCCTGATTCATTAACTAGACTCTTTTTCATTGAGATTAGGCTTTGGAATAACCTGATTTGATGAAGAATTGAAGGAGATATGTTTGATGCAAACTCGTGATCTTGCGGCAAGGTTAACCGCGACACCACCAGACTTGGCTTTGGAAAACTTTTGATTCAGGCCACCAAATTCCACCGTATAAATCCTCAGAACTCACTGGAAAACAATCCTAGAAGAAGAAAATGGCAAGAAAGTTTGAATTCTTACCGGAAAGATCGATCAAACTTCAAACCACCCGCGATGGGTCTGGTTTTGAAGGTTCAAAGAGATTACGAGAAATATGGTGAAGATTTGCGGAATTATTATGCCAGAATGATATAAACTAGCTCTGATACCATGAAATATTATGAGAGATTAGAGAGATTATTGAGAAAAGTGAGAATGATTATTATTGAGATTTTAGAAAAATAAATTTCCAGCTTACAAAGGAAGAGAGAGTCAACTATTTATACTAAACTAGTCTAGACTTGTTTGGATACTAAGATAGTCTAATACATGTTTAGTTACTAAGATAGCCTAATACATGTTTGGTTATAAAGTTAACATATCATTAATCACAAACAAGCCTAAACCACTCCCTTTGGACACATGACGCCTACTTAAACACAAAGGCACACATTCTTCATTTTCTCTTGAATTGTCTTCATCATTCATCTTATTCCAACACCCCGGATCGACCGAACCGACCGCGCCAGGAACCGGTCCATACGAACCCGAACCCTTCAAGCCGAACAAAGAACAATGGAGGTTCCTTCTCGAATATTCTTCTTCCTCGGGTGTCTTTACCATTACCATCCGGTAGAGACACCAAAAGTCGTGCTTCGAAATTGTACTCTTTTTCTTATCATTGGTTTTGTCCCACTGTGTTTTCGAAGAAGGTTTTAATGAGGCAATACTCTTAGTGCGCAAGATGGTGAAGATTTGTTCACAGCTCCACACCATTCACAAGTCATCACCGATTTTTGCCTAAGGGTTTTACTGGGCTTTTCTATCTTTTAATTATAATTTAGACTAAATATGTTATTTAGGCTTATGAGTCATCTTAGCTACTTAGGCCCAAAGTCCCTTTTAATTTCGTCATTAAGCAAACTACAAGTTGTTTTTATTTCTTAAAGGGCTAAACATCATGTTGTTTAGCCTAAATTATAACAAGACATTATGTAAGCCTTTGGACCATTCGTTAATAAAATAACAAGCAATTTTAGAACTAAAAACAAAACCTAAGATTTCTTGTCTAAACCCTCTTGGCGCCAGCCCAAGCAGTTCTTGGAGAGCCAGCTGTGTTCTTCAACCAATTCCTGATTGAAGTGTTTGGAGTATCACAAGCCCTTTCACAGCTTGTGTGGTCCCATCGATCCACCACTCGCTTCCATCTCTTCTACCCAGCAACCTGAGCTTCTCGATGAAAGAACAGCCACTAAACAGTTATTACATCACTAGGTCACGCTTTTATACGAGAAAACAGCTTTGGCCTTAACTAAACTCCTTTGTATAAGAAACAACTAGGCCAAAATCTTATATGAGGAGACAACAAAGCCTTTGGCAAGCTAAACTCCTTAATAAGAAACGGCTCGGCCAAACTATTACATGAAAACAACATCTTGAACTATATCTAAGTTGAATTATCTCGAATGAGAACAATTTGACCAGGTTATCAACAATCTTAACATACAATAAAATTCATTCCAAGAACTACTTCCCATGAAATAAGTTGAAGACAAATGTTACCAAGATCTCAAAAATTAGCAAGGCCACTCCTGTGGGGAATACAATAACATTTTCTGCTCAATGACATTGATTCTTGATGAGGACATCAAGTCACTAAAAACCCAGGAGCATAGAGAAGTCACCAAGAAGCTAACCAAGACCTTGGATAGAACCAGTCTGAGCAGACCAAAGACATAGGTTTATTCCTTGGAGCTTATTGGCCCAACCAAGAGGAGTTAAGCTACAAAAAGACCTGTCCCAAAATCTTAACTCGTTAAGGAATCACGGACAATTTGATTACTTAAAACCAGGTTCTGAATTAGAAGTTATTGAGGTTACAAGGTTGCAAACCGGTTTTAGAGTACCATCCACGATTGGGCCAAAGATCGAGCTGCACAGTCCAACTTACTCACAATCTTGGCCTCAGACCACTTGGAGAATGTTAATGGATCTCTCGTGGTTCTATAGATCCCAGGAAATTCAGAAACATACAAAGGAGGCCCAACTTATCACGAAATTTTCACAACATGTCTACTTGGTTCCATTTAAGGGAAATGTTATACCAGATCAGTTTAGTAGCATTCAGAACTATATGTGGCGACCAGGATAGATATCTAAGAATTCAGGAGATTGCAACATGATCATGATTTCATGGAATCAAGACATTCCAAGACATCACATATTCCTTCCCAAGCTGTCAAGGTACAAGGATCTCGAGCTTACTTGAATGAAGACGTGCTAGAGAATTGTACTTTTTTTCCTATCTTCAGTTTTTTCCCAATGGGTTTTTTGAAGAAGGTTTTAACGAGGCAACACCTCTAGTATGCATGAAGAAGAGGACTTGTTCACCCAGAAACACCCTTCAAAAGTCCTCCCAGAATTCAACTCAATTATCTTTTATTTTTTTAATCTTGGCCTAGGCCCATTTTCTTAGTTTTAAGTCTTTTCGCCCTTAGCCCATTTAATTTTCCAGCAACTTAAAATTCATGCTGTGTTTATTTATACTTCTGGTTGTTTGGGTTAAATATCATGTTGTTTACCCTAAGTTATAACCAAGGCCTATATAAGCCTCATTCTTTCTCATTAATGAAACAACACGAATTTTAAAAGCAATTAAACCCTAGACTCTTTGTCTTTGACGGCAGCCACCTCCTCTCTTGGAGAGCTTGTCACGTTCTTCTTCACAAAGAAAAACAAACTCAGTGTATCACAAGTCTTCTGCAGCTTGTGTTGTCCTTTCGATCCATTCTCTTCCATCCAATTCGCTTCTGGAGGTCTCGAGCTTCTCGACTCAAATTAGCCCCGCCAACACGCTTGTATCAGTTCCTATTTTTCCTTTAACTTTTCATTTATTTATTTTAATCAAAAAATATTTAAAAAAATTGTAGCTTGCTTGTTTGTTTCGTTGGTTTTATGTTTCATCCCTCACAAAAAGAAATGTTTTCTAAAACGAACTTAGGATTTTACTAACAACGCACACTTGATTAATCTCTTTGTTTGCTTGTTTGTTATTGCTTACGGTCGTTTGTTTCTGTTTGTGACTCACTATGTGGTCTGCATTAGTTCTAGGTCTTGTTTTGTTTCACGCGTAGTGTCTTGCATTTATGGTTGTTTGCTGCACTTAACGTTAATTATAGTCACCTTGGTTGCTTGAAAACGCTGCATTCTTCATCACTCCAGCTGTCATTGCTTTATTGATTGCATGTTGTTTTCTTATTGCAGTTACTGTCTCTTAATTAACTAATGCAGCTTCGCGTTTTGTTTGTGTGTGTCTGCATTCGTTCGTGTATTGCTTACGTGTCTTAGGTCTGTTGGAATTAGCGAAAATAAACAAGAAAATAAGAGAGTTTAGTTGGAAATTAAAAGAGATTAACTAAGATTTAGAAGCTAAACATTGCAAGTAGAAAAAATGTGAAGGATAATTTATATTTCCTTAGGCTTAAATGGTTACAAGTGAAGAGTATTTATAGAGACACAAGTGAAGAGAAGAGGGGGAAAATGGTTTGAATTTGAATAGTGTGGAGAGCAAGGCTGATAGTGACTTTTCATCAACTGCCTTCTCCTCCTTATCCACACGTGAATCAACTCTTCCTTGGCCACCAAAAACTTTCTTGCCTTTCTAGAAGGTTTCTTGTGGACTTGGGCATTTGTGGAGGTATTTGCACACAGGCTGGCTCATGGACTCAATTCCTCATGTTATTTTTACAGGCCTGTGCACACTTGGGCTATCTAGTGTTCTTCTGGTCCTGGGCCTCCTTATTCTTTGAATGGAATAATGCACCTTATGGGCATTATTGATGGGCTTCTCATTATTCTTTCTTTGATTGCATACGGCCTGGGCTGCCTCCTATTTGGTTGGCCTTCTCTTGCAAGCTCATCTTTTCCCTCTTTGTTTCTTCAGTCCAATACTCCCCCTCAAGCTTAGCATTAGGAGTTTAGTAATGTGCTAATACTGACCTTGAACATGGCCTGACCTTGTCATGGCCTTGACTTCCTTCTTTATAATACTCCCCCTCAAGCTTGACCATAGGTGATCCAGGGATTGAGCTTGGAACTTTGAAGAACTCCCTCATTAAAAACTTTAGCATGGAAAACCCAGTGGAATAAAACCAAGCTAAGGGAAAAAGAGTGGAGCCTTCTCAGCCTAGGGATTGGCCAGTGAGTCTATGAGTCGTAGGACCATCTTGGTGGACTTCATAGACTCTGGATCATGGCCTTTTTGAATCAGCAAGTGAGAACTTCTTCCTTGCTTCACAAGTTTGAGTAGCTTTAAGCTTCTTCATAGACCAGTACTTATCTCCCCCTTTCTTCTGAACTCTTGCCCTTTAGAAGGTTAATAAATCCGGCTTTAGCACATAAGCTCCACGCTGTACCTGCTTCAGCACACACAAATGCATGCATCAATTCACAAGGGATAGACCTATTCAAAAATATATATAGGATGGTTTAAGATCTTCCCTTGTATCTGTTTGGAATGTTGATGAAGAGTGTCAGCCAAGTATGTCTGCTACTTCTGAACTTCTTTCACTTCATTCCTTCTTATAAAACCGCCCTTTGTTGCCTCTTCTTTGGAGTTTTTGGATTAATTTGTTGATACCACACTTGTATGCAACCTTAGCTCCAATCCATCATTTGAACTTGATTAGTCACGGCAACTCCTTGGGTAGATTGATTATATTCTTGGCGCAAACATTCAGGCTTTGAGCTGATTCATCACCTTCCACCTGCTTTTACCTCCATTTGTGGGTTTTGAAAGCTTGATGGCCCTTGGTTTTAGTCTTAAGATTGTGCAGCACCTTTGTAGTTTCTTTCTTCAACAGCTTCTTTGATTGATTTCAATGGTCTTCATCTTCATGATGAAGGTGAGGACCATATAATGCTTTTAAAAACTTCTCCAGAGAATAACCAGCACACACCACCAAGTCATCTTGGACCATTTGCACAATTTCTCTGAGAATAACATAAACACATTGTTGTCCACGCTTTTGGTGCACCTTCAAGACACCTTCACTTCATTGGAATACTTAAGCGTTTGCATTGTTGTGCCTATAGGTTCCTTAATTAACATCAGATGGATGCTCATTCTCATCCCTCCTCAAGCTTACTCAGAGAATAAGAGTATTGAGTCAAGTTTGGATGGATGAGCATCAAAGATCACCAATGATATTAGACCACCTTTCTTTAAGAATCCCTTCTTGTTTGCGTTAGCCATGTTCTCCAACTTCAGGAATATACATTCTTTGATGTAGGCTCTGATAGGAGGAGGCTGCTTTTTGTTGGCTTTTGTTTGCCAAGCCAATTTGCCTTATGAGTTCACGGCTTGACTGCCTTCTATGCAGCATATGTGGTCTCCCTTTTCTTCACTCAGGAATATACCCTTGCAGGATAGGCTCTGATGTGTAAGGTAATGTAGAGTGCCATTCTCGCCAATTTGTTCACTCCTTTAGTCCTTCATGATTTGGTGTTGCTTTGTATGAATCCCTGCTTGCCATCTTTTCTTTAAGGCTCTTATGGTCTCTTTTACCCTTAAACAAGTCATAAAGAAGAATTTTAAGTATGCCATGAGGAATATCAAAGTTATAAATGTGCAATTTAAGAATTCTCATAAGACAATAGCAAAGATCAATTGAACTAAAGTAATCAATTTCAACACCTTAGATGAGGTAGAATTTTTAAGTTTATAGAATATATAGAATGAGTAATTAGAGATTATAGTATATTTAACCAGAGATTGTGAGATTATGTAGAATAAGCAGAATTAAGTAGAATGGAGATTATAGAGTAAAAGGATCCCTTAAGGATTTTTGGATTCATCATGCTTCCTTATACTTTTGAGAATAAAGGAAAACATGGTTCACTTCCCTTAAGTGGTTTTGAAGAGGACTTTCCCTCTTTTAAACAATTTTAAATCAGAATTTTAATCAAATTGAGATAGATATGAGTTTAGAGATAACGTTTTGACAAAGGCTTAGATACTGAGCCTTTATGATTCTGTCTTAGAGGCTGGTTTGAGTAATTGAATGCTTCTGGAATTGGAGTCTCTTTTTCATGGATTGCTCTCCTTCATTGGCTTCGAGGCCCCTTCTCACAAATTACTTTCCAACATCAAAAGTGATTAACATTTTTTCCTGCATAAGAAGACACATAAATAAAGACATCCACACAGAAGATTCTCATAATTTCAAGGCTTAAACTGACAAGAGTAAAGCAATAGAAACATGATGTAGTATAAATAAGTTAGTATTCTCTCTTCCTTAAATTAAGAATTTGGATTTGGATACAACATAGTTTCTGATGCAATGCATACAACCATGGCTCTCTTCCGAAATTCCTCACAAGGGCACAGTAGTGATATGAGCCAAGCCATCTAGTCATGGGTAGGTCGGTAGAGTAACGGCACAAGCTAATGGGTGGTGGTACGGACGGTCGCGGCTACAGGGTCGAACGGAACGGGATTACGGGATGTAGATGAGAACGGTATAGGTTGCGGTCGAAGGCTTGAGAGGTAGGACGGGGTCACAGACGTGACTACAAACGGGGGCGACCTTGCGAACGATGGTACGAACGGCGGGCTGATTTCTCGGTCGTGTATACGAACTACGGACGATGGCTGGGTCGAATGAGCGGACAAGAGCGATGGAAACGTGGGTGGTTCGGAAGGGATTGAAAAACAATTTGAACGGTGGAATGAGGTCGACTCACCAAGCTATGGCAGGCTTGGATACAGCCTTCCTTGAAGAGAGACACACTCAATGTTCAAAGGAACTCTCTTCCTCTCTTGGAGACAAACTCACATAAGGAAGAATGGGTAAAACCTCAGCGGCCGTTGTAAGGGTTTTAATTCTAAATTGTCTGAATAAAATGAGGAAAAGTTTTGCCTTTTATAGGCTACACCTGACCTAGTTGACCACAAGACTCACGGTCAACAAATGCCTAAACCCAAATTAGCCTAAGTCTTAAAACAAGTTATAAGACTAAACATAAAAGCTAAACAAGTGCCTAAGATAGAATCAAGCCTAATTGATTTTAAATGGACATACCCACATTAAAACCAATAGGACACTAGGCTTGATGCCTTAGACTTTCATGTCTCATTAAAAACCTTTCCAACAACCCATTATGGTAAACTTAGAAAGGAAAAGAGTACCTTAATCATCCTTAAAGAGTGTCCTCATTCAAAGATAGTAAGGACACACAAGACCTTATCCCTAAGGCTGTGTGCATGGATGTTCTTGAAAGAATAATAAATTTAGGTTAACCATTAATCAAGAGAATAAAGAGAGAATTTTAGTGACAAAAGAATGAGAGAGAATATTTTTATTCATAATGATGAGAGAATAATTTCTCTTAGTAACAAATGTGAAGGGAGATAGTTATTTATAGTATTCTAGTCTAGGCTTGTTTGGATACAAGGATTGCCTTATACATGAGTGGCTACAAGGATAACATAACACTAGAACACAAACAAGCCTTAGACACTCCCCTTTGACATTAACACTTCACGCCTTTATACATGAATTAAAGCCTTTCATCTTTCATTATTTCTTCTTCATTCCAACACTCCCCCTCAAGCTTAAGACATGGAAAATGCCTAAGCTTGCAACCATGAAGCATTACCTTATTAAAAACCTAGAAAAGGAAAACCCAATTGGGACAAAACCTTTTCTAGGGAAAAAGAGTATAACACTCCATGTTGGGATCATTGGTGTGGAATGGACTGCTTTGAAGCTTCTTATAAGTCTGGTCCATTTCTCCCCCTTTCTTTTGATTCCTTGTCTATAAGAGGTGATTTTGATCCAGCTTTCTCAAAGCTTTCAAGTTTAACCTGTCTCACATACACATATACATGCATGTATCAATTCTCACAAGATAAACCAATGCATTATAATACAAGAATGATTTTTAACTTCCATTTTTTTTTTATAAATGTGGATGGCGATTTGGATGATATGATCTAGACCAGTCTGGTTCTCAAAAAACTCCATATTAAGGTCTTTGGATTCATCATGATCACATGGTTCTCTTATGGATTCATCATGATCACATGGTTCTCTTCCCTTATATGTTTTGGATCCACTTTGGCTAGCTTCATTTGCTTCACTTTTCTACTTTCAATAAGCCATGCTTCCACTAGATGATGTAGGGTAAGTCATGCTTATGATTTTTTTCCATCACTTCCTGATCTAAAACATCATAGCAACTCAAAAATAAAGATTAGTATTCCAGAACTTGAATAATATCAAGTCTGGTATAAAGTGTAATATCTAGCCAAATTCTCAACCTAGATAGAACCTTTGATGAGAGAATTTTGTCATGAGGTGATTCATCACTTTCCACCAGCTTACTCCTTCTCCATGAGATTTGGTAGCTTGATGGCCATTGGTTCTATCCTCATTTGATGACAGATGAATTGGATGACCTTATTCACAGCCTCCATTAGAAAATCAGACTGAGCACACTTCTTGTGCTTACTTTCCAAGACAATCATCTTGGAATGACCATGATCAGACTGAGCACACTTCTTGTGCTTACTTTCCAAGGCAAAACATCTTGGAATAACCATGATCCAGTATGAAACCTTGTCCATACATGAACTGCATGAACCGCATGAAAACATTAGAGCAACACGGCCATGTACCATGTACCAGCGAGGCCTGACCAGCATCATGCGCCAACTTGTTAACTTGGGCCAGCTTCATGTGCCTCCATGTCACAGCCAGCTTGTTCTAGATTAGATGTTCAATTTCTTTCCCCCCCCACAAGCTTGACACTAAGAATAAGAGTCAAGTTTGGAAGAATGAGCATATACAGAATGAATGTCTCAAAGTGGTCCTCTTTATCCTTTAAACATAAAGAAGAACATAGTAAGTATCTGTGAAATGTTTTGAGAATTAAGAGATTTGAAGTATTGAAGAATATGAAGAATAAGAGATTTGGAGATTAAAAGTATAAGTGATGAAGAATTATAGAGAATTATGATGAATGTCAAGGTGAATTTTGGATCCATCTAGGTTCTAAATGCAATGCATAGTCTTCCTAGGTTCTCTTTCATCCTACAAACATTTCTAGATGATAAATTTTACTCAATCAAGGAATAAGTAGAAAGTTTAGAGATAGCCTTTGCAAAGACTTTGATAAGTCTTTGTGAGTTTCCTCCTTTGTGATTGATTATGATCTGAACTTGTAGCATGTGTGCTTTGTTGATTTTCTCTTCTAGAACACACCAAAGGTCACCTTACTCCATAAGAGAGCTGATTCATCACATTCCACCAGTCTTTCCTCTCCACTACTTGTGCTGGCTGTTCTTGGTGGCCATTGGTTCTAACTCCTTCTCCATGTGTTGTGCCTTTTTCACTTGCTCTCTTTTGCCTTTGTTAGACAATGAAGCAAAACATCAACTCCCATCTTAAGTCTTTGAACCTGTTTAGAATAGGCAGATTCTAAACAAAAGATAGTGAGTGAAAGAGTTGATGTTTCATCTAGCTAAACTAGGTTCAAAATGTCTCATTCTACCAATTTCTAAATACATGAACAAAACTCAATAAAATTCATGATTTACTAACCACCTAGATATCAGATTTCCTAGAGTTCTAACTCACACAACCATCAATGAAATCAATAAAATAGTTGGATAAGAGTTTAGAAATAGCCTGAATGCATAAGACTTTGATACTATGTCTTTGCATTTGAGTTTAGGAACTGGTTCTGATCTAGGCACTCCCTTTCATTATGTTGCTTTAAAAGTGCCTTTGGTGGTCCAGTAATGTCTCCTTCTCTGGAGCAGCAACTTAAGTAGACTCAATTGAACCTTCCATCTTAGAAGGTTTATCCATTCTTCAAACCTCTCTTCTTTCTATTTTCCATCCTTCATGCCAATCTCTCATTCAAAGAGTGTAGAGCTTTCTTCTAACTAACACGATGACCACTCAATGCTTCATAGATTACAGTGTAAAATTTCTCAGGTGAAGCCAATTTGAGACCATTGATCTCCACGAAGCAATACGGGCTTACATTTCCCGCTTCAACCTCAGCCTTTAGATTCTTCAAAACCGATAGTACACTAATATTCTTCCCAGTCCCGGGAACACCATGAATATACATACATCTTCCTAAGAAGCTTTCTTCTGTACGTTCTCCACACTCTCCTTAGTGTTTCTGTGGATTCTACAATGGTCTTCACTTGCGAAGCTGGATAATTTTTGTTAGTCGCTTCACAAAATTTGTTCACACAAAAGGCCAGTAGATAGCTTCAGCAGCTAATCATTAATTCTGACTTCAACGCTTGACTCGATTCCAACCCCTTTTATTGTTTATTATACAGCAATCGGTGTATCCTTGGAAGCTATATTCGACACGGCTAGATTGAACTTCTCTTTAGTTTTCGAACCAGCCATCTGACCTACTCTCGCAACTTTGCTGAAAGCGCCACTAAACCAGCTCTAGCAGTCACATACCTGCTTGATCTGACAGCTGAACCAATGTCGTTTAACTTCTTTTCGGCTGCAAATAAAGCCGCCATGGTTTTATTGGAAACCTGAAGCTTTTGATCAAAAGATTTTACTTTCTCGTTAACCGCAGAAATACCAATGTTAAACTTCTCCGTAAGCCGGACTCTCTTGTCAAAAGACGAAACTTTGGCGGAAGCATTGGCTCTTAACTGGTGTAATTCATCAAAGGCCTTGGCTTTATTCACTGCATCTTGTCCAAGAGCAGAACCTTTCGCCAAAACAGTAGCCATCACATCTTCTGCTTTGCTAATGTACGCTCTACCATTGCCATCCGTGTTCTGCCGTGTTGGAACTGGGGGCATCGCGTTTTCTACGGTTCTCACTTGCTGAAAAAGAGATAAACTCGTGAATCTCCCTCTCTGTCGCTAGATCTGATACATTCTTCACTTGAACACTTCTCGTCTGACTCAAGAACTCGGCATCTGATTCAGCTTCAGGTGAGACATCAAGTTTCTTCAGAGCAACCGCTACACCATCATTTAATATCGCATAATATACTCTTCCGTAAATTTTCATTCCTCCCTTGCCGCTCAAGCAATCCGCGCTTCCTCTGAGAGAAGAGAAAGATTGAGAAGATCTGAAGGATGATCCACCATTATAATGATCTTTGAGATCATTGTGATCGTGATCAGGTGGTTGATTATAGATATCGTCTTTGAATGTTGAAGCTCTCGTGATCCCTTGTCTTCTCCAATACACCATTTTTTTTTCCTTTGTTTGATTCTTCTTTCTCTGTGATTCTCGACATTGCTTGCGGAGAAAGAACTCCATTTACGTCATAGAAAACAGGTTCTTGAGAGAGATCGTCGAGTATCATCAGTTAACGACAAGATGTTGTTTATATCGATGAAGGTGTCGAAGAAGTCGCTGAGGTGAATCCTTCAATCACAAGAACGCTCTCCATGGTTTCCTTCTCTCCTTCTGAGTTGCCGTCGGTCTCTTCCTTCTCTTCGTCTCCGGCTTCGCCTTCTCGCCTTTCGGTTTCTACCAATAATTATCCGGTTTTGGATTCTTTTGATTTGTATCGGATTGCTGCTGCAAACGTTTTAATTGTTCCTCTTCATTTGTTCTATATGACATGTACAACAGATCCACTTGCGCATCCTTGTTCACCTCTTCAATAATAGATCTTCCAGAACCTTTTGGCTCCCATATAATCTCCCTGCGTCTATTAAAAGAAACTCACTGTCCCTCTCAATCTCTCAAGGGTTCGTCGCGTAAGATCGTCGCCTCATTCAAGAGCATTATCTTGCTCCGCAAGTCACCGTCTTTTGGACTCAAGTGATACTCTTCTCATTCTCTTGACGGCATATCTTGCTCATCACACACAGGACAATGCAAAGGAGTCAAATTCCAAAAGTTCGCAGCTTTAGTCGCTGTAATCCTCATTTTGGTAGTGAGAAGTTTCTTGCCAACCAAGTCAACCACCTAACTTCTTTAACTAACTTCAACCAACTCCTGCACCAAATTTAACAAACTCCAACCAAAAATATCTATTTCTAACAGACCTTATCCAATTCACAAGTTTAATCAAGCCTAAATTTTGATTTTATTAAAGATTTAATCAAATTTTCAAAATTCTTTAATTTAAAGAAATTCAAGGAATTAACAAGGTAAACAAGAAAATCAATCTTGAATTCTTAAACCGATCAGATTAAAGTCAAAATTCGTGGAAACACTCAAAAGATCCTAATTTAACTTTCTATATTCAAATAATTAAAGAAAATTAAGAGAGGATTATAATTATATCACCAGGATCTTGATGAGGACAATTTTGGACGTCTCTGAGGAAAACTTCAATAACATCCTTCAATCTTAATGGAATTGAGTTCTGTTTTCTTTAAACAGAAATTAGACTCGACAGGATTGAGTTTAATATTTAGAAAAACACGATTTGATGAAGAATTGACTTCGGGATGACCTGGGAAACACAGAGTTTCGCGGCGGAGGCACTCACGAAGATCCTTTGCAAGAAATTTCGTAACTTTCGATTCCCTGGGTAAAATGATGCAATTCAAATAGGAGTGTTTGTAGAACTCGCGGATGTACAATCCAGTGAAAGCAGATCGTCAAAAGGAGTCGTGGTTTGGCCGGAATTTTAGTTACAAGATGACGATCAAAATTTATCCAGAAGAAGATGAAGAACAAAATGAATTCTTCTTGAATCAATGAATGAATGATGAAATTTACTCAGATTTGATGAATGAGATAGAATATTTTTATTCATAATGATGAGAGAATAATTTCTCTTAGTAACAAATGTGAAGGGAGATAGTTATTTATACTATTGAAGTCTAGACTTGTTTGGATAGAAGGATTGCCTTATACATGAATGGCTACGAGGATAACATAACACTAGAACACAAACAAGCCTTAGACACTCCCCTTTGACATTAACACTTCACGCCTTTATACATGAATTAAAGGCTTTCATCTTCAATCATTTCTTCTTCATTCCAACAGTTCTGGTCAGGAACACCCAGCAGATCAATGACAAAAGGCTGGCTGGTGTCTTCAGTCTCTCCTTCTTCTCCTCGGTCGTGTGCTTGGACTAGGTTGACTCCGGCTTGACCTTCATGAGTTTTGTCCTAGTCCCGGCTCTTGTCTATCACTCCTCGGGCAGCTCTGCTCCTGTCATGATGCGGTGAGAGACATAAGGGGTTACCTGAACCTCATCCTCCAATTACCGGGTTGGTGTAGCTTGGATGACCCCATCATCCCCACCCTCTTCAAGTGCTTTGGTGTCCAAACAACCAACATCCTGCACATCAAAAGGGGACAAATCAGACACATTGAATGAGGAAGACACATTATACTCACATGGTAGCTTGAGCCTGTAGGCATTGTCATTGATACATTCCACCACTTGGAATGGCCCATCTCCTCAGAAATCCAGCTTATGCTTCCTTTTGTTGGGAAAACAATCTGGTCTTAGGTGTAACCACAACCAATCTCCTGGCTGGAACACTAGTTGCTTCCTCTTCTTGTTGATCCTGGTCTTGATCTGATCATTCCTCTTCTGAATCCTTACATGGACTTGCTCAAAGATCCTCTTCATAGCCGCGGCTTTAGCTTCCCTTTCAAGGTCCATGGTCTCGGCTGGAGGCAAGGGTGCCAAGCTCAAGGGTGTGTCTGGGTTGCGGCCATAGACAGCTTCAAAGGGGACATGCCGGTTGTGGAGTGCTTGGCTGAATTTTAAGCAAACTCTACCAAAGGAAGGCTCTCCACCCAAGTTGTCAAATGGCGTCCAATGGTTGATCTAAAGTGAGCCCTTAAGGTGCGGTTCACCACCTTGGTCTGTCCATCCGTCTGAGGGTGGCAAGTAGTAGAAAACAAGAGCTTTGTGCCAAGTTTCTTCCACAAGGTTCTCCAAAAGTGGGACAAGAACTTTGTGTCACGTTCTGACACAATAGACCTTGGAATGCCATGGATCAGCACCACCTCCCTAAAGAACAAGGTTGCGGTTTGGGATGCATCATTAGTCTTGGAGCAGAGAATGAAGTGAGCCATCTTGGAGAACCGGTCTACGACCACAAACACTGAGTCCTTGTGCTGAATCTTTGGCAATCCTAGTGTGGGAACCGGCAATGGCAAGTATAAACCGTGAGGTTGGAGCCTAGATTTGGCCTTCTTGCAAGTGATGCACCTGTCACAATGAGTAGTCACCATCTTCTTCATCTTAGGCCAATAGAAGTATTCCTTATGGACACTCATAGTCTTCTCAATTCCAAAGTGCCCCATAAGACCACCACCGTGAGCTTCTTCCACAAGCAACTCTCTCATTGAGCATTGTGGAATGCACAATCTCTTGTCTTTAAAAAGGAACCCATTGTGGAGGAAAAACTTGGTGTATGCTCCTGTCCCATGCTCCTCATAGGCGGTCCTAAGCTCATGATCTTCTGGGTACAAAGTCTTCAAGTATCAAACCCAAGAACCTTGGCATCCATGGTTGCTATCACGGCATGCCTCCTTGACAATGCATCTGCTACTACATTTTCCTTCCCCTTCTTGTACTTAATCACATAAGGAAAGGTCTCTATGTATTCCAACCATCTAGCATGCCTCTTCTTCAAAACGGTCTGACCCCTGAGATGCTGCAAGGTCTCATAATCTATGTGGATCACACATTCCCAGGCCAACAGGTAGTGCTGCCAAGTCTGCATCGCCCTGACCAAGGCATATAATTCCTTATCATAGGTTGGGTAGTTCAATAAAGCACCAGTCAGCTTCTCACTGAAATAGGCTACTGGCCTTCCTCCTTGTGTTAGAACCGCTTCAATGCCTACTCCTGAGGCATCACACTCCACCTCAAAAGTCTTCTCAAAGTTAGGCAGTGCAAGGATGGGTGCGTGAGTCAGCTGGTACTTAAGCTCCAAGAAGGCCCTTTCCTGAGCCTCTCCCCATTCAAAACTGGTACTCTTCTTGATCAGAGATGTCAATGGTGCAGCTAGGGTGCTGAAATCTTTCACAAACCGCCGGTAGAAGCTGGCTAATCCATGGAAACTTCGGACCTGGCTGATGGAGGTTGGTCTGGGCCATCCAAGGATAGCTTCTATCTTCTCTAGATCCACCCTAAGTCCCTGTGAACTAACAACAAAACCAAGGAAACAACTTCTTCTGTGCAAAAGATACACTTAGCTAGATTAGCAAACATATGTTCTTTCCTAAGGGTGTCTAATACTTGTTCTAAGTGCAGCACATGATCAGATAGGCAAGAGCTATAAATCAGTATATCATCAAAGTAGACAACTAGAAACTTGCCCATGAAAGGTCTAAGGATATGGTGCATGAAACACATGAATGTGCTTTGGGCATTGGAGAGCCCAAACGGCATGACCAGCCATTCATACAACCCATGCTTGGTCTTGAAGGCTGTCTTACACTCATCACCTTCTCTCATCCTCACTTGGTGATGTCCACTCTTCAAATCCACCTAGGAAAAGATGGTTGCTCCACTGAGTTCATCCAACATATCATCTAGTCTTGGGATTGGATGGCAGTATTTGATGGTGATGTTGTTTATGGCACGGCAATCCACACATATCGTATAGGAGCCATCCACAAGGAGCACAAGGAGCACAAGCACGACACATGGGCTGAGACTCTCCCTGACATATTCCTTGGCCATAAGGTCCCGGACTTGAGCCTCAAGCTCCTTAGCTTCTGTTGGGTTTGAAAGAATATGAGATTAAGAGATTTCTAGAATAAGAGAATGAGAGATTAGAGAGAATTAGAGAATTAGAGAACAGAATGATTTATTAGAAAAAGAGAATTATGAATTCTTGCATACAAAATGTGAAGGGAGTAAGGTATTTATACTAATCTAGTCTAGGCTTGTTTGGATACAAGGATAGCCTTATACATAAATGGCTTACAAGGATAACATTATTCTATAATACAAACAAGCCTTAGACACTCCCTTTGACATAGAAATAAATCGCCATTTAATATGCATTAAAGGCTTTCATACTTCATCATTTCTTCTTCATTCCAACACTCCCCCTCAAGCTTAA
This sequence comes from Streptanthus diversifolius, assembly GCA_039880935.1. Classification (NCBI taxonomy): domain Eukaryota; kingdom Viridiplantae; phylum Streptophyta; class Magnoliopsida; order Brassicales; family Brassicaceae; genus Streptanthus; species Streptanthus diversifolius. The sequence continues at coordinate 4,262,319 of JAXGFM010000013.1, forward strand.
GATGTGAAAAACATTTAAGCTTGCAACCATGAAGTATTACCTCATTAAAAAACTAGAGAAGGAAAACCCAATTGGAACAAAACATTTTCTAGGGAAAAAGAGTATAACACTCCATGTTGGGATCATTGGTGTGGAATGGACAAAAGGCCAAGTCTTGGATAGATAGAGGTGCCAATTTTAAGAGATGTTGCCTTGGTGAATACATCAGCTAGTTGGTCCTCACTCCTTGTATAGCAGCCTGATTGTCACAGTGAATGGTGATTGGATCCTCACACTTCACGGCTAGGTCTTCTAGGAGTTGCTTCAGCCAGATACATTCAGTTGTGAGCTTCCTCATTGCTCTATATTCAGATTCTGCACTAGAGCATGAAACCACCTTTTGCTTCTTGGTTTTCCAACTCACAAGATTTCCTCCTATGAAAGTACAATAGCCTGTGGTACTTCTCCTATCTTCCCTATCTCCTGCCCAATCTGCATCACAATAACCAACCACATTTGTGTTTTTATTGTTACCCATCCATATACCTTGTTCATGTGTGCCTTTTAAGTATCTTAGAATTCGCATGGCCATCTCCCAATGTCTTATCTTTGGTCCTTGCATGTGTTGTGATACCTGATTCACAGCAAAACATAAATCTGGTCTAGTGATGGTTAAATAAATAAGCTTACCAACCACTTTCCTATAGAGCTTAGGATCATGAAAATCAATTTCTTCAACTAGCTCTCCCTTAGTTGCGATTTTATAGTCTTCTTCTAAGGGTGTTTTGGCTGGCTTAGCTTCCATCATACCTGTGGATGTTAGTAAATCTACAATATACTTCCTTTGAGAGAGAAAGAGACCTTCCTTAAACCTACATACTTCAATTCCTAAGAAGTATTTAAGTTCTCCTAAATCCTTTATATCAAAGACACTCTTTAAGTAATCTTTAGTAGATGCAATACCAACACTATCATTACCAGATATGATTATATCATCTACATAGATAAGGATTACCACAATACCTTCCTTACTTTTTAATGTAAAAAGAGTATGTTCCACTTCAGATCTTTTGAAGCCTTTATCCATTAAGGTTACACTTAGCTTGTGGTACCAAGCTCTTGGAGATTGTTTAAGGCCATAAATAGCCTTCCTTAACCTCAGTATATTACCGCTTCCAACCTCATCTTCTATGCCAGGTGGAGGTGACATGTAAACCTCTTCTTCTAGTTCACCTTGCAAGAAAGCATTCTTGACATCCATTTGCCACAATTCCCACTCAAGATTAGTAGAAACAGTAAGCACAACATTGACATAATGTAGCTTAGCAACAGGAGCAAATGTATCCCTATAATCCTCATCATATGTCTGAGTAAAACCCCTAGCTACCAACCTAGTTTTATATCTATCAATTTCACCATTGCTATTGTATTTAATGGTAAAAATCCATTTAGAACTTACAGCCTTCTTCCCTTTTGGTAAAGTGGCTGAAACATATGTACCATTCCTCTCCATGGCTTAGCTTCCCTCCATTCCTTTATAGACATAGCTTCTTCATATGTCTTTGGGATCTGCTCATTGTTAAGACTAGAAATAAAAGCAACATGAGTAGAAGGTAAGTGTGCAATATTACAAACTCCCTGGTCATGATGAACTACAGCATTCCCATTGTAGAAGACTGGTGGATTTCTTTGTCTTGTGCTCCTCCTTAAAACAGTAGGTTGAGCCTCCTCTTCCTCTTCACTCAAAACTTCAATGAGAGTAGGTCTTGATCTTTTGGAAGCTGAAGCTAGAATGGAATCATCTCCTGCTGAGTCTTGTTGGACATGAGTAGATGCTTCTCCCCCCCCCCCCATGTTCAAGAGGAGGAAGCCCAGGAGAATCAAGAGATGTTGGCCGAGACAGTGGCCTAGAGGACGCGGCTGGTCCGGATGCATCCGCCGAGCCGGAAGGGCCGGGATCTGAGCAGACGTGTGGATTGGCCGGGACTGAGGGGCCTGGACTACATGCTACTGGGGCATTTGACTGAGGTGATGAGGCTGTCTGCTGACTACCTCCTATTCCAATACTTGCCAAGAGTTTTCTTAAGTATTCAGCTTGATCTGTTCTTGTTGATGAGATGTCTTTAAATTGCTCCCAAGTTCTTTCTTCATAGAAACCTTTTTTTTCTTGAAACTTTACATCTCTAGACACCAAGACTCTTCTAGTCTCTGGTTCATAACATTTGTATCCTTTCTGAGTTGATGAGTATCCAATGAACATAGCTTTAATACTCTTTGGTTCAAGCTTGTTCCTTTGCTCCCTAGGTATTAACACAAAACAAACACACCCAAAAACTTTCAAATGATCAATAGTGGGCTTATTGTTGTTTAATACCTCAAATGGGGATAGAACATCAAGGACTTTTGTAGGTGTCCTGTTGATTAAGTACCAGGCTGCTACAAGTGCATCCCTCCAAAATCGCTTAGGCACCTTCATGTGGAACATCATTGTTCTCACAACCTCCATTAGGTGCCTGTTCTTTCTTTCAGCAACTCCATTTTGCTGTGGAGTATAAGGGCAGCTTGTCTGGTGCTCAATGCCATGTTTAGTGAGATGTTCCTGAAGTTTGGTACTAGTGTATTCTCCTCCATTATCTGTTCTAAAGCATTTGATTCTTGCATTGTATTGGTTAGTAACATATGCTTGAAAATTTAAAAATGCATCATACACTCTATCTTTAGAACTAAGAAGAGTAACCCATGTATATTTTGACTTTTCATCAATAAATGTCACAAAATATTTATGGTTTTCTCTAGATGGAAATGGGGATGTCCACACATCAGAATGCACCAATTCAAAATAATTTTCATATGTATGCATAGATTTTTCAAAAACTGTTTTACAATGTTTCCCAAGAATACAAGCATCACACAACTCTTTTGGCATTTTTAAACCAGGAACAAGTAAGTCAAGTGCTCTTGGATGAGGATGTCCTAATCTAGCATGCCACAAATCAGAATCAGAACTAAATGAACTAGCCTGAAGAGCCGATTCCAATGCACCAATACTAGTCATGTTTTCAAGCACATACAAATCATCTTTTGTGGTTCCTTGTCCAAAACATCTCCTAGTTTCAATATCCCATCACATTGCTATCCTTTAGTGCCTTGAGAAGGGCTTCTAAGTCTGATCTTGTCACAAACTATGATGCTTGTGACATGGTATTAGTGGAGGCTGAGAAAGGAAGTGAACCGCTGCTTCCAACTGCCCTTGATGACCCACTACCGTGAGCTTGCCTGGCCGAGGGCATGGCCAGCTGCTGTGGAGGGCGTGAAGCCCATGATGGCTTCAGATGAGGGTGGAGTTCCCAGCAATCCTTCTTTGCATGGCCATCCTTCTTGCAATGATCACAAAATTGCCTCCTCTTCCTAGAAGCATTTGTTGGCTTGAAGAAACTTTTGTGAGCAACAACTAGTTCAGCTTTGTTGCCAAACAATCCATGTGATCCTTGCTCCTTTTGAATTTGAGCACACACTTCCTCCAAGCTAGGCAACTTATCAGACCTGAGAATATGCTTAATAAGATCTGAGTAAGTAGAATTAAGAGTTAAAAGTAACCCAAACACCTTATCTTGTTCCTTTTTTTCAAGGAGTACAAGTGGTTCAATAGTGGCTGGCAAAAAGCTCTGAATGAGCCATAGTGCTTTGTGAATTCAGCATCCTCCTGCCTTAATTCATTCAAAACCTTCTTTACTTCAAAAATACTCAAAAGGTTAGTGGTGTTTCCATACACCTTAAGCAAAGTGTCCCATAGATCTTTTGCATTTTCACAAAAAGAATAAGCTTCTAAAAGATCACTCGCAAGAGAATTTTGTAAAATAGAAAGTACCAACTGATCTTCTTGGTACCATTTGGCTTGAGCTGCATCACTCACTTCAGCCACTTCATTGTCTTCAATACCACTTATGGCAATGTGGTTCCAAAGACCTTTACCACCTAATGTGGTTTTCATGGTCCTAGACCATAAGAGATAATTTGCTCCATGTAGAATGACTGGAGCTCTAAGGGATGCCTGAATTTCCATACTTAATAGGCAAAATAGGTCAGTAAATGAGAGAAAAAAATCGTGATACCAGACAGGAGCCGGCTAGTCACGGCTTGGTCAGAACAACTGCTGGTCACAGCTTGGTCGGGTTGGGCGTGAAAATGGGTTATGCTGGTCACAGGATATGCTGGTCACGCACAAGGCTTCTGTTCACCAGGTCGCTTGGTCACACTTGGTCACGCTTGGTCACGCTGAGGTCGAGAGATCAGCTAGAATGCGAAAGACGTGATCGGGACAATAGCTTGGATACAACACTCGGATCACACGAGCCTATACCTGCAAGATACAGCTTACTATACAAGAAAGAAGGCAAGTGAAAGAATGATGTATATCCAAAGGTGAGTGAATATCAAAAGAAATTAAGTGTGGAGCAAGAAACCAACAACTTGCAGCAAGATATGAACAGATTAAAACAGCCTAACAACCAATTTAACCAGATTTAATCAACAAATTCGAATTTATTAATCTTGAATCAATTTTAGTTTTCAAGAAATCAAATCAAAAATTTTCCAAATCAACAAAAACTGAACAAGGAATTCAAAGAATTAAAGAAAACTGAGAAAGAATTAGAATTATATCACCAGGATCTTGATACAGGTGATTTTGGACGATTTTGAGGAAAAACTTCAAGAAAACCCTTTAAACTCAATGGAATCGAGTTCTGCTTTCTTTAAACAGAAACTAGACTCAAGGGGCTTGAGTTTAGGCTTTTGAACAACACGATTTGAAGAAATATTGACGTCGAGATGACCTGGGGAATGTAGAGGTTCGAAACAAACACGATCACGAACACCTCTTAGAAGAAAATTCGTATCTTTTGATTCCCTGGGCTAAATGATGCGATTTATGTGGCTGTGGATTCGGAATTCGCCGATGCACACTCCAGAGAAAGCCGATCGTCAATTGGAGTCGTGAATTGATCGCAATTTGATTTACAAGATGACGTTCAAAATTGTTCCAGAAACAGATGAAGAACAAGATGGATTCTTGTTGAATCAATGAAAGATTGATAAAATTTTCCCAGATTTGATGCAACCTGGCTCTGATACCATGAAAGAATATGAGATTAAGAGATTTCTAGAATAAGAGAATGAGAGATTAGAGAGAATTAGAGAATTAGAGAAAAGAATGATTTATTAGAAAAAGAGAATTATAAATTCTTGCATACAAAATGTGAAGGGAGTAAGGTATTTATACTAATTTAGTCTAGGTTTGTTTGGATACAAGGATAGCCTTATACATAAATGGCTTACAAGGATAACATTATTCTATAACACAAATAAGCCTTAGACACTCCCTTTGACATAGAAATAAATCGCCATTTAATATGCATTAAAGGCTTTCATACTTCATCATTTCTTCTTCATTCCAACAGGGTTGACTCGGTAAGCTGGCCGGTTTGGAAGTTGTGTTCCAGGGATGAAATCAATATGGTGCTCAATGCCTCTTAAAGGGGGTAAACCGGCTGGTATCTCCTCTGGAAAGACATCCTTGTACCTGTCAAGAAGAACTTGGATCTCCCTTGGCAAGACCGCAATAGTGTGTCCAATATTCAACAAGTCCTTATAAACAACTAAAACTACTTGACAAGTGGGATCAAAGAGTGAGCGCCTAACATCACTAGGTGCAATCAAGAAGTTTGTCTTAGTCATGCATTTCTCCTTGGCTAACTTAATTTGCATCTCATGGACTTGAGAAGGCTGTAATGGGGCTAGACTAATCCCCTTTTTATTCATCATTAGAGTGTACTTATTAGTTCTACCATCATGCACAACCTCCCTATCAAATTACCAAGGTCTGCCTAACAAGATATGAGTGGCTTGCATAGGAACTACATCACAGAGAACCTCATCAACATACTTGCCTATGCTAAAAGAAACTTTGACTTGCTCACTAATCTTCAATTCAGTCCTATCATTCAACCACCTTAGTCTATATGGTCTAGGATGCTTGGTGGCTGTCAACTTCAACTTCTCAACCATGTATGCACTAGCTACATTGGCACATGAACCACCCTCAATGATTAAGGAACATACCTTACCACTTACCATGCAACGAGTGTGAAAGATGTTCTCCCTTTGGGCTGTCTCATCCGGTTCTTGGATGGTGCTTAGAACTCTCCTTGAGACCAAGAGATCACCCATTTCAGGGTAGGCTACTTTATCCTCCTCTTCATCAGCTTCCTCAGTAGGTTCCATCTCGTCCTGAGACTCATAATCACAGGCTGGAGTGATGATCATGGCCCTTGGGTTAGGTCAATCCCTTGCATAATGCCCTTGAACCTGGCATTTGAAACACATGATGTCTCTGGTGTTGGATCCAGTGGAGGCGGTTCTAGCTTCAGGTCTTGGGGCAGGGGTGGTTTCTCTTGGCTTGTATGGTGGTCTTGCTTCTTGTGCTATTTCCTTGCCATGGTTGGATTGCTTAGGAAAAGTCGGGTTGGAGCTAGATGCATGCGGATTGGAACCTGAGGCAGAAGGTCTCCATGGGTTATTGATCACGGCCCTGGTCCTGGTCTTCCTCTTGAGCTGACTTTCCACTTGTGTCAAGTGTAGTAGCTCATTAAGATCATTGTAAGAATACATCTCCATCTTGCTAGCAATCTTCTCTTGAAGACCATCCAAGAATTAGACCATGAGAGTCTCCTCGGCATCTTCTAATCCAAGCCGGTTCCTCAGATGTTCAAACTCTCCAAAGTATTCTTCTACAATCCTTTGGCCTTAGCTAAGCTTTCTAAACTTCTTCTGGAGCTCCATGTGGTACATGGGTGGAATGTACCTCCCTTTCATCATGAACTTCATGATCTCACATGATCTAACCGGTTCTTCTCCTTGCCTTCTTCTCTTGGCTGAATCTTGATCCTACCAAGATAAGGCATGATCAGTGAGTTGAGCTGCTGCATAAGCTACCTTCTTTGGCTCTTCAAACCCATAGACATCAAAGATGTTGTCCATCCTTCTCTCCCAGTCTAAGTATGCTTCAGGATCTACCTTCCCGACAAAGGTGGGAGGTTTGATCTTAAGGTGTGGGGAGTGAGCTCTCGGTGGGTGGTGATGGCCTCTCTCCTCAGGTAACCTTCTTTCTCTGTGCCTTGGCCTTCCTATGTGTGGGTGAAAGGTTTCTTCCTCGGACAGACCTTCCATCTCATGTTCTTGCCAAAGTGGTGGTGGTGCTCTCGGCTGTGGTGGTGGAGGCGCTTGGGCTGGTTTGGGTTGGGGTTGCTCCACTCTGCCTAGTCGGTCTCCTAGCTGCTGGACCTGGTCTGGATGTTAGTCAAGATATCCGCCAAGGCTGGATCAGCCATCTTGGCTCAGGTACCTTGCAACAAAAGAAAGTCAACTAGTCAACGATGTTTAGACTAATTATCCTAGGATTAACATTAATGACCTTAATTAAAACTTAATTTAATTTAAGCTAGGCAGAACTAAACTTAATTAAACTTTAGACATGACAAAATAAACTACCTGGGAACCGCCAAAGAAAAAAGGAATTCGAATTCAAATTTTAAACATGCAGGGAACAAGATGACATCACCCCGTGTGGACAACTGGTGAGTCACCCGACCAAGGACGGTACGGTCCTGGTCAAAAAGGCGGCCTTGACCACGCCTAACTCCTTCTTCCCCAACAAGCTCAACAATGGCGAATGCTACACATCCTAACTCACGGAAATTAACAAACCCAAACATTGGATTCAATCGCAAGCTAACAAATCCTAACAAGCACACAAGAATTTTTAAAACTCTAAGGCTAAGAGATGGAAAGATGCAACCTTTTCTTGGCAGGAACTTGAGTTCTGATACCAAAATGATATGAGCCAAGCCATCTAGTCAAGGGGAGGTCGTTAGAGTAACGGCACAAGCTAACGGGTGGTGGTACGGACTGTCGCTGCAACAGGGTCGAACGGAACGCGGGCTCGGAACTGGAACACGAGCGAACGAACGGGATTGCGGGACGTAGATGTGAACGGTATGGGTTGCGGTCGAAGGCTTGAGAGGCAGAACGGGGTCATGGACGTGACTACGAACGGGGGACGACCTCGCGAACAAAGGTACGAATGGCAGGTTGATATCTCGGTCGTGTATACGAACTACGGATGATGGCTTGGTCGAATGAGCGGACGAGAGCGATGGAAACGTGGGTGGTACGGAAGGGATTTGGAAACGATTTGAAGGGTGGAATGAGGGCAACTCACCAAGCTATGGCAGGCTTGGATACAGCCTTCCTTGAAGAGAGACACACTCAATCTTAAAAGGAACTCTCTTCCTCTCTTGGAGACAAACTCACAGAAGGAAGAATGGGTAAGACCTCAGCGGCCGTTGTAAGGGTTTTGATTCTAAATTTTCTGCATAAAATGAGGAAGGATTTTGCCTTTTATAGGCTACACCTGACCTAGTTGACCACAAGACTAGCGGTCAACAAATGCCTAAACCCAAATTAGACTAAGTCTTAAAATAAGTTATAAGACTAAACATAAAGGCTAAACAAGTGCCTAACATAGAATCAAGCCTAATTGATTTTAAATGGACATATCCACATTAAAACCAATGGGACACTAGGCTTGATGCCTTAGAATTTCAGGTCTCATTAAAAACCTTTCCAAGAACCCATTATGGTAAACTTAGAAAGGAAAAGAGTACCTTAATCATCTAAGGTCTTAAAGAGTGTCCTCACTCAAAGAAAGTAAGGACACCCGAGACATTATCCCTAAGGCTGTGTGCATGGATGTTCTGGTCAGGAACACCCAGTTGATCAATGACAAAAGGCTGGCAGGTGTCTTCAGTCTCCCCTTCTTCTCATCGGTCGTATGCTTTGACTAGGTTGACTCTGGCTTGATCTTCATGAATTTGGTCCTGGTCCCGGCTCTTGTCATGCACTCCTTGGGCAGCTCTGCTCCTTGTCATGATGCGGTGAGAGACATAAGGGGTTGCCTGAACTTCATCCTCCAAGTATTGGGTTGGTGTAGCTTGGATGACCCCATCAAATAGGATGCATCATGACTTGAAATCCTTAATTAGCTTTGTAAGATTTCTGATGTGGAAGATCCATTCTAGTGGCAACCACAGAGCATAATTCCCATCTAAGTTAGGAAATTACACATGGTTCTCTATTGTATCACCAACATGAGCTCCAACTACACGTCAATGGACTTTGTTGTTCCACATTTCACATGAAAGGAAACTTGGTCGAAGGTTTTAAATACAAAACAAACAAGCACAAACCGAAATACTTGAAAAACAAGCTACAACAAGCTAAAGTGTCTCTCATTACAAAAGAAATGAGACAAGTCCAAGGTTGCGGTTTAGTTGAATGCTTTAAGGTTCACTATCCATGGCAATTCAAAGTGGACTATGGCTTGAAGTGGCTTACTTTCTCAAAGGAAAGACACTAATACCCAATAGTTCAAGTTATTGTCCAATGGATAATAGAAAACATTTGAAAAATTCAAAAAATAGCTGTCTTTGATTTGAAATCCAATAAATGACTTAGAGAACTGGATGGGGCTTAAGAAGAAAGGCAAATAATGGTAATTAACCTAATCCTGGTCATAAGTGTTCTTGCTCTCAAATGAGTACACTTAATTAACCAATGGATTAGCAATTTTAGGAACCCATCCATTTCTTCCCTCTTTGTGATTCTAAGCTACCACCACCATTCTTTCCTCTTCATTGTTATCTATCTAGCCACAGTTTATGATTTCCAAAGAAAAAGACACATGGACTAATGGTCACTAGCTTTACCCATTGGTTAAAGGGTTTTATCATTAAAATAACTTATGAGAAGAAGTTTTCTGATAATTACTGACACTAGGATCATCAGAACAACATAAAAGAGGTGTTTATTTTGTGGCTAATAGCTGTGAAACCAGTGAAGCAAAACGGTTTACCCACTGGTCCAAGTAATGCTTCCTAAATGTTGAATCAATTTTGAATTCTTTCTCTTTTTCAAGCTTTGTCTTTTAACCATAAAAGAGTTTTAAGACAAAGTTTTATACACCATTGTAGTGAGGAGAAGAATAGAATTGCATGAAAAAATTTGAAATTCAAAATTTGGACCATTAGATAAAGCTATTACCCAATGGATAAAACAGTTTTACAAAGATTTTGAGAAAACGGTTTGTTGGAAATGAAACAGGAGAGGTTTAATTAAAGCTTGGAGTGGTCAATCCACAAGAAATAAACTATCTTAACCTCTCACAACTCAGCACCATTTAGGTTTTGAGGATTGTTCAATCTCAGATTAGGATGATTTATTTCAAGGGAATATATGAATTTGCTTAATTCAAGACCATGCTCTGATACCATGTTAGAATTAGCGGAAATAAATAAGAGAGTAAGAGAATATAGTTGGAGATTAAGAGAGATTAACTAAGATTAGGAAGCTAAACATTGCAAGTAAAAAGAATGTGAAGGATAATTTGTATTTCCTTAGGCTTAAATGGTTACAAGTGAAGAGTATTTATAGAGACACAAGTGAAGAGAAAAGGGGGGAAATGGTTTGAATTTGAATGGTGTGGAGAGCAAGGTTGGTAGTGACTTGTCATCAACTGCCTTCTCCTCCTTATCCACACAAGAATCAACTCTTCCTTGGCCACCAACAACTTTCTTGCCTTTCTAGAAGGTTTCTTGTGGACTTGGGCTTTTGTGGAGGTATTTGCACACAGGCTGGCTCATGGACTCAATTCCTCATGTTATTTTTACAGGCCTGTGCACACTTGGGCTGTCTAGTGTTCTTCTGGTCCTGGGCCTCCTTATTCTTTGAATGGACTAATGCACCTTATGGGCCGTATTCTTCTAGCTGTGATGGGCTTCTCATTATTCTTTCCTTGATCGCATACTGCCTGGGCTGCCTCTTATTTGGTTGGCCTTCTCTTGCAAGTTCATCTCTTCCGTCTTTATTTATTCAGTCCAATAAGGTCTAGGTTTTGTTTCGTTTGTTGTGTTGCATCCGAATCATATTTGCAGTCGCGTTATAGGTTTGTGTCTTATCTAGGTTGCATTTAAAATATTGCATGTTTGCATTTAGATAGGAAAATTGACATATAGAGTTTATGAGAATTTCCTAATTTGCATATTTGCATCTAAAGTATAGGAAATTTTCCATTTTTTGCATTTTTCATTAAATTAAGAAAAAAAAAATTTGACATATTTGATTTCCCAATTTTTTTTACTGATTGCATATTTTGTTTCATTTTATTGTTGTTTCCTTCTTCTTTTTTTTTGGGAATTTTTCATTTCTAGAAATTTTACCTATTTGAATAATTTTCTTTTTTGGAGTTACATTCACTTAGCTTTTTTTGAAAGGGAACTACGTCTGCGAATGAAGAGAATTTGGATCCAAAACCACCAAATGTATTTTGGAGAAATAGCAAAGATTCAACGACATTCCCAAAAAAAGAAGTTATCTTTTGCTGTGAAAGCACTCACTGGGGACGCTTACCAGTGGTGGTTATTGGCAAATACTCCAGCATTTTACAACAAGCCAATATCAGATTGGGGAGAGTTCAAGGGAAGGATGTATACAGAGTTTGTGCAGAGATATCAAAATCACAACAACTTCAAGGCTAAGCCCCAATACCAAACAACACAGAGTAGAGTGATGTCTAAAACAAAACCACAGTCTATGAGGAGAGAAATTTCACCCAAGGCTAGGGAGGAAAAGGAATGGAGTCAGAGTGGTGCAGAGGAAGCTCCACAATTCAGAAATATGGAAGCGAAGACAGAGGAAGGAGAGCAAAAACAGAGTACTGAGAAACCGCAAGGAGAGATCAATGCCCATAACTCTAGTACCCTGCCGCAGCGACTAGCAGCACCACTCCAAGGGCTTGATACAGAAATGGAAGAAATAGAAAAAAAAAGAAAAGGTACAAACAGTTGACACTTCTGAGCAAACAACAAAGCCATAGCTTGGAGTAGCATCACTATCAGCTAATACGGTCCAATCCGAGTCTGATCAGATTGAGAGAAGAAAAGAAAGCATCAAAGAAAAACCACCAGACCAGGAAAGTTCGTCTATGACCCAACTAGTTTTCTATGATGCCCCAGAAAGTTTGGAGAACATACAAGAGCAAGAGAAAACAAAATTTTAAAATCCAACCTAGGAGAAAACTTTGATATAAATTATGCTAAGAAATTAGTTCTGACAATTTTATCTTATCCAAAAGAACCCATAATGCACTTTTTTTTTGTCCAAAGTGTGAATTTAAGCGCAGGAACTCAAGGAGAAGGGTATAAGGAAATCGCAACTGAAGAGAATTTGTTACTAGGCCAAGTTCAGGACCAGAGAAAAAAAGCGCCAATTATGACCACTAGCAAGTCTACCAAAGGGAGAAGTGATGTACTAGAACAGAGTAGAGGAGTAATCATATCCTACCTACTCAAGGGAGAGTCACCATACTTTCCTAACCATACAAAACTGCAAGCATATCGAGGTAAGACACTAAACTCTCAAATGAGAATGAACACTAACTTAGTTTTTCTTGGTGCAAGTTACACATTTTCGAGGTCGAAACATTTTCAAGAGGGAGAGTATGATAAGGAAATCAATTCACTAATAACCCAGGAGCAGAGAGAAGTCACCAAAAAGCTAACCAAGACCCTTGGAGAGAACGAATCTGAGCAGACCAAAGACATAGATGTATTCCTTGGAGCATATCGGCCCAACCAAGAGGAGTTAAGCTACAAAAGAACCTGTCCCAAAATCTTAACTCATCAAGGAATCACTTGATTCACTTAAAACCGGTTCTGAATTAGAAGTTATTGAGGTTACAAGATTGCAAACCGGATTTAGAGTACCATCCACGATTGGGCCAAAGATCGAGCTGCACAGTCCATCTCACTCACAATCTAGACCTCAGATCAGTTGGAGAATATTAATGGTTCTCTCATGGTTCCATAAAGCCCATGAAATTCAGAAACATACAAAGGAGGCCTAAGTTATCACGAAATTTTCACAACATGTATACTTAGTTCTATTTAAGGGAAATGCTAGACCAGATCAGTTTAGTAGCATTCAGACCTATATGTGGAAACCAGGAAAGATATCTATGAATTCATGATATTGCAATGAGCATGATTTCATGGAATCAAGACATTCCAAGACGTCACCTATTCCTTCTGAAGCTGTCATGGTACAAGTATCTCGAGCCTACTTGATTAAAGACGTGCTAGAGAATTGTACTCTTTTTCCTATCTTTGGTTTTGTCCCACTGGGTTTTTTGAAGAATGTTTTAACGAGGCAACATCTCTAGTATGCATGAAGAAGAGGACTTGATCACGCATAAACACCCTTCACAAGTCCTCCTAGAATTCGACTCAATTATCTTTTATTTTTTTAGTCTTGGCCTAGGACCATTTTCTTAGTTTTTAGTCTTTTAGTCTTAGCCCATTTAATTTTCCAGCAACTTAAACTTCTGTTGTTTTTATTTAGACTTCTTGTTGTTTGGGTTAAACATCATGTTGTTTACCCTAAGTTGTAACCAAGGCCTATATAAGCATCATTTTTTTCTCATTAATGAAACAACACAAATTTTAAAAGCAATTAAACCTTAGACTCTTTGTCTTTGACGGCAGCCACCTCCTCTCTTAGATAGTTTGTCACGTTCTTCTTCAGAAAGAAGAACAAACTCGGTGTATCACAAGTCTTTCGCAGTTTGTGTGGTCCTTTCGATCCATTCTCTATCCAATTTGCTCCTGGAGATCTCGAGCTTCTCGACTGAAAGTAGCCCTGCCAACACGCTTGTATCACTTCCGATTACGTCAAACTCATCATCCTCACACACAAGACTGATAAGCTATCAAACATCAAGTGATCAGAGTTTCTCACCTATCTAGGACTGCACCAAGTGGTATCAGAGCCACTTGAAGGTTAGGGTTTGTGAAAATTACCTTGGTGTCACTTTGTATCCCCGATTTTCAATTTTTTATCTTTTAACACTTCTTCTCTCTTATCTATTTTAAGTCAGTTGAGCCTCTGATGAATTGCAAAAGAAACAAATAAAATAATCTATAAAAAGGAAATTATGAAAAAAGAAAAGAAGTAAAAGATAAACCCTGCTAGGAGTTTGGTTAATCACCTGATAAAAACAATCTTGCAATATTTCTATCTTAAATCACAGTTAGGTTATAGTTCTAGATCTTAGGTGATTGGGCATTGCTCTGGACTGAACTTGTTGGAATAACAAGGAAGATTGAACACTAAGAGACCAAGTGAGAGAAATATAATTTTCGAATCTGTTTGCTAAATTTTTTTTGGGACTCCATGGCAAGCGGAGATTCAGTGGATCAGATTGTCCATATTGACAAGTTTCATTGTGAAGCCATGATGTCTGAGACCACTAGGAAACAGCAACAGGAGTTTGATATGAATAACCATGTTAATGAGCTTCTTGAGTTTGTATCCCCTGCATGCCAAAACACAGGAGAAGTTCAAAAGAGAGCTAGGAGAGGCTTGAGGAAGGAGGTCGAGGATGAGGACCTAAGTAACCTCAAGGTGTGGATTCCACCATTCATTGGGAAAATTAATCCTGATGCTTACTTGGAATGGGAAACAAGGATGGAATTGGTGTTCAGTTGTCAGTAATACACTGAGGCAAAGAAGGTCAAACTTGAACCAACTGGATTCATTAGTTATGCCATGCATTGGTGGGAGCAAATTGCATCCAAAAGAAGGCGTAATGGAGAACCTCAGATTGCTTCCTGGTTTGAGATGAAAATTATTATGAAAAAGAGGTTTGCTCCAGATTACAACCCATTTGGTTATATGCAGAAAAGTCCACGCCAAAGGAGATCACAAGAGAGGTCTATTAGTAGCAGATCAGCCAGATATGAATCAGTAGCTACCATGTGGAAACTCACTATCATGAGAAGTCGACCATCCAAACACATGAGATAGAACATCTTACTTCAATCTGCAAAGGTAAAAAATAAAATTTGAACTTAAAGGATTATTCTAATGATCTCGAATCTACAAAAACTCTATTTCCAGAAAACAAACTTTTTATATTCATTAATAAGATGACGTTAGCTTCTTGTGATATGCACTGTTTAGGGTATACGACACTAGGGATTAAGGAGGCTAGATTATTGATGAATTTGAGAGTGTTAAAGGTTTCCCTGTATTGTGCAGAGGATGCAAGATATGACAAAAAAAATTATAATATAGAATGGATTCATTGATGTTCCACAACCTCTTACTCTTCCTTTCTTTTTATCTGGCTTCCATCTTCCTTGCGAGTATTCTTGTACTAAGAAATATATCTTTGAGTTACTAACTCCCTACTCTTCATCATTGTATTTTTTTTTAACTTATTTTTTTAATGATGATGAAGAGCGTATCACATAATTGTGTGTCTCTTTAACCCAAAAATTGTGACCTTTGTTACACATACCCAAGTGAAAAATTGTTTCCCCACTCCTTTCTTTGTGAATTTTCCATCAATTTCCTGAAATTTAAGCAGTTGCTCTTCACGAGGCATGCACTCCTTTTCGGTGCTCCATCACTTTGTCTTCTTCCTTTTGACGTTTGCAACAAAACTGTATTAGAGGCTACGTCGATCCATTTTTCTCAAACCCTTTTGCATATATCTGCATATACGAAACCAAAAAATGAGAGTATTCTGAAAGGAGATGAAATTCAAGGTGGATAATAGTTAAAAATGAGCTAGCTATTCCGGATCAGCAAGAGTTATAAACGAATTAGAAGTGTAGATCAGTTATATTGTGAGGAATGTTTATGGTTTGCTGACGAATTAGCTATCCTGTTTTTCATTAAGTGTCTGGATTTCTTTCTTTGTAGTTGTGTCGCATTTGGAGTTATTGCGTGAGCTGCAATCAAAAGTTTTACCATAGTTCCCATCACTTATGGCTAAGTTTTCAACTAGCTGCCTGGGAGAAGCCATTATGTGGGCACTGAGAACTATAGCCGTTAAATCGCTTCCTTGCTTTACTAAAACTTCCAGTTGAGGGTTTTGTGAATTCAGAGATATCATTGCGTAGTCGTGAGTTGCGAGTAGTGAAAAGAATTTGCTTAGGAACATTCGCTTGCAATCGCCCATATGGTAATGTTGTTGGGAGGGAGATTCTTTTGCCATATATGAGCCTTTATCTTCATTATGGAGCCTAGCATGTCAAGCTGATCAAAATGGTCAAAAGGATCGCCCATGGGTGAGTAACATCTCCAAACGGGGACTCCACGGGATGAGCTAGGCCAGCTCACACTAACTCGCGGTAGCTCACAGTAGCTTACGGTAGCTGACACTAGCTTGATGTATCTCACAGTAGCTCAGACTAGCTTAATCTAGCTAATGCTAGTTCACGGTAGCTTGGGTCAGCTTGGGTTAGCTAACCCTAGCTCTGACCGAGTAGCCAGGTGGGCGGTTGGGCAATTGCCACACCGGGAACAGGTACGGGCGTGAGTGAATGGCCACATACAAGCAAACCGATTTGATTGAATAGCAACAACCGCAACCCAAAACTTTCCTCATCTGACCAAAGATCTAAGGAACTAGTATGATCAAGGTATGTACCACGGGAATGCGCCGGTCGGTTCAGGCGATTGACGAGTCAGTACGATCAAGAGACCAGTCTAAGCCGTCAAAGGAATAGTCCATGTGGTCAAGAAACTCGCGGTGATCTATGGACTGGCCAGTCAGTACGACTGACTGGTTAACTACGGTTAATGGAGATGAGGTGATTGGGTAGATTCATGCATTGCATATTCGGACCCGAACAGTTTCGGCGAATTAAGTATGTGTGTGGGCTATGGTCAGTGAATGGCTAAGGATGGGTTTAGGCAAACAGTCGGTGATGTGACTAAGTGTGTCTATCCGTTGAACCAACCGAGAAGAACTTTGGAAACGCGGAAACTTTTTTAGTTTGTTGAGAACGACTAAGTATAAGTGTAGTTCAACTTGGCTTTGTATATTCAGGGAAGGATGGTTATCATGGACGTAAAGGAAAAGATAAGGCTTAAGCGTGAGACTAAGGCCGGTGGTACATGGTTGGTGATAAGAATAGATCGTTATGACTTTGCCTATTGTGCAAACATTGACGTTATAGTGAATCTGATTTGTTAATTAATAAAATATTATTTTATCTTCTTATTTTCTTTTGCAGCTTTATTATATTTGAAAAATGACCAAGTAAATATTCATCTTAACAAAACAAATAACGATTAGGCTAGAATAGTGGGAACCTCGATCGGTTAGTCTCACAAGTTGGTATCTGAACATGCTTGTAGGACAGTTAGATTATAGACAAGAATCTATAATCCTTACTAACTTGCTTAAATTTTATGATGGATACGGGTAATGAAAACAGAAAGAGGAAGGATTGGGGCAAAAAAAAAAATGAAGGAAAAGAGAGGACTCCTAAAAAGAACCGCAAGCATGTTCAGGATGAAAACCGATCGGTTATACCAGCCAGAACTATGACTCGGCAAGAGGAAAACATTCTAACAACAGTGGCAGTTGAACAGATTGATACCGCAAACAACACACCAGTCGAACCTGAGACTGGTTGGACGGAAGTAACTGTGAATGGTCATACAAATGGCCGATTCAAAGGGGATCTAAATGTTTGCGAAAAGGTGCAAGACAATGCGGGGATTACAAATACAATTTGTACTGTCCTTTTCACGGGCTACTCTACGCTTGTATGCCAGACAGACAACTGAGGACCATGATGTCCCCACCTTGGCGCAAATATGGAAGAATATAAAGCATATGATGACTCAGTTGGTGGTTATTGCTAACAGGAATACACCGGTTAAGTGTGCGGCCGTTGCTAAGGCAAAAGTTCCTAGGGTGCCAATGGTTTGAAATCTTTCAAGAACTGCCAAAGTGGTGGAGATCAGGCCACCAACTGGGCAACATCCACAAAGAGATATGGATTACTTGACTGTCTTAGAGAATATTGCTTGTCTTGGTACCAGAGGCTTCATGGGTGGATCAGACCCTATGGCTGCGGATGAGTGGCGCAGTTGACTGGTATACAATTTTCGATCCACTCGCTGCCCACCGGACTATCAGAAAGATATTGTGCTACATTTCCTTGAGGGAGATGCGCACAACTGGTGGCTTTCGGTGGAAAAGCAGTGGGGTAAACAGATAAACTCCTTTGCGGAGTTTGAGAAGGAATTTGACAGGAAATACTTATCGGCTGAGGCCTTCGACAAACTAGAGTGCAAGTTTATGGAACTTGTACAAGGGAAGAAAATGGTCTGAGAGTACGAGGAAGAGTTTAGTTGTCTAAGGCGATATGTGGGATAGGAACTTGAGGAGGAATACACCCATGTATGTCGGATTTTACTAGGTCTGAACACCAGCATACAGATTTCTGGCCCTGTCCGTACCTTTGGTTCGGTTGCTAAGTTAGTAGAAATGACAGCCTTAGTGGAAGAAGACATACTAGAGGAAGACATGATGATCCATGGAAATGATTGGAACCGAGAAAGTGTGAGAATGGAACAAAAAAGGAAATGTGATAAGATGGACGAAACCGGTAAGGCTGGCAAGAGTCTAGTGTGTGCCTTATGGAGGAAAATGCATTTGGGACAATGACATAAGACAATGAAACTTTGCCTATGATGCAGAAGTGCGGACCATCAAGTCTAGAACTGTCCAAAAATGTACAAAGGGATAAGAGTGATAAGTAATGAATGTGGAACGTGTTTTTACTGTATGAAACAAGGTCATATTAGAAGAGATTTCCCTGAACAGAGAAGGGACGGGTACACAAACGGTGGTAGAAAAGAGATTCAGCCAAAAGGCCAGCTGAAGCCCCATGTGTGTACAAACTCACTAAGGAGCCAGATAGCTTGGGAAATTTTGACGTGATCAGTGGTATGTCACTAAGCACGAACTGATGAACTCATTGTATCATGCTAGGATATGGGGTATTAATTATGGTATATTACTCTTAAAATGACCGTAATCATAGGCGTTGTAATGACCCTACCTTAGAACGATCAGAATGACCCATCAGTACAGTCACAAGTTAATATTAGTTGCATCGTCAAAAAAGATGTTGAACCAAGTAACCATTCCGATGCCGAGTACTGTTCATACCGAACAATCGGGCTTATCGATCCGAACTCAGAGCGATATATAGGATCCAAGTGCCAAGAGATAGGCTGATCCGAGCTAACCGCAACTCGATTAATCTGATGGTCTGCGGGAAGTATTAGCATCGACCATAATACCGATAACCAAGCTAAGCGTAGCCTAATTAATCCGATGGTCTGCGGGAAGTAGTTAAGGCCGAGAGAAGCGATTCTGCCATGAGGCAAACCGGGTCTGACGTGGATCTCACTTAGCACTGAGTTGTAAAGGGGTACCATTGTGTACTCCACTTCTGCATGAAGTTCTCTCTGGTGGATTAAGTGGGACAAGTGTATTTTTCTTAAGCTAACAAGTCAGGAGCAAGGTGGCAGTGGCTTAAGATATTGTTTAAGTTAGTGGGACATGTGTTTAGTTTAATCCATGGATTAGCTATCTATAAATACCCTTTAAGCCATTTCAGTTCAGCTTAGAAAAGACTATAAAAACAATCAGAAAGCTTAAGAGAAACCGTGAAACAGAAGAGATAATACCTTGTTGTCGTGGCTAGGAGCTGAGCATAGGAAGAAGGAAGGAAACTGCTAGGAGGATTCGTGATCTAGGGGCCGATCTTCAATCTATAAGTTTGGTTTTATTAAGCAAGAACGTGGATCCGATTTTGATTAGGATATATAATTGTTTTATTACGGTGCATGTATGTGATTATATGCTTGCTTGTTTCTTGTCTGATTGTATGCTTGATGTTTGATCCATGTTGTTGCCCAAATTTTAGCTAAGTATAGCTGTTCCAGGAAGTCATCTACGATCACATCTAGAATCGTATTTAGAATCATATCAATAATTGTTGCATGCTTGGTTGATGTTAAGTTTAAACTGGTGCATGCATTATTATGGTTGAGTATGAATTGATATAGCATATTTAATGCTTGATCTATGATATTTTATGCTTGTTGCTGGTTTTGCGGTTTATGCATGTTTGTTAAGTTATGGGTTAAGGGTTTGATTATCATGCGGGTTAGAATGTGGGGATTCTGGTGACTGAGTTATTCCATGAGCATGCGAGGGATGACTTGCCATCATCCTGTGGGCGACTTACTGGGCATATGTTCATCTTTGTGAAGCTCATCTTCGTGAAGTCCTTGTAGCCTTGGAGGGTAAGGATTCACCGGAATGGGAACAAAGTGAGATAAAGTCACATGCGCGCACGGGTAGATGAAGGACCGTAGCTCGGGTTTTGAGCATGCATATGAGTCTTGATTATTATGATTGATTGTGCATGTTTTATACTCGGTTATGTTTGCTTGTGATTGCTTGATTGTGTGGGTTTATAAATTTGCGGGATTGGGTAGTTATGTGCTGGTCACTCAGCATTATGTGCTGATCTGACTCGTTCCGTAATGTATTCCGAAGAACGGATGGTTGGGATTAGGATCCATCGTACCACCTTCCAGTATATGGAGGAATGGAGGTGTTACAAGGTGGTATCAGAGCATGTTTTCAATGCATTTTGGACTTAATGTATTTTTAGATTAGTTCTTAAAGGGGGCTTAGGAAACTTGTTTTTCGTCTTCCCTAATGAGTTTGGTTAATTGTGTTTTGCTTTGTAGATACCTCTGAGAAGGGAAACGAGGGGTAACAGTCGTTCTTATCTAATTTCTGGACCAGATATGAACCGGCCTAACACATGTCGCCCTTCACAACCGATCGCAGGTATGTTGGGTTCTAAACCATTGTGTGGTCGTTACTCTGTGTGTGATTAAATTGTGATTGTGTGATGCATGCTTATGTGTAATGTAAGTTAGAAATGATGGTCATGAGTTTTTATTGCAAGTTTGATGTCTGATCTGTGATAGTGCATACTTGAAGTTGGATTTGCTGTAAATGTATTTGTTTGGGTAACTAGGCTTGGATGTCTTGGATCATGTCTGTAACTTTCAGGTCGGTTTGGGTTCTAAGAAATTGATTATGTATGTTATTGTTTGATTGTTGCACGACTGATCAAATTCAACTTGGACCTAGATCAGAGTGGCATTATTGAGTCAATGATTGGTCTTGCATGTTCTTGTTTCATTGTTGCATGATTGACCGAATCAACCTCGCCATGGACCTGAATATGCATGAATTATAGCTTATGCATTCAAGTATGTTGGTATTAAGTATTGTGAAAGGATGCTCTGGTAGAAGCAAGTGGATGTGTAGTGTTTGTTTCAGGTGCCACCCGAGTTAGTGAGAAGTTTTGAAGAATCCTTTACCATAGTATAGGTAGAGATATCCACTAAGATACCCGTTAATCAAACCCTTCAAGCCACAAGTATGGTCTTATATGTTCCCATTGTGATTGAAGCCGAGTTTATGGCAGATCTGATGGTGACTTCCATAGTTCATCATGAACTCATTCTGGTTATGAACTGGTAATCTCGTTATCAAGCTCAGTTAGACTGTGGGAAAGGAAGGGTTTGGTTAGTCAAAGAATGTAGTCTTCGGATTCTGTTTTATGGAATTCATCCAAGTGTAAGAGTGTTGGTAGTATCAGCACTCCAAGCGGAAAAATGATTAGTAAGTTGAGGAAGCTTACATGGTCACCTTAACCGTAAGCGACGATGGTATGGCCGAAGTGTTGGAATGAAGAAGAAATGATGAAATTAGAAAAACTCTAATGTTTTCTATAATTGGCGTGAGTTACTTGGTAAAATGGGAGTAACTAAGGTTTGTTTGTGTTCTAGTGTTATGTTATCCTTGTAGTCATTCATGTATAAGACAATCCTTGTATCCAAACAAGCCTAGACTAGATTAGTATAAATATCTATCTCCATTCTCATTTGTAACTTAAAAACTATTATCTTCATTTTCTTAATAAAATCATTATTCTCTATAAATCTCCCTAATCTATCATTCTCTCATTCTACAAATCTCTTAATCTCATAATCTTTCATGGTATCAGAGTCAGGTTACATAAAATCTAGGTAAAATTCATCATTCAATCCTTGAATCAAGAAGAAATCATCTTCTTCACAAACTCCTTTCAGTTTTATTTCGACCGACATCTTGAAACGCAAACTCCGGCCAAACCATGGATCCTTTTGACAATCTGTTTTTTTCTGGATTGTAATTTCGCGAGTTCTGAAGCAACGTCAATTAGAATTGCATCATTTTACCAAGGGAATCAAAAGTTACAAATTTTCTTGTATAGGCCCTCTGCTAGTGCCTCCGCCGTGAACTTCCGTGTTTCCCATGTCATTCCGTCGTCAATGCTTCATAAAATCGCGTTTTTCCAAATCCTAAACTCTTGCCCTTAGAGTCTAGGTTATGTTTAAAGCAAGCATAACTCAATTCCGTTTTTTTTTGAAGGAAGTTCTTGAAGTTTTTCTCAGAGCCGTCAAAAATCGCCACTCACAAGAATCTGGTGATAAAATTCTAATTTTTCTCAGTTTTCTTTAAATATTTGAATCTGAAAAGTTAATAAGCAACTTGTGAGGGTCTCCACGTAGGTTTAAGTTTTAAAGATTGATTTTTTTGATTTTTTTGTTAATCTTTGAAAGTTGAAAAAGGAGGGAAACTTGAATGTTTAGGATTAGTTTAATAGTAAAATTCGAATTTGGACTATATTTTTTTTTAATTGTTGGTAAAGATAAGAACTGTTAGCAGGTGGTTGGAGTTGGTTTAATCTTGTTGCAGGAGTTGGTTAAAGTCTGTTGTAGGTTGTTGAGGATTGGTTACAAGTTGTTACATTTTTCTTAGCATGCAAGCATCTTGGTGTGCCTCTCACACGCCTTGCACAGCTGTCCACGCCTAAGCCTTTGTGTACGTGTTCGAGTCCAGAGTTCCCCGTCCGTTATACACAAACAAGTGAACAACCGAATGCATTATCACCCCGACCAAGCTGTCTAGTGCTAAGCGTCCTGACCAACCATCCAGCATCCCGACCAAGTGACCAGCCAGTATCAAGATTCCTTGGATCACACGTAAGGCTAGTTCTACAATCGTTCTTGGCGTGTCTGTGACTCGAGTCCGTGTGATCAGCAAGTATCATGTCGTGTCTGTGTCCGTGTCCGCATCCGTGTTTACGCCTGATCACAAGTATTGTTTCGTGTGAGCAGCAAGACCCGACCGGTCTTCCCACTTCCTGACCAACTGTCCTGTTCCCTTGTCCTTGTCTGTGTCCGATGATCACGAGTACACGTGATCGTGATCAGGTAGCTGCACTCCACGCACACACACCTCCCGACCAACTCGACCGTCCCGACCAACACACGTTCCGGCCGTCCATATCGACCAAGCAAGCAAATCCTTTGACGAATTTTAAAACATGAATATTCAAGCTACATTCAGAGCTCCAGTCATTCTCCATGGAGCAAATTACCTCTTATGGTATAGGACCATGCAAACCACATTGGGTGGTAAAGGCCTTTGGAATCAAATTTCTACAAATGGCCTTGAAGAAAATGAAGTGGCTGAAGTTAGTCAGGCTGTGGCTGTCCAAGCCAAAATGGTACCAAGAAGACCAGTTGGTACTCTATATATTTCAAAATTCTCTTGCTAGTGATTTTTTAGAGGTTTATTCCTTTATTGAAAATGCAAAGGAACTTTGGGATATTTTGCAAAAGGTGTATGGAAACACCACTACCCTTTTAAGAATTTTTGAAGTGAAAAAGGCTTTGAATGAATTAAGGCAGGAGGTTGCAGAATTCACAAAGCATTATGGCTCATTCATAGCATTGTGGGCTGAGCTTGATATGCTAAGCTAGCCACCATTGACCCAATTGTGTTCGGGTTACTATTAACTCTTAATACAACTTACTCAGATCATATTAAGCATATTCTCAGGTCTAATAAGCTTCCTAGCTTGGAAGATGTTTGTGCTCAAATCCAAAAGGACAAGGATCTCATGTATTATATGGCAACAAGGCTGAATTGGTGGCTGCACACAAGAGCTTCATCAAATCAGCACCAACAAATGAATCTAGGAAGAGGAGACAAACATGTGACCATTGCAAGAGGAGGGGCCATACAAAGAAGGATTATTGGGTACTCCATCCTCAGCTGAAGCCAAGCTGGACTTCTCGGCCACAGTAACCCACGACTAGCCACACGCAATTGCAAGCTCACGGCCTGGTGACGGTTCCTTCAATGGCGTGTAGCAGCTCAGTTCTTCACTCAGCCTCAACTAGTGCCATGTCTCCAACATCTGAATTTGTGACAAAATCAGACTTAGAAGCTCTTATCACGGCAATAAAGGATGGTAATGTGTTGGGTAAAACTTTTCATGCTTCTTTTCAAACGTCTTTTACTCCTAATATCTCTAAATACAGAATGTAGAACCTGCCTTAGGTAATGTTGTCATTGCTAATGGAATTAAAGTACCAATTAAAGGCATAGGAAAACTTAAGTTGTTTGATAAAGAATCTAAAGCCTTTTACATGCCTTCCTTTACTTCTAATTTGCTTTCAGTTAAAAGAGCTACTACTGATTTAAATTTTCAAGCTATATTTGGTCCTAATGATTTATACTTTCAGGATATTGAGACTAGTAGAAGATTTGGGCAAGGAACCACAAGAGATGACTTGTATGTGCTTGAAGACATGACTAGTGCTAGTGGGTTAGAAGCGGCTTTACATACTAGTTCTATTAGTATTGATTCTGATATTTGGCTTGCTAGATTAGGACATCCTCATCCTAGAGCACTTGAACTGATTGTTCCTGGTTTAAAAATGCCAAAGGATATGTGTGATTCTTGTATACTTGGAAAGCATTGTAAAACAGTTTTTGTAAAATCTATGCATACTTAAGATAATTCTTTTGAGTTAGTGCATTCTGATGTTTGGACATCTCCATTCCCATCTAGAGAAAACCATAAGTATTTTGTGACTTTTATTGATTAAAAATCCAAATATACTTTGGTTATTTTGCTTAGTTCTAAAGATAGAGCATTTGATGCATTTTTAAATTTTCAAGCATATGTTACTAACCAATACAATGCAAGTATTAAATGCTTTAGAGGAGAATACACTCGCACCAGACTTCAACAACACTTGGCCAAGCATGGCATTGAACATCAAACCAGCTGTCCTTACACTCCACAACAAAATGGAGTTGCTGAAAGGAAGAATAGGCATTTGATGGAAGTTGTGAGAACAATGATGTTCCATATGAAAGTTTCCAAAAGATTTTGGAGGGATGCTCTTGTAGCTGCATGCTACCTAATTAATAGGACTCCTACAAAATTCCTAGTTGACTTATCTCCAATTGAGGTACTAAACATAACTAGATCCAATATTTACCACTTGAGAGTTTTTGGTTGTGTTTGTTGTGTATTAGTTCCAAGGGAGCAAAGGAACAAGTTGGACGCAAAGAGTACTAAAGCTATGTTCATTGGGTATTATTCTACTCAGAAAAGATAAAAATGTCATGATCCAGAGACTAGAAGAGTCTTGGTATCCAGGGACGTTAAATTCTAAGAATCTAAAGGTTTCTATGAAGAAGGAACTTGGGATCAATTTAAGGATATTTCAACAACAAGATCAGACCAAGCTGAGAACTTGAGGAGGCTCTTGGAAAATATTGGTATAGTATCCCCTCTTGTTCAGCAGTCCCCGGCACGACTCCTTATGTTGAGCCTGTTCCGGCCGTCACCAGTCCTAGCCAGCCAGCAGCGGCCACACCAGCTGATCCACGGCCTTCTATCCGTCAGCCGCCTGGTCTCTATAGTTATCCTTGTCTTTCTCCTCTTGAACATGGGGGGGGGGGAGAGACATCTACTCATGTCCAACAAGACTCAGCAGGAGAAGAATCAATTTTAGTCTCAACTTCCAAAATATCAAGAGAAGTGCCAACTCTTAGTGAAGTTTTAGGTGAAGAGGAGGATCCTATTCAAGAAGCTCAACCTACAGTCCTCAGAAGGAGCACAAGAAAAAGGAAACCACCAGTGTTCTATAATGGGAATATAGTGGTTCATCATGATCAGGGAGTTTGTAATATTGCTTACTTACCTACTAATCATGTTGCTTTCATTTCAAGTCTTGATAAAGAGCAGATTCCAAAGACATATGAGGAAACTATGACTAAAAAGGAATGGAGGAAAGCTATTCTAGCTGATAAACAAGCCATGGAAAGGAATGGTACATATGCTTCAGCTACTTTACCTAAAGGAAAAAAGGCTGTAAGTTCTAAGTGGATTTCTACCATTAAATACAAAAGCAATGGTGAAATTGATAGATATAAAGCTAGGTTGGTGGCTAGAGGTTTTACTCAGACATATGGTGAGGATTATAGGGATACCTTTGCACCTGTAGCTAAGCTTCATTATGTTAATCTTGTTCTTTCACTTGCTACTAACCTTGAGTGGGAGTTATGGCAAATGGATGTTAAGAATGCATTCTTGCAAGGTGAACTAGAAGAAGAGGTATACATGTCCCCTCCACCAGGTCTAGAGGAGGAGGTAGGAAGCGGCAACATTCTTAGATTGTTTAAGGCCATCTATGACCTTAAACAATCTCCAAGAGCTTGGTACCACAAGCTAAGTGTAACATTGATGGATATAGGCTTCAAAAGATCTGAAGTTGAACATTCTATTTTTACACTAAAAAGGAAGGAAGGTATTGTGGTAATTCTTTTTTATTTATATGATATAATCATATCTGGTTGTGATAGTGTTGGTATTGCATGTACTACAGATTACTTGAAGAGTGTCTTTGATATTAAGGATCTAGGAAAACTTAAATACTTCTTAGGAATTGAAGTGTGAAGGTTCAAGGAAGGTCTCTTTTTATCTCAAAGAAAATATGTTGTAGATTTGCTAACCTCTACAGGTATGATGGAAGCTAATCCAGCCAAAACACCCTTAGAAGAAGATTATAAACTGGATCTAAGGGGGAGCTAGAGGAGGAAATTGATTTTCATGATCCTAAGCTCTATAGGAAAGTGGTTGGTAAGTTTATTTATCTAACCATCACTAGACCAGATTTATGTTTTGCTGTGAATCAGGTATCTCAACACATGCAAGGTCCAAAGATGAGAAATTAGGAGATGGCAAACCGAATTTTGAGATATCTAAAGGGCACTCATGAACAACGTATATGGATGGGTTGCAATAAAAACACAAATGTGGTTGGTTTTTGTGATACAGATTGGGCAGGATATTGGGAGGATAGGAGAAGTACCACAGGCTGTTGTACTTTCATAGGAAGAAACATTGTGACTTGGAAAACCAAGAAGCAAAAGGTGGTATCATACTCTAGTGCAGAATCAGAATATTAGAGCAATGAGGAAGCTTACAACTGAATTCATTTGGCTGAGGCAAATTTTGGAGGATCTTGCTGTGAAGTATGAAGAACCTATCACCATCCTTTATGACAATCAGGCTTCTATACACATAGTCTCCAACTCTGTGTTCCATGAAAGGACCAAGCATATAGAAGTAGACTGCCACAAAGTAAGGGAAGCCATTGGGAAGGGAATCATCTTGCCTTGTTATACAAGGAGTGAGGATCAACTAGCTGATGTGTTCACCAAGGCAACAACTCTGAAAAATGGTGCATCCATCTACCCAAGGCTTGGATTTATGACCATTCCACACCAATGATCCCAACATGGATTGTTATACTCTTTTTCCCTAGAAAAGGTTTTGTCCCAATTGGATTTTCTTTCTTTAGGTTTTTAATGAGGTAATGCTTCATGGTTGCAA
The DNA here is from genome assembly GCA_039880935.1 of Streptanthus diversifolius. Lineage (NCBI taxonomy): Eukaryota > Viridiplantae > Streptophyta > Magnoliopsida > Brassicales > Brassicaceae > Streptanthus > Streptanthus diversifolius. Next base: position 4,290,119 of record JAXGFM010000013.1, read on the forward strand.
GCTTAGACATTCTCCATGTCTTAAGCTTGAGGGAGAGTGTTTGAATGAAGAAGAAATTATGAAATTAGAAAGCCTATAATGTTTTCTATAATTGGCGTGAGTTACATGGTAAAAGGGGAGTGTCTAAGGCTTTTTTGTGTTCTAACAGACGGTACAGGCACACGGGAAACACAAAACCTGGACGCTAGGGACACTAAACTCGCGGACGAGTATCCTAAGGATGCTCACGCACACCGGCTGTGAGCTAAGGGAACCTAGACACGAACGCGACTCGAAGACTAGCGAACTAAACAAACCTATACGCGGGACGCGGATGGTACTAGGGACAGGGACACGGCCGAACGCCTGGGTGGACACATGGACATAGACGACTAAGGGGACTAAGGACGCAGTATAGTTGCACTAAGGGAAACTTAACAAAGAACAAACAGCACACAACTCCTTATGGATTTCAAGAATGGTGAAGGTGTTCTAGGTGAGTTTCTAAGAGGTCCTAGATTGTTTTTAAACAACCTAAACAATATTTTGTTTTCTTTTTTTTTTAAAAAAATTTCGAGCAACAGCAAGCAATGAAACAAACAACTTTTCTATATAATTTTTTTTTTGAATTATGAAAAGCAAGAACAAGGAATGATAGAACCTGATTTTTTATTTTGTAGGATGTTTGTGGTATGTGACTTGATTCCTCTCCTTCTTACCGAGAACCTCAAGGGAAAGAGAAAGAAACACAATCAAAAGCCAAAAACTGTTGAACAAAAACAAGAAAAAAAAATCGCCAAAAATAAAGGATAGAATCAACCTTATGAGCAGGAGCTTTAAGCTCTGATACCAGATGATGTAAGAACTTAGGGTGGGCTGTCTTTCACCGAGAATCTCAGGTTGATGGACAGAAATTGATGGAAGTGAAATGGTGGATCGAAGGGACCACACAAGCTGTGAATGGGCTTGTGATACTCCAAGAACTTCAACCAATGGAGGTTGAAGAACACGGCTGCGAGCAATGGAGTTGCTGGCGGCTACTTTAGACTAGGGTCTTTAGGTTTTGTCAAAAAATGCTTGTTGTTATTATTAAGTGTAGACAAAAGGCTTATAAAATGCCTTGTTACAATTTTAGGCTAAACTACAAGGCGTTGAATCCTACAAGAATTAAAACAACATGTAGTTCATTTATTGTCAATTAAATAAAGATTGGGCCCTAATTAGTCAACATGACTTAAACCCCAATTAAAACACTTAGTATAAAAGAAATAGAAATAAGATAGAAAGCCCAATAATACTTAGGCATAGGATTCTAATGAAGACTTGTGAATGGAGTGGAATTGTGAACAAGTCTTCACCGCCTTGCGTACTAAGAGTATTGCCTCATTAAAACCTTCTTCGGAAAATCCAATGGGATAAAACCGAAGATAGGAAAATAGTACAATTTCCTAGCACGACTTTTGGTGTCTCTACCGAATGGTAATGGTAAAGACACCGGAGGAGGAAGAGTCTTCTAGAAGTAACCTCCATGGTTCTTTGTCTAGCTGGAATGGATGTCCGGTCGTTGGTGCAGGGACCAGACCGGTCTGGTCGGATGCGTGAGCCGGTCTGGACATCTGGACGGCTGGTCGTGGGCTGGTCGTCTGGATCAGCTCAGGGTATTCTCCGGTTCCACTCTCCAAGAGCATGCTGAGCTTGTCTCCTAAGGATTTCCTCTTGGACCGCGTAAGAGGTCCAGGTGGAATGACCGGTGCAATGGCTGGCTCGATGTCCTCATCAGAGAGATTAAATAGAAGAGTGATTTTATTAAGAGAATGAGAATAATAGTTTCTAAGTTACAAATGTGAAGGGAGATAGATATTTATACTAATCTAGTCTAGGCTTGTTTGGATATAAAGATTGCCTTATACATGAATGGCTACAAGGATAACATAACACTAGAACACAAACAAGCCTTAGACACTCTCCTTTAACCAAGTAACTCACGCCTTTTATGAAAAAAGCTTTAAAGGCTTTCTAATTTCATCATTTTTTCTTCATTCCAACAGGCCAAGCATGACATTGAACATCAAACAAGCTGTCCCTACGCTCCAAAAAAATGGACTAGCTGAAAGGAAGAATAGACATTTGATGGAAGTTGTGAGAACAATGATGTTCCACAAGAAGGTCCTCAAACAATTTTGGGGAGATGCACTAGTAGCTGCATGCTACTTAATCAATAGAACTCAACCTAAAGTTCTAGATGATTTGTCTCCTTTTGAGGTATTAAACAAAACTAAGCCTAATATTGAACATTTAAGAGTTTTTGGGTGTGTTTGTTTTGTTTTATTTCCAGGAGAACTTAGGAACAAGCAGGAACCAAAGAGCATTAAGGCCATGTTTATTGGGTATTCTCCTACACAAAAAGGATACAAAATGCTACAATCCAGAGACTCGTCCAGAGATGTCAAATTCAAGAATCCAAACGATTTTATGAAGAAGGAACTTGGATGAATTAAAAGATATCTCAACAACAAGATATGACCTAGCTGAGAACCTAAGGAGGATCTTAGGGACCATTAGCATAGTTCCTTCTAAAGTGCCAGCACCTGGTCCAGCTCCTCCTTATCAAGCTCAGAACCAGCTCCAGGACAAGCTTCAGTTCCTGTACTGGCATGTCCTGAACCAGGACCAGCCCAACCCGATCCGTGTTCACCCAGGCAAGACCCAGCACCATTGTTCTCTCGGCAAGAACAGGTCTCATGCTAGTCCCGGCTCGCTCCAGCTCATGGTCCAGCTAAGACACAGTAAGTACCGGTCTCAGCTGATGCTCCATCCATGGCTCCATCATCATCCCGGCCTAGAACACGGGCTCAGGCGTGGGTAGTGCCGACACCAACTCCAACTCCGGCGCCTTCGACCAGGCCTTCTCTCCAACCGGGCCAAAGACCCCCTCTTGGTCATAAGGGGGGCCAGGAATCTAGACATTATTAAGAGGAGGATTCAGAAGGAGAAATTCTTGTTTTAGCTTCTAAAAGGCCAAGGGATATTCAACCTAATCTTGTAGATACTCTAGAAGGTGAAGAAAAAGGGGAACCAGCTGTTGTGCTTAGAAGAAGTGCAAGGCAGAGATTTCCATCCAAATTCTACTACAACAACAATGCAGTAGTTCACCAAGATCAGGGAGTGTGTAATCTAGTTCATATACCTGATTCTCATGTTGCATTTACTGTTAGTCTTGATAAAGAGCAGATTCCAAAGACCTATGTAGAAGCAATGAAGATAAAGGAGTGGAGAGAAGCAATTCAAGCTGAAAGACAAGCTATGGAGAAGAATCAAACCTATGCGCCAGCTACTCTTCCAAAAGGGAAAAAGGCTGTAAGTTTTAAAAGGATCTTCACCATTAAATGTAAAAGCAATGGTGATATAGATAGTTATAAAGCTAGGTTGTTGGCTAGAGGATTCACACAAACTTATGGTGAAGATTATAGGGATACTTTTGCTCCTTTAGCTAAATTACACTCTGTCTCTTGCTTCTAACCTTGATTGGGAATTATGGCAAATGGATGTTAAGAATGCATTCTTACAAAGTGAGCTAGAAGAGGAAGTGTACATGACACCACCACTAGGTCTAGAAGATCAAGTAGGTGGCAGCAATACATTGAAATTAAGAAAGACCATCTATGGCAAAAACAATCTCCAAGAGCTTGGTACCATAAGCTGAATGTGACCTTAAGAGACAGAGGCTTCAAAAGGTCAGAAGTTGTAAACACTCTCTTTACACTTCAGAGTAAGGAAAGTATTGTGGTTATACTCATTTATGTGGATGACATAATCATATCAGCGAGTGATAAAGTAGGCATTGATTCTACTAATGCTTATTTTAAGAGTGTGTTTGATATTAAGGATCTACGTGAACTTAAATGCTTCTTAGGAATTAAAGTGTGTAGGTTCAAGGAAGGTCTCTTCTTATCTCAGAGAAAATATATTGTGGACTTATTAACCTCTACAAGTATGATGGAAGCTAAACCAGCTAAGACACCCCTAGAAAAATGTTACAAGATAGAACCTGAGAGGGAGCTAGCAAATGACGAGTTCCATGATGCAAAGCTGTATAGAAAAAAGGTTGGTATGTTATAAATACTTAATCATCACTAGACTTGACTTATGTTTTGCTGTGAATTAGGTATCTCAACATATGCAAGATCCAAAGATAAGACATTGGGACATGATTATGCACATCTTGAGATACTTGAAAGGCAATAAAGAACAAGGTATATGGATGGGTTGTAATGGAAGCACAAAACTTGTAGGTTATTATGATGCTGATTGGGCAGGAGACAGAGAAGATATGATTAGCACAACAGGCTACTGCACCTTCATAGGAGGTAATCTTGTGATTTGGAAGACTAAGAAGTAGAAGGTTGTATCTTGCTCTAGTGCAGAAGCTGAATACAGGGCTATGAGGAAGCTTACTACAGAATGCATATGGCTTTAGAAACTTCTCCTTCACATTCTTGGCGTGAGCTTAGAGTTTTCTATCACTGTCCATTGTGACAATCAAGCAGCTATACACATTGCATCAAACTCTGTGTTTCATGCAAGAACCAAGCATATTGAGGTGGATTGTCATAAGGTGAGAGAAGCTATTGGAAATTGAATCATCTTACCTTGCTACACAAGGAGGGAGGATCAACTAGCAGATGTGTTCACCAAGGCCACTACACTGAATACTGGTGGCTCTATCTACCCAAGGCTTGGTCTAATGTCCATTTCACAACAGTTATCCTGATCATGGAGTGTTATACTTTTTTCCCTAGAAAAGGTTTGATCCCAATTGGGTTTTCCTTCTTTAGGTTTTTAATGAGGTAATGCTTCATGGTTGCAAGCTTATGCATTCTCCATGACTTAATCATGAGGGGGGAGTGTTGGAATGAAGAAGAAATGAAGAAAGAGTGTCTTAGACTCTTAAGAGAAGGCATCATTTATCTAAGCTACTAAAGGGAGTGACTTCGGCTTGTTTGGAATTAATGTTATGTTATTCTTATGACCAAACATGTCTTAGGCTATTCTAGTATCCAAACAAGCCTATACTATATTAGTATAAATAGCTTTCTCTCTTTTCCTTTGTAAGAAAGAAATTCATTTTTCTAAAATCTCAATAATATTCATTCTCACTTTTCTCTCTAATCTCTCTCTCTCTTAATCTCCAAATCTCTAATTCTGTTAATCTCTTAATCTTTCAAGGAAAGCCCCCGTACTTAGGGCACCTAACTCGTCCTAATGCTCTATAGAGAGATTATAAACACGTTCGGCACTGAGATCACCCTACCTGCCGAGGTCCAAGCCCTTCTAGAGAGTTATGCAGATGTGTTCCCAGACGAGATCCCAACTGGCCTCCCACCCATTGAGGCATTGACCACCACATCGACTTTATTCCAGGAGGTCAACTACTTAACCGGCCTGCATACCAAGTCAACCCCGAGGAGCCTAAAGAAGTAGAATGGCAAGTCCAGGATCTTATGGCTCAAGGTTACATCAAAGAGAGCCTTAGTCCCTGTGTCGTCCCGGTCCTACTTGTGCCAAAGAAGGACGGGAGCTGGAGGATGTGCGTCGAATTTCGCGCCATCGACAATATCACAATCAAGTACCGGCACCTCATCCCACGCTTGGATGACATGCTAGATGAATTATGCGGAGCCGCGGTCTTCGCTAAGATTAACTTAAAAAGCGAATACCATCAAGTCAGGATGCGAGAAAGAGATGAGTGGAAGACTACGTTCAAGACCAAGATGGGTCTTTACGAGTGGATAGTAATGCCCTTCGGCCTGTCCAACGCCCCAAGCACATTCATGCGCCTTATGAACTAAGTCCTACAACCGTTCATTAGCAAATTTGTAGTATTCTACTTCGTCGACATTCTAGTCTACAGTACAACATACTCGGACCATTTGGAGCACTTAGAGGCCGTAATTATCACCCTCCAAAAAGAGCAGTTGTCGCAAACCTCAAGAAATGTACGTTCTGCACAGACCGATTCGTCTTCTTGGTTTCGTCGTTAGTTCATAGGGACTCAAAGTGGACGATAAGAAGATCAAGGCCATCCAGGAATGGCCGACGCCGACAAATGCAATCCAAATCCGTAGCTTCCATGGACTCGTCAGCTTCTACCGATGGTTGTCCGAGACTTCAGTATGATCGCCGGTCCGTTAACCTCTACGATCAAGAAGAACCAAGAATTTTGTTGGGGACCCCACCAGGACAAGTCCTTTAAGCTGTTAAAGGAACGCCTCACCCATGCTCCAGACCTAGTCGTGCCCGACTTTAACCAGACCTTAGAGGTCGAGTGTGACGCTTCAGGGATCGTCATAGGAGCAGTCCTGACCCAAGGCGGAAGACCTGTCGTCTATTTTAGCGAGAAGTTAAGTGGAGCCGCTCTTAACTATCCTACTTACGACAAGGAGCTCTATGCATTGGTCCGAGCCTTAGAGACTAGGCAGCACTATATACTTGCCGTGGATTGCGTGATTCAAAGTGGCCATCAGACACTCCAACATCTTAAAGGGTAATCAACACTTAAGAAGAGGCACGCTTGTGGCTAGAGTATATCGAGACCTTCCCCTACGTCATTAAGGGAACAGGCAACGTTGTGGCTGACGCCTTATCCAGAAGATACAATCTTATCTCCGTGATGGAATCGAAAGTTATGGGATTCGAGATGATCAAAGAGATGTATGCTGAAGACACTGACTTCACTGAGGCCTGTCAGGAGCACGGCAAGGGAGCCTACAACAACTTCTACTTGTTTGAAGGATTCCTTTTCAAGGACAAGCGTCTCTGCATTCCAAGAGGATCGATTCGAGAACTACTTCTTAGAGAGGCCCACATAGGAGGTTTAACGAGACATTTTGGAGTTGACAAGACCTTGAGCATTCTTAAGGAGCATTTCTACTGGCCCCACCAGCGACGAGATGTGGAGGCTCATTGCGCTAAGTGCCTCATTTGCTAATGGGCTAAATCTAAGATGCATCCGCAAGGTTCTTACATGCCGTTACCAGTTCCTTTTGCACGCTGGACAGACAATTCCAAGGACTCCATTTTCGTCATGGTTGACTGTTTTTCCAAGATGGTGCACTTCATTGTATGTAACAAGACAAATGAAGCAAGCCAGACTGCCGACCTATTCTTCAAAGAGATAGTACGACTGTACGTTATTCCCAGGACAATTGTATCAGACTGAGACACCAAGTTCCTCAGTCACTTTTGGCGAGCATTGTGGCGCAAGTTAGGGTCCAACCTCTTGTTTTTTACTGCTAATCATCCACAGACAGACGGACAGACATAGATGGTCAACAGAACATAGTCACAAACGGTGAGACCAACGATTGTGATGAGGACATCGAGCCAGCCACTGCACCTATCATTCCACCTGGACCCCTTTCGCGGTCCAAGCGGAAAGCCTGAGGAGACAAGCTCAGCATGCTATTGGAGAGTGGATCCGGAGAAGACCTTGAGCTGACCCAGACGACCAGTCCACGACCAGCCGTCCAGACGAGCCGACCGGCTTGCGCACCCGACCAGACCGGTCCGGTCCTTGCACCCACGACCGGACCTCCATTCCAGCAAGACAAGGAACCATGGAGGTTCCTTATAGAAGACTCTTCCTCCTCCGGTGTCTTTACCATTGCCATTCGATAGAGACACCAAAAGTTGTTCCAGAAAATTGTACTCTTTTTCCTATCTTCGGTTTTGTCCCATTGGGTTTTCCGAAGAAGGTTTTAATGAGGCAATACTCCTAGTGCGCAAGGCGTTGAAGACTTGTTCACAATTCCATTTCATTCACAAGTCTTCAGGCGAATTCTGAGCCTAAGTATTATTGGGCTTTCTCTCTTATTTCGATTTCTTTTAGACTAAGTGTTTTAATTGGGTTAAGTAAAGTTCACTAATTAGGGCCCATTATTTATTTTTAGTTACCAATAAGTGAACTACATGTTGTTTTAATCTCTGAAAGGTTAAACGCCTTGTAGTTTACCCTAAAGTTGTAACAAGGCATTATATAAGCCTTCTTGTTTACACTTAATGAAAATAACAAGCATTTTTACAAAAAAAAACCCTAAAGACTAGTGTCTAAGAGCCGCCAGCAACTCCCTTGCAAGAAGCCGCCGACTTCAACCTCCATTGGTTGAAGTTCTTGGAGTATCACAAGCCCCTTTCACAGCTTGTGTGGTCCCTTCGATCCACCCTTTTACTTCCATCGAATTCTGTCCAATTAACCTGAGTTTCTCGCTGAAAAGACAGCCCACCCAAGTTCTTACATCATCTGGTATCAGATCTTAAAGCTCATGCTCATTAGGTTGACTCTATCCTTTTGTTTTTGGCGATTTTTCATTGTTTTTGTTCAACAGTTTTTTGCTTTTGATTGTGTTTCTTTCTCTTTCCCCTGAGGTTCTCGGTAAGAAGGAGAGGAATCGAGTCACATACCATAAACATCCTACAAAAAAAAAAAATCAGGTTCTATCTTTCCGTGTTCTTATTTTTTTTTCAAATTCAAAAAAAAAAAAGAAATTGCTTGTTTACTTGCTTGTTGGTTGCTAGAAATTTTTTTTTAAGAAAAGAAAACAAAATATTGTTTAGGTTGTTTAAAAACAATCTAGGACCTTTTAGAAACTCACCTAGAACACCTTCACCATACTTGAAATTCATAAGGAGTTGTGTGTTGCTTGTTCTTTGCTAGGTTTCCTTTATTTGTCGAGTGCTAGGTTAGGGTTTGTGTCACGCATCCTTAGCTCCCAGCCGGTGTGCGTGAGCATCCTTAGCGTTTTGTGTCCTCGAGTTTAGTGTCCTTAGCATCCCGGTCTTGGCCCTGTCCCGTGCCTGGTTTTCTTAGTTCGCTAGCCTTCGAGTCGCACTCGCTTAGTTGCTTGTATCCGCGTGTGTGTCCTAGCGTGTCCTAGCATTCTAGGTTTAGTTCTTGGTCGCGTCTAGTCCAAGCGTGTGTAGATTTCATAGCCTGTCCCGCGTGTGTGCCGAGTTCACATCCGCGCCCTAGGTTAGTCATCCGAGCTAGCGTCCTAACCGAGTTGAGTCCTAGGTTAGGTCACATCTATGTAACCCGCGAGTCCTCCTAGGATAGCACCTTGTCCCGCGTCTAGTTTACTTGGGTCGCAATCTAGGTTTAGTCGTGTTGGTAGCCACGAGGTTTAGTCATGTCCACTAGGGTGTCCTGCGTTACGAGTCTAGCCCTAGTTCACGTATCACCTCGTTAGTCTGCGAGTGTCCCGTACCACAGTTAGCTTCCAGCCTTAAGCCACAAGTTAGGTCTTAGGGTTTCTCTGAGTTCTTAGGCGGCTAGGTTTAGTTAGTGTGTAGGTTCTTAGTTTTAATTTTTTTTAGGAAATTTTTCCTAGTAGTTTAGATAGTTTCCTTAAGTTTTTCTAAACAATTATTAGTTTAGGAAAATTTCTAGATAGTATTAGGAAATTTCTTGATATTTCTTAGGCAAATTATTTAGTATCCATTTAGGATTCGGAAATAAGTAGGTATTTTCTCCTTAATATATAGTTTTCCTTTTTTTAGATTAGGCATTAATTTTTTTTAGGATATTTTCCCCATTTACTAGTTTCCTTTTTAAGCTTAGGAAATATATCCTTGGGATATTTTCTATTTTTCCTGATTTCTTTTCTAGATTTAGGATATTTTTCTTTATTTAATTGTTTCCATAAATAAAAATAAAATATTTGTGGAAATTTTCCAATTAAGGAAAGTTTCCATACTTTGCAAGTTTCCTTTTCGGGAAACTTTCTCTTGCTAGAAATTTCCTTTTCTCGGAAAAGGAAATATGTCAGGTCAGGACGAATCTACGTCAGGGCAAGCCAACCAGACCATGATACAGCTCTTGCAAGCTCTGACGGCTCAGATGTCTACCTTCTCTACCCACCTCGAGCGGTTAGGTCAACTCGCACCGGCTCCCATTGCAGCACTTGCCGCACCCCCCTACCATCAGGATCGACCACCCATGGGTCGATATCCGTACTACGACGACGAGCCACCACCACCTCCACCTCGTCCAGCAGCTCATTACCCGGAGGTCAAGATGAACCCACCTCCCTTTTCGAGAAAACTTGATCCCGAAGAGTACTTAGACTGGAAGAGAAGAATGTAACTTATCTTCGAGTACTACAACTACGACGATCCCCGAAAGGTCACCTTTGCGACAGTGCAGTTCACAGACCATGCACTGGCATGGTGGGATCGAGAAGTCACCACCCGTAGACGAGCTCGTATGGGTTCCTTGACTTCGTGGGTCGAACTGACCCAGCTCATTAGGCGACGATATGTTCCGCTCCACTTCCACTGCGAGCTTCAGCAACGTTTCCGGCGTCCCACACAAGGAAGCAAGACGGTGTCCGAATACTTCGATGAATTCGAGCACCTACGCAACCGACTCGATGTAGACGAGTCTGAGGAAAGCCTTATGGCCCAATTCATTGATGGCTTGCAGGAGTCAATTGCCAGAAAGATTGAGTTGCAGCCTTACCACGACCTAGGCGAGCTGTTCTACCTAGCAGTCCAGATCGAGAAGTGCCATAAGCGGAAGCTTGCCACACCTTCTCGACCCAAGAACACTTGGAACACTGGTTCCAAGCCTTTCGAGAGGACGACTCAGCCCATCGACCCACGGCTCAATGGCAAAGTCGTCGCCTCCAACTGAGCCCCCAGACCGGCCCCTTCAGCCTCTAGACCACCCAGTACCACGACCCCTTCCCAGCCTCAATGGAGCAGCGAGATTGTCTGCTTCAAATGTAAAGGCAGAGGACACATGTCCCGGGATTGTCCAACTCAACGGACAATGGTATTCACTGCTTCCGGAGATTATGAATCCGAAGATGAACAAGAGGAGCAAGCATTTCCGACCCATCAGTCCGACGAGGACATTGAGTTTGCCGATTCCGGAAAAATACTTATGATCCGACGCGTTCTTAGCTCGAGATTCGAGCCAGAGGAAGAAGAACAACGAAAAAACATTTTCCATTCCAAATGCACCATACTCGGGAAAGTGTGCTCGTTGATCATCGACATAGGATCCTGTAAAAATGCCACCAGTAAATACATGGTGGAGAAACTGGGATTGCCCGTGACCAAGCATCCCAAGCCCTACAAACTCCGATGGCTGAACAACAAGACGGAGTTGTACATCTCAGACCAAGTAAAGGTCTCTTTCAGCATCGACATATACCAGGACCAGGTCACCTGCGACGTCGTCCCGATGTCAGCTAGACATCTTCTGCTCGGACGACCTTGGCAATTCGACCGAGAGACTACGCACAAAGGAAGAACCAACTTCTACTCTTTCGTCCACGACAAGCATAGATACAACTTAGCCCCAATGTCTGCACACGCCGTCCAAGAGATGCAATCAAAAATGGCGAAAGATTCAACACGCCCGGAAGGAGAATTTTCTGATAAATGTGGCAGACATGCGGAAAGCCATTTACACTGCAGGCACCCAGGTCGTATTGATGCTCTACAGAGAGAGTCTACACACGGCTGGCACTGAGCATTCCCTACCTGCTGAGATCTGCACTCTACTGGACAAGTATGCGGACGACTTCCCAGACGAGATCCCAGCCGGCCTCCCACCTATCCGAGGGATCGAGCACCACATTAACTTTGTTCCCGGAGCTCAATTACCTAACCGTCCGGTCTACAGAGTAAATCCCGAGGAGGCTAAAGAATTAGAACAGCAAGTTCAGGACCTCACGGCTCAAGGATACGTCCGTGAGAGCCTCAGCCCTTGTGCTGTTCTAGTTCTTCTGGTACCCAAGAAGGACGGAAGCTGGAGGATGTGCGTCGACTGCCGCGCAATCAACAAAATCACTATTAAGTACCGGCACCCGATCCCACGACTGGACGACATGCTAGATGAGCTCAGCGGACCCGCAGTCTTCTCCAAAATCGATCTGAAAAGTGGATACCATCAAGTGAGGATGCGAGAGGGAGATGAATGAAAGACTGCCTTCAAGACCAAGCAAGGTCTTTATGAGTGGCTCGTGATGCCATTCGGCCTATCAAACGCTCCCAGTACCTTCATGCGACTGATGAACGAGGTTCTTCGACCGTTCATTGGCAAGTTCGTAGTGGTCTACTTCGACGATATTCTTGTCTACAGCACGACCTACTGAGACCATCTGGAGCACCTAGAGGCCGTGATCACCACCTTGTAGAGAGAGCAGCTGTACGCCAACCTCAAGAAATGTACATTCTGCACCAACCAAGTTATTTTCCTTGGTTTCGTCGTTAGTTCCTAGGGACTTCGGATGGACGACAAGAAGATAAAGGCCATACAGGATTGGCCCACACCGATGACCGCCAGTCAGGTCCGCAGCTTTCACGGACGCGCCAGCTTCTACAGACGGTTCGTCCGAGACTTCAGCACGATAACTGGTCCGTTGACCTCGACGATCAAGAAGAACCAGGACTTTCGTTGGGGACCCGAGCAAGACAAGGCCTTCCGGCTCCTCATGGAACGCTTTACACACGCCTCAGTCCTCGTGCTACCAGACTTCACGCAGACATTCGAGGTCGAATGTGATGCTTCAGGCGTCGGCATTGGAGCCGTCCTTACCCAAAGCGGATGATCAGTCGCCTACTTCAGTGAGAAGTTAAGTGGAGCTGCACTTAACTATCTGACCTACGACAAGGAACTTTATGCCCTTGTCCGTGCCTTAGAGACTTTGCAGCATTATCTGCTTGCCCGATAGTGCGTCATTCATAGCGATCATCAGATGCTCCAGCACCTCCGTGGACAGTACACGCTAAAGAAACGACATGCCCGTTGGTTGGAGTTCATCGAGACCTTTCCGTACGCCATCAAGTATAGGAAGGGAACGGACAACGTTGTCGCTGACGCTTTATCTCGTCGATACAGCCTCATATCCATCACGGAGTCCAAAGCTCTGGGTTTCGAGATGATCAAGGAGCTGTAAGCCGACGATGTCGACTTCGCCCAGGCTCACCTGGAGCACGGTAAAGGAAACTACAGCCGTTTCTTCCTGCACGACGGGTTCCTCTTCAAAGACAAGCGACTATGCATTCCGAGAGGATCGATCAGAGAGCTGCTTCTCAGAGAGGCACACGGCGGAGGCCTCATGGGCCACTTCGGAGTTGACAAGACCTTAAGCATGCTTAAGGAGCACTTCTATTGGGCTCATCAGCGCCATGATGTCGAGACACTGCGCCCGGTGCCTTATCTGTAAAAGGGCTACGTCCAAGATGCATCCGCAGGGCCTTTACATGTCATTGCCATTGCCATCCGCGCCTTGGACAGATATATCCATAGATTTCGTCCTCGGCCTGCCGAAATTACACATTAAGGACTCCATATTCATCGTGGTCGACAGATTTTCAAAGATGGCTCATTTTATCGCTTGCAACAAGACCAATGACGCAAGCCAGACCGCCGACCTATTCTTCAAGGAGATAGTCCGACTTCACGTCATTCCCTGGACGATCGTTTCTGACCGTGATACCAAGTTCCTGAGCCACTTCTGGCGAGCTCTTTGGCAAAAATTGTGTACCAACCTACTGTTCTCTACAGCATATCATCCACAGACGGACGGACAGACTGAGGTTGTCTACCGGACATTGTCCCAGACTTTGAGGGCAACAATTGGTCGCAATCTGTAGAATTGGCTGGAATGCCTCCCGTACGTCGAGTTTGCCTACAACAGAGCTACACATTCCGGCACGAAGCGATCACCTTTTGAAGTTGTCTACGGCTTCAACCCGAGAACTCCAATCGAGTTCACACCCATTCCGTTGAACGACGCCATCAGCTTGGAGGGAGAAGCCAAAGCAGACTACATCAAGCGGCTTCATGAGGAGACCAAGGCAAACCTGGAACAACGGAATATATAGAACGTCAAGAATGCCAACAAGGGCCGCCGGTACATGGTCTTCAAGGAGGGAGATTGGGTTTGGCTACACCTGCGCCCCGAGAGATTTCCCCAGCGACGGAAGAGCAAGCTTGCACCCCGGGGAGATGGCCCATTCCGCGTCCTTCGGAGAATCAACGACAACACCTACCAGCTCGAACTTCCAGGTGAGTATAACCTCTCTAGTACTTTCAATGTTGCTGACTTAGAGTTGTTTGATGCAGGTCAGGATTTTTCTTTGTAGACCAAAGCACTTCAAGAGGGAGGGAATGATGAGGATATCGAACCAGCCACTGCACCTATCATTCCACCTGGACCCCTTACGCGGTCCAAGCGGAAAGCCTTAGGAGACAAGCTCAGCATGCTATTGGAGAGTGGATCCAGAGAAGACCCTGAGCTGACCCAGACGACCAGTCCACGACCAGCCGTCCAGACGAGCTGACCGGCTCGCACACCCGACCAGACCGGTCCAGTCCTTGCACCCACGACCGGACCTCCATTCCAGCAAGACAAGAAACCATGGAGGTTCCTTCTAGAAGACTCTTCCTCCTCCGGTGTCTTTACCATTATCATTCGATAGAGACACCAAAAGTCATTTTAGGAAATTGTACTCTTTTTCCTATCTTCGGTTTTGTCCCATTGGGTTTTTCCTAGTGCACAAGGCGTTGAAGACTTGTTCACAATTCCATTTCATTCACAAGTCTTCAGGCGAATTCTGAGCCTGTATTATTGGGCTTTCTCTCTTATTTCGATTTCTTTTAGACTAAGTGTTTTAATTGGGTTAAGTCATGTTCACTAATTAGGGCCCATTATTTATTTTTAGTTACCAATAAGTGAACTACATGTTGTTTTAATCTCTGAAAGGTTAAAAGCCTTGTAGTTTACCCTAAAGTTGTAACCAGGCATTATATAAGCCTTCTTGTTTACACTTAATGAAAATAAAAAGCATTTTTACAAAAAAAAACCCTAAAGACTAGTGTCTAAGAGCCGCCAGCAAGTCCCTTGCAAGCAGCCGCCGACTTCAACCTCCATTGGTTGAAGTTCTTGGAGTATCACAAGCCCCTTTCACAGCTTGTGTGGTCCCTTCGATCCACCCCTTCACTTCCATCAAATTATTTCCAATTAACCTGAGCTTCTCGGTGAAAAGACAACTCACCCAAGTGTTTACATCAAATTGGAAGGAATCTGATGAACTGGTTAGAATGTCTTCCATACATAGAATTTGTCTACGGCTTCAACCCTACCACGCCAATTGAGTTCACGCCCATTCCTTTGGGAGACGCCATCAGTTTAGAGGGAGAAACAAATGCCAAATATATCAAGCGTTTACATGAAGAAACCAAGGCAAATCTAGAGCAACGAAACATCTAAAACACAAAGTATGCCAACAAGGGCCGCCGTCACATAGTGTTCAAGGAGGGAGACTGGCTTTGGCTACACCTGCGACCAGAGAGGTTTCCCCAGCTACGAAAGAGCAAGCTTGCACCCCAGGGAGATTGCCCATTCCGAGTCCTCCGGAGGATCAACGACAACGCCTACCAGCTTGAACTTCCAGGTGAGTATAACGTGTTTAGTACGTTTAATGTCTCTGACTTAGAGTTGTTTGATGCAGGTGAGGAGTTTGCTTTGGAGAACAATTACTTCAAGACGGAGGGAATAATGAGGACCTCGTCCCAGCTATTGCACCGGTCATCCGACACGGACCTCTCATATGGTCCAAGAGGAAGGCCTTAGGAGACTAGCTCAGCATGCGATTGAAGATTGGAGCCGGTCAGGAACTCGGAACCGACCACGCCGGAACCCAGATAGACCGATCCCGGTCCATGCAACCCTGAACCCTTCAAGCTAGACAAGGAATAATGGAGGTTCCTTCTCAAAGATTCTTCTTCCCTCGGTGTCTTTACCATTACCATCCGGTAGAGACACCAAAAGTCGTGCTAGGAAATTATACTTTTTTCCTATCTTCGGTTTTATCCGATTGGGTTTTACGAATAAGGTTTTAACGAGGCAATACTCTTAGAGCGCGAGACGGTGAATACTTGTTCACAACTCCACACCATCCACAAGTCACCAGCGATTTTTGCCTAGGTGCTTAACTGGTCTTTTCTATCTTTTATTTATATTTTATACTAAGTGTGTTATTTGGACTTATGAGTCATGTTGGCTACTTAGACCCAAAGTCCTTTTAAATTTCGTCAATAAGCACCCTACTTGTTGTTTTTATTTCTTAAAGGGCTAAACATCATGTTCTTTAGCCTAAGTTGTAACAAGGCATTATATCAGCCTTTGTACCATTTATTAATAAAATAACAAGCAATTTAGAATTAAAACAAAAATCTAAGAATTCTTGTCTAAGTCCACTGGCGCCGCCCCCAAGCTTCTTAGAGAGCCAGTCGTGTTCTTCAACCTCCCTGGTTGAAGTTCTTGGAGTATCACAAGCACTTTCACAGCTTGTGAGGTCCCATCAATCACCTCTCGCTTTCATCTTTTCTGTCCAACAACCTGAGATTCTCGGTGAAATGACAGCCACCAAACGGTTATTACATCAGGTTTTATCCCAGTTTGGTTGCCATGTGTTGTTGGTTTGTCGTCAGCTCCATTTAACGGTGCCTGGATAGGGTTTTAAACCAGCGGTATGTTGTGGTCACCATTGTTTTGTGATTGTTCAGCCTGCTCCATGTTAGCAGTTAGAGGATGTTGGTCTTGTGCTCGGCGTGCTCTTGTGTTCGATAGTGCTAGACGGCGGGGGTCTGACACTTGTGGAACAAGGTTTGTAGAGCTCTTAATTCGTGTTTGCACATCACTGAACACATATTGGTAGACCCACGAGATGTGAAAATAAGTGTCTTAACTCAAATAAGAACTAAATCTACATGTTAAAAAGTATTCCAAAGTGGCAATGGTGCCATTTGATAAATTGTTTGTTTTGGAAAATATTAGGTTTGAGGCTATCAATCCCTTAGGTTGTAGTACTTAGGGTGTCAATCCACTTCTGGGGTTTTTATAAGCACTTACAATGCAAGCTCTTACTTAATTTAGGGAAATCAAACTTGGTAACAGGTTGGTAAGCTATTATCGATTGAATCTCAAAGCGGAATTCTAACCTAATGCAAGAAAAGAAGAAAATGAAAATAGAAGTAAACTAGATTTAAACTACGTAAGCGGGATTAAAGTAATGATGTGGTATTGATTCTTTTTGTTTTTAAGGGAAACATTTGGGTTTAGGTAATTGGATGGATGTTTCTTAAAAAAATTTGCTTAAACTCATGTTTAAAAGCTTATTGTATTTGGCCCATGAGAGAGAATCGTAATGTATGAATAATCCACTTTCGTGGTAGAAATCACTTTATTATTCAATGATTTAAATACCAAACTCTGTTTATGGGATTCAATGATTTATTAGCATTAACACTATGCTCTTTCTAGTTTTAGCTAATCATCCATAAATAAACTCTCTTTTAGCAGATTTGGCGTAGTCCGTGCAAAGAGTATCTGTGTAAAGAGTGTTCAATTTCGACAAACATCTAGGTCAGAACTGTTTAGCTTATGAATCAAACTCTAGCGGCAAACATGAACTTAACATTAAGTATATCGATGCACGATAAGAACAAGTGATTGAAGCTTTAAAGAATCAAAGTCTTTCCTTTAAAACATCCTTCTTACCGAACCCAAAAAGTTACGAGAATTTACTCGCTAATCATTCTGAGTAAGAAAATCATATAGGTTGATGATCCGTTAAACATAAAACTAAAGTAGGGAATATAAACACAACTAACTCTAAATTAAATCTAGATATAAGTTGATGTAAGATTGGAATTACTTCCAAACTCACGCGGCAACACACGGTGGATAGAAGATGGTTGTTCAACTCTCACTCCTAAAGAACCTAGTACTACAGCTCTAGAACAAGGGTAGAACGGTGATGGAATGATTGACGCCACAAGACTATTGAGAGGAGGCTTGATAAGTCGTTTGCTAAGGGTTTGCTTCTCACAAGGCTCGGAGACTTCAAGAGAATTTGCTAAAGCCAAAACTCTAGTTCTTTATTTCATAAGTTGTAAAGATATATGGCTGCAAGGTGAATTTAAATAAATTCCATCAGCTGTGCCCTTCTAGGGGTCTATGAAGCAAATTACAGTAAGTTTTAAA
Source organism: Streptanthus diversifolius (assembly GCA_039880935.1). Taxonomy (NCBI): domain Eukaryota; kingdom Viridiplantae; phylum Streptophyta; class Magnoliopsida; order Brassicales; family Brassicaceae; genus Streptanthus; species Streptanthus diversifolius. The sequence continues at coordinate 4,308,160 of JAXGFM010000013.1, forward strand.
CCTAGTTGCCTAAATAAAGGAGGTGGCGAAACATATGCCTTAATTCTAGTAAAAATAAACGGACTGAAGTACAAAACAAAACAAAGAAAAGGATTAGTCAAATAATAGATAATTAAAGTTATAGACATACCTTGGCGGCTTGGGGTGTGCAAGAATAGCCTCTAGTGCTTCTTGAAGTGCGGCGTTTTGAGCTGATCTTTAGTCAGCAGAGTTCACCATTTTATTAAAAGGGAGGAGTCCAAATAAGGTAAGTTGTTTGAAGCTTGAAAGAAGAGGCAGCTCTCTCGGATGTGTCGTGCCGGGACGTGCCTGGGTCATGTCTGGATGTGCCTGGTCCGTGCCTGGGTCCAGGTCCGGTCGTGCCAGATCTTCCATGCGCTCGGGTGGAGATTTGGACTCCTGGTTTGTGTCGCGTGCTCCTAGGATGCCGTCTTCCATGCGTTTAAGGAATACATCAGGTCCTTGGCTTGTCTCAAGGCCTATCTTGGTGAGCAAATCCTCCAGGGCTTGGTTGAAGCTTTCCCTTAGATCCCTAGCCTCGGACCTTGTCCTTGGTGACCTTCTAAGGACTGGAACCGTGATGGTGGGTTCTGGCTCAGTGCTTGAGTCCTCATCATCCCTTCCCCCTTGAGAAGACTCTGTCCTCAGAATTGTATCTCCTGCATCAAAAGGTGACAAGTCAGTGACATTGAAGGTTGAGGAAATGTTGAACTCACCTGGAAACTCTATTTGATAGGTATTGTCATTGATCTTTCTGATGACTTTGAATGGGCTTCTCCTCTTGGTGCTAGCTTGGGCTTTCTTTGGTTTGGGAACCGCTATGTCCTCATGTGGAGCCATACCCAGTCGCTTGGTTCAAAGGTTATCTCCTTGTGTCCCTTGTCCACATACTTCTTTGTTTGCTCATATTTCTTCTCTATATTCTCCTTGACCTTCTGGTGTATCTTCTTAATCAGCTTGGCCTTTGACTCCCCATCTTGGCTCACCATTTGTTCTTTGTTCGGTATGGGCAAGTCTATTGGAGTGAGGGGCTTAAACCCATAGACAACTTTAATAGGAGAATGTTTAGTAGTAGAGTGGGGTACACGGTTATAAGCAAACTCAAAGAAAGGAAGACAATCAAACCAATTCTTAAGGTTGTTACCCATGGTTACCCTTAACAAGGTAGAGAAGGTGCGGTTGACAACCTCAGTTTTCCCATCCGTTTTAGGGTGGCAAGTTGTTCAGAAGAGAAGTTTGGTTCCTAAGTTCCTCCACAAGGTTCTCTAGAAGTGGTTGAGGAACTTAGTGTCCATATCTAACACAATTGTCCTTGGCAATCCATGGTGCTTCACTACCTCTTTGAAGAATAGGTCGGATTTTCGGGTGGCATCATTGGTCTTGTTTCATAGAATGAAATGTGCCATTTTTGAGACCGATCCACCACAACAAGGATTGAATCCTTGTTCTTTATCTTTGGCAATCCTAAAACAAAATCCATGGAAATATCTACCCAAGGCATGTAAGGGATAGGTAATGGAATATAAAGACCATGTGGATGCAACCTGGACTTTGGCTTGAGGCAAGTGATGCACTTGGCACAGAAACGCTCCACATTCCTCTTGAGGTGAGGCCCGAAGATGTGTTTCATCACAACACTAAAAGTTTTGTCCACACCGAAGTGTCCCATATGCCCTCCTCCATGAGCTTCTCTAAGGATTAGATCACGCATTGAACCTTGAGGAATGTATAGCCTCTTATCCCTGAAAATAAAATCATTATGTTTGAAGAACGATCCGATGGTGCCTCTAGTGCATTGGTTGTATAGGTCTCCAAAATCTGGGTCCTCCTTGTATTGGTCCTTATTGTGTTCAAACCCCATGATCTTGGCCTCCATGGTAGAGATTAGGGCGTGTCTACTTGATAGGGCGTCAGGTGCTATGTTCTCCTTTCCTTTCTTATAATTGATGACATAAGGAAAGGTTTCCACAAACTCTAACCACCTAGCATGCCGTTTCTTAAGTGTGGTATGTTCTCTTAAGGTACTTTAGGGTCTTATGATCTGTATGAATAACAAACTCCTTAGGTAAAAGGTAGTGTTGCCAAGTTTCTAGAGACCTTACAAGAGCATACAACTCCTTTTCATACGTAGGATAGTTTAGGGAGACTCCTTGAAGTTTCTCACTAAAGAAGGCTACTGGGCGCCCTCCTTGGCTAAACACGGCTCCAATTCCTGTTCCTGAGGTATCACATACAACCTCAAATGTTTTATCAAAGTTAGGTAAGACAAGAACAGGTGCATGGGTAAGGCGGTCCTTGAGCTCCTTAAAAGCCTTCTCTTGCGCGTCTCCCCACTTGAAGGTGATGTCCTTCTTGATGACTAAGGTGAGAGGGACGGCTATGGTGCTGAAGTCTCTAACAAAGCGCCGATAGAAACTAGCAATACCATGAAAGCTCCTTACTTGTCCAATTGTAGTAGGGGTGGGCCAGTCCTGGATAACTTTGACCTTCTCCTCATCAACTTTTAATCTATGTGAACTGATAACAAAGCCTAGAAACACCAATTGATCAGTACAAAAGATGCATTTCTTTAGATTTGCATACAACCCTTCTAGGCATAGTATTTCTAGGACCTTCTCTAGATGATTCATCAAAATAGACTACTACAAACTTATAGATGAATGCCCTTAAAAAATAGTTCATGAAGCGTATGAATGTGCTATGGGCATTGGTGATGCGATACAGGTCGAGACGGACGACATTGGTTCGACTGTGGACGACCAGACGAACGATCAGCATGAACAAGCCCTTGACCAGATGGAGGTTACGGACGATCGCACAGACGAACTGACGGGTGGCCAAGCTCTTGGCCCGCGTACGTCCGGTAACCACAACCCGCGTATGTCCCGTGTCCATGGCCCGCGTACGGCTCCTGACCAAGACCAAAGTTCCAAGCCTTGTTCTTTATCTTTGGCAATGCTAAAACAAAATCCATGGAAATATCTACCCAAGGCATGTTAGGGATAGGTAATGGAATATAAAGACTATGTGGATGCAACCTGGACTTTGGCTTGAGGAAAGTGATGCACTTATTCCTCTTGAGGTGAAGCCAGAAGAAGTGTTGCATCACAAAGCTAAAAGTTTTGTCCACACCGAAGTGTCCCATATGCCCTCCTCCATGAGCTTCTCTAAGAATTAGATCACGCATTGAACCTTGAGGAATGTATAGCCTCTTGTCCCTGAAAATAAAATTATTATGTTTGAAGAACGATCCGATGGTGCCTCTAGTGCATTGGTTGTAGAGGTCTCCAAAATCTGGGTCCTCCTTGTATTGGTCCTTATTGTGCTCAAACCCCATGATCTTGGCCTCCATGGTAGAGATTAGGGTGTGTCTCCTTGATAGGGCGTCAGCTGCTATGTTCTCCTTTCCTTTCTTATAATTGATGACATAAGGAAAGGTTTACACAAACTCTAACAACCTAGCATGTCGTTTCTTAAGTGCGGTATGTTCTCTTAGGTACTTTAGGGTCTCATGATCTGTATGAATAACAAACTCCTTAGGTAAAAGGTAGTGTTGCCAAGTTTCTAGAGACCTTACAAGAGCATACAACTCTTTTTCATACGTAGGATAGTTTAGGGAGACTCCTTGAAGTTTCTCACTAAAGAAGGCTACTGGGCGCCCTCCTTGGCTAAACACGGCTCCAATTCCTGTTCCTGAAGTATCACATTAAACCTTAAATGTTTTATCAAAGTTAGGTAAGACAAGAACAAGTGCATGGGTGAGGCGGTCCTTGAGCTCCTTAAAAGCCTTCTCTTGCGCGTCTCCCAACTTGAAGGTGACGTCCTTCTTGATGACTAAGGTGAGAGGGACGGCTATGGTGCTGAAGTCTCTAACAAAGCGCCGATAGGAACTAGCAATACCATTAAAGCTCCTTACTTGTCCAATTGTAGTAGGGGTGGGCCAGTCCTGGATAACTTTGACCTTCTCCTCATCAACTTTTAATCTATGTGAACTGGTAACAAAGCCTAGAAACACCAATTGATCAGTACAAAAGATGCATTTCTTTAGATTTGCGTACAACCCTTCTAGGCATAGTATTTCTAGGACCTTCTCTAGATGATTCATCAAAATAGACTACTACAAACTTATAGATGAATGCCCTTAAAAAATAGTTCATGAAGCGTATGAATGTGTTATAGGCATTGGTGATGCGATACAGGTCGAGACGGACGACCTTGGTTCGACTGTGGACGACCAGATGAACGATCAGCATGAACAAGCCCTTGACCAGATGGAGGTTACGGACGATCGCACAGAAGAACTGACGGGTGGCCAAGCTCTTGGCCCGCGTACGTCCCGTGACCACAACCCGCGTATGTCCCGAGTCCATGGCCTGCGTACGGCTCCTGACCAAGACCAAAGTTCCAAGCCTTGTTCTTTATCTTTGGCAATCCTAAAACAAAATCCATGGAAATATCTACCCAAGGCATGTTAGGGATAGGTAATGGAATATAAAGACTATGTGGATGCAACCTGGACTTTGGCTTGAGGAAAGTGATGCACTTATTCCTCTTGAGGTGAAGCCAGAAGAAGTGTTGCATCACAAAGCTAAAAGTTTTGTCCACACCGAAGTGTCCCATATGCCCTCCTCCATGAGCCTCTCTAAGGATTAGATCACGCATTGAACCTTGAGGAATTTATAGCCTCTTGTCCCTGAAAATAAAATCATTATGTTTGAAGAACGATCCGATGGTGCCTCTAGTGCATTGGTTGTAGAGGTCTCCAAAATCTGGGTCCTCCTTGTATTGGTCCTTATTGTGCTCAAACCCCATAATCTTGGCCTCCATGGTAGAGATTATGGTGTGTCTCCTTGATAGGGCGTCAGCTGCTATGTTCTCCTTTCCTTTCTTATAATTGATGACATAAGGAAAGGTTTACACAAACTCTAACCACCTAGCATGCCGTTTCTTAAGTGTGGTATGTTCTCTTAGGTACTTTAGGGTCTCATGATCTGTATGAATAACAAACTCCTTAGGTAAAAGGTAGTGTTGCCAAGTTTCTAGAGACCTTACAAGAGCATACAACTCTTTTTCATACGTAGGATCGTTTAGGGAGACTCCTTGAAGTTTCTCACTAAAGAAGGCTAATGGGCGCCCTCCTTGGCTAAACACGGCTCCAATTCCTGTTCCTGAAGTATAACATTCAACCTTAAATGTTTTATCAAAGTTAGGTAAGACAAGAACAAGTGCATGGGTGAGGCGGTCCTTGAGCTCCTTAAAAGCCTTCTCTTGCGCGTCTCCCAACTTGAAGGTGACGTCCTTCTTGATGACTAAGGTGAGAGGGACGGCTATGGTGCTGAAGTCTCTAACAAAGCGCCGATAGAAACTAGCAATACCATGAAAGCTCCTTACTTGTCCAATTGTAGTAGGGGTGGGCCAGTCCTGGATAACTTTGACCTTCTCCTCATCAACTTTTAATCTATGTGAACTTATAACAAAGCCTAGAAACACCAATTGATCAGTACAAAAGATGCATTTCTTTAGATTTGCATACAACCCTTCTAGGCATAGTATTTCTAGGACCTTCTCTAGATGATTCATCAAAATAGACTACTACAAACTTATAGATGAATGCCCTTAAAAAATAGTTCATGAAGCGTATGAATGTACTATGGGCATTGGTGATGTGATACAGGTCGAGACGGACGATCTTGGTTCGACTGTGGACGACCACGAACGATCAGCATGAACAAGCCCTTGACCAGATGGAGGTTACGGACGATCGCACAGACAAACTGACGGGTGGCCCAGCTCTTGGCCCGTGTACGTCTTGTGACCACAACCCGCGTATGTCCCGTGTCCATGGCCCGCGTACGGCTCCTGCCCAAGACCAAAGTTCCAAGCCTTCAGCCGACTAGACTACCGACGTCAACCCATGGACCTTTATGAACGGTCCAGTGATACTTTCCAGAACCAAGGCCCTTCAACAAGCATTTGACGCTTTACTGGCTCAAGATTCAACTCAAGCTCATAAATCTCAAAGTTTGCCAAATTTGATTAAAGCTATTTGAATTAAGTATTTGTGAAGGATTTTCTTTCTAGTGCTCTTTTCCTTGGCTGGTTCTTGTACCATTGGGTTTTTCTAGCAAGGTTTTTAATGAGGCTTTGAAAGATTACCCATATGTGCAACACTTAAGGCCTTTAGCAATTTTGGATCGGATCTGGGCAATATTATTTCAAGGCCTGGCCCAAGTTTCTTTTAACTAGGCATAAAATTTTATTTTTGACTTCTTAATTTTTGTAGTCAAAGTTTCTTTGTATGCTCATACATGGCCTTGAAAGTTGTGCCAGCCATGCATGACTTTGACTCATTTAAATTTTTATGTGTTTCCTTGCCTATAAAACTCGGCCTTAGGCCTCACACTTGTACCCTTTCTTTTTTAACGAGTTTTTTGAGTCAAAATCTGTATTTGTTTAACCAAAGAAAATTCGGTCATTGACAGTGTGTAATATCTGTCTCTTGTAAAACCCTTTTAGGTGCATAATATCCTTTAAGCCACTCTACAAAATCACTGTTCTTTCTCTTGGTCCGTCATATCCTGGAGAAGATCAAGCCATAATATCAAGTGACATATCTGCAGACCCTGTGCATTCGTTTAATCCACCATTCTGGACGCCCCATTCAATTTCCGCCATCATTTTACATTCCATCCAACTACATCTTTTTGAGTTCTTCCCTGTTGTGAAGGTCTTGGCTGGTGATCTCCTTTTTCGAGATCGCATCAAGTGGTATCAGAGCACCACACCAGGCTAAGACTCTTGGAATGCTCCTGGTTATGATTCAACCTCTGGATCACTTGAAGACAGGGTAATCTGAACCCTAGAGGCTACTAGCTCTCTAGGAGATGGTTGTTTGGAGGTGCTTGGGAGACTGGAGGCTACTAGCTCTCCAATCACCTATGGACTTCTTTTATGGTGTTTGGGATTTGATCCAGCAGGGAATTGATTCTCCTTATCACAGGTTCACCCTGTTTTAAGATTAATGATTGTCACTTTTAGATTACTCTAAATTTAATGAAGATTTTCTTCTTATGCTAAACAGGGAAAGCAATGAAAACTTAAGTGATTGCTATGACAAGCTATTAATATTTTGTTGGATGTCTCTCCCAGGCGGCCACTAGATACAAGATGTAATCCGTATATAGTAAAAAACCCTAGCATAATTACTAAATTAAATGGTTTACTTGCTTCAATTTAAGTAGATTTAATTTTGGGCCTAAACTAATAATTACTGAAGCCCAAAATAATTAAACCAATAATCTGGCCCTTGGCCTTCTTGCTCTTCTTGTTGGGCCACTCATTGGTCAAGTTGCAAAAGAACTTCTTGTTGGGCTTTAGTCATGAATCTGGTCATTTGACCTTGCCACAATTGGTTCACTTTAGTAATCTGACTTGGTTCTCCTTCTTCATAGGCCGGTCCAAGTTCCTTTGGTTCCTGGTCGAGTTCTAGTGATGGGCCTGAGCCGGTTTGGTCATAGAGCGGAGACGGAACAAGGTCGTGAAACGTGTCGGGCCTGTCATGGTCATGGAGTGTGCTTGCTGTGTCGAAGGTAAGGTCCTGGGTTGCGCCGGTCGTGCCGATGGTCGGGTCCTTGGTCGTGCCAAGGGTCAGGTCCTGGTTCGGGCCTGTCGTGCCGTGATCAGGAGTTCGGATCGTGCCGCTCGTGCTGAGATCGAGGAACTGGGTCATGCCTGTAACACCCCCGTCCCTAGTAGACCGGAGATGCTACGATAGGTCCGAATCTCATTCATCCGTTCTTCCGAACATAGTCCGAAAGCCCGAACTCACAAGATCCGAACCCCGATTGAGACTCCTTCTCGGTCGAGGTTTCTGAACCAAGACCGGATATCATAGTCGGGTATGCTCGGCCGAGACTTCAGAACATAAAATCTTAAAGGGAAAGAACAAGCTTACGATAAAACCGAAATAAATACTTAAATTAAAAATCTCAAAGGTTCTACAACCAATATCCAACGCATAACTAAATCCGAAAACAACAACCCGATCTAAAACCAATATAACGGTTGTAAGTACACATAAGTGTCAAAAAATCTTACAACCGGATACATACTCTAAGACAAGGGAAATGGGGGAGAAATCTACACCGGAACCGTCACGTCTTTCTTCCAACCAACTTGCGGGATCTGCAAGAATGAGTTCGGTCAGCTATATGCTGAGTGAGCGGATGTAAAATACATAATAAAAACTTAACCCCAACCCGATGAGCAAGCACACACAAAAACAATAAACATAACGATCAGATGGAAGCAACCACACATAGTCCTACTCAAAAATAGGACTCAACAACTCATAGACCAAACACAAGTCTATACTCAACAGACAGCTTAACCAAGCTTACTCTAAACTACCCATGCGCGCCGTGACCTTAGCCTATTCCTTCCCGTCCCGGTCAGGTCCTTAGCCACACATGCTACAAGGCACCTACGAAGATGGACGGTACTCACTGCCCCGGTCAGGTCCTTAGTCGCTACATGCTATAAGGCACCTACGAAGATGGGCTTTAGCCTGGCAAGTCGCTCACAGGATGGTGGCAAGCCATCCCTCGCATGCACACGGAATAGCTAAGTCACAAATTCCCCACAACTCAAGCCCATAACCCAAGTCATATGCGAGTCACCGTTTCTCGCATAGACCTTTAACACAACGTCTAACAAGACATGTCATATCCGAGTCACCTTTTCTCGAATAGACCTTTAACACAACATCAAACAACCGCCTAAACCAGACACCACTTCGTATCGCCCTCGGTTCAGTCTAGGCCTATTTATTTGACTAACTGCACAACAATCAAACAAGAACATGTACAGCCAATCAAATAAGACCTAAACCAAACCTAAGGTTCTACTAATGGCATCCTTAGACCTAACTCAACAACTCAATCAAACCAGAACATGCAAACATCTAATCAAACCATTAACATAGAACAAATGATCAAACATGCAACTTAAATGGTAACTCATCAATCCACACTCATAAAATCATACTTAAACATAATGCCATAAAATACTTCACAATAAATAATCATGCATCATGAAACGTAAACCTCCATTTTAACATGCATAATACTTTCATGAAATTTCTAAAATCCTTCTTAAACCAAACACTTAAACATAAATGAAAAACCTTTGAAAACTTGCATGCATGAACTTTTTAAGAAAATACTTTGAAAACATACATAATAATACCCATAATAATTTTATAAAAATATTAAGCTTGGATTTTAAAATCCAAACTGATTGAAAACCATGCATGCAACCTTTGAAACCAATTTTAAAAACCTTTGAAAACCGATTTTAAAACCTTTGAAAACCAATTTTAAAAACCTTTTTGAAACCGATTTAAAACCTTTTGAAAACGATTTGAAAACCTTTTGAAAATCAAACCGAACTCATTAACCACATTCTTGCAAAAGAGAAAATCCAACTCACAGGGCAATGCTCCTAAGGAATGGACTAGGCAGCTCACGGACAGCCTCTCCTCTTCCTCCTTAGCTCACGGCCAAGCTCCTCTCTCTCCCAGCTCACGGCTAAAACTCTCCCTCTCTCTCTCTGTCTAAACTCTCTAACTTCTCTCTAACTTTCTACAGGTTGCAAAGGAATGGGAAAAATGGGTTAAGTGTGGCCAGGGGTGGTATTTATAGCCAGGAGGTGAAGTTAGTGGATTTTGCCAAGTGTTCTTCATGCTGAATGGACCAATGCATGAAATCCACTCACTTTGCATGCAACATAAAACCGCCAGCTGTCTGCCTCCACCCATGCAACTTTATAGTTTAATTAATCCATACTTAGTGGATTTTGACAGCTGTATACTCCACTGATGCATGCATGCAGATTAATTAATAAATTTCTCTAAGTGGAATCCACATCAGCCGCGGTGAACGGACGGGTGCAGGACGGGCGTACGGCTGTCAAGCGGACGGTCGGCTGGTCGACCATGTAGTACGGGCTGCGGATGTACGAGCGTTCGTAACGGAATGGTCGTTTTATCCGACCTAAGGTACGGGGGATTACATTCTCCCCTCCTTATAGGAATTCGTCCCCGAATTCACTAACTCAGCTCTTACTTCCTTGGTGCATAGCTCGGAATACCTTCCAAAGGTTTGTTACTCGATGATTTATGTTCCGAAATCTTGAATTCGGAACCTTCCTTGGTTCCTCCAACTCTTAAATCAATCCTTCACTCCTTAAGTTTTTCCGTCCTTCGGTAGACTTGGAACTCCATCTGCGTGGACTGATTCTTCTTGGCAACAGCTTCATAAATATTTTCATTACCATCATCACTAACCGTGTTACCACTTTGCAATACCTTTAATCCAGCCAAGGTCCATTTATTTGACCAACTGTGCAACAATCAAACAAGAACATGCACAGCTGACCAAATAGAACCCAAGCTAGATCTAGGGTATGCTAATGGTTCCACTAATTAGAGATTCAACCATAACTTCATACACTTCTTCCTGCTTGCTCCGCCTAGATTGGTTATCAGACTCCAATGGTCTTGGTCAGCCTCTAGTGATCATCCGTGGTTTATTCATTCTATACGTCTGGGATGTCCGTGATGGGTATTTCCGGAACGTCTGGCAATTATCCATGCATTCGTCCTGATCGTTCATCCGTCTGGTCTCCTGGTCTGGGCACCCCGATGCTCACATCAACTTCATCATGATTGATTGTCCATCTTGGTCATCTCCTGGTCTAGTCTTGCTCGCTTGCACCCATTTTCTTAACTTCCTTCATCTTTTTCTTCAGGCCATAGCTCACTTCGATCTTAACCATCACAATGCTTCCCCTACCGAACTTGGTTACTTACGACAGCAACAACTTACACAGCTTCCTCAGCACACTTGGCAACAACCCGGGAAGGTTTAAATGGTTTGGCTTTTAGGAACCCTAATTAGGCAGCTATTCACCGAAGGCTCCAACAAAGGATTCTCTATAACTTGAGGCTACTAACTTAATGGAAGGGCAGCACACTTCACCATGACTAAGGAATCTGAGAACATCCTACATTTAACTTATAAACTAAGGCAACAAGGCTATAGGCTAGGCACGCCTAAAGCAACAACTCTAACAGAAACAGACCCGACTGAGCTATATTCATGCAATTCAGGTTCATGGCGAGGGTAATCCGATCTGTCGTGCAACAATCAAACAAGAACATGCACGACCGACTATTGACTCTATCATGACACCCAAATCTAAGTCCGAGTTAAATTCGATAGATCGTGCAACAATCAAACAAGAACATGCACGACCCATCTCCTAAAACTCAAACCCGACTTGAATGCTATTGATATGAATCAAAATACCCAAGCCTAGCTACCCAAACATGAAAACTTAAAGCAGGGCCTAAAACAACCTAGAAGTCTATACACTTAACCACTCAAACTTACTTACCACAAACCAATCCCATAAAAATGCAATTAACACACAATGAGTCATGATCATGCACAAGCAAACACTGACTCAATTATACCAACCAGCCTCAGCCCAAGTCAAGGTCAATCAACCGTGCAACAATCAAACAAGAACATGCACGATTGACCTTCCACAACTCAAACCTGACTTGATTAGTATAACATGAGCCAATCATCCAAACATATGCACTCCCAAAGGTTAAGCCTAACATACCAGAATTTGGGGTAAAGGACAGAAGGATGCAGACCGGTTGTATCTAATGGCGCTTTCTTCCTCTTGGTGGCCGTGGCGGACGCGAGCTCTGACCCCTCGGACAAATCCCATAATGGTGACCCATCTCCCCGCAAGTAGTACACATAATGATGGTGTGATCCATCATGAGAGTCCTACAGGTGCCAATCTGATGGCCCTCAAATCCGCACCTCTCGCATATCAGGACCGGCTCCTTCGATCGTCCCATGGGTTGGTCAGGAGTGTATGTTCGGGCTTGTTCCAAAGTGTTCAGGGACCTCATGCCTTGCTGCGCCCTCTCAACCTGCTCCGCGGCTAGTGTTCGCTCCACATTCTCCGCTACACGTACTAAGGTCGGCAGATCCATAATCGGTACCCTCTCTAGACGGATTCGCAGCTCAGGCCTCAAACCACTTAAGAACAACTGTACCACCCGATTTTCATCGTTCGGTTCGTAGCGGGTGATCTGTCGAAGTCGGTTAAACTCTGCCTCATACTCCCTCACGGTGCGTCCCAGCTGGGCCAACGAGTGGTACTGCTCCATTAGTCTTTCCCTGGCTTGAAGAGGGAAACACTCATGGTGAAACTCGCTGCAGAACTGTACCCAGGAGGCTTCAGGGTGGTTACTTATCTCGTTTTCCTTCTCCACTCTATACCACCAGTTTTCCGCGTCTTTCTCCAAGTAATATATCGCGACGTCTCTGCGGTATTCGTCCGGGCACTGTACTGCTTGCAGGTTCAGCTCCAGTCTCTGTAGCCATCCGTCTGCTTCCAAGGGATCTGTACTACCTGCGAATCTGTCCATCTCTAATATCCGCATCCGGAGCAGAATCTCATAGTAGCTTGGTCCAGTCCTTCCTTCTTGGTTTGTGGAAGCATCATCTCCTTCCGTTAGTGCTGATGGTATTGCTACCTGAGCTGGGTCATGTGAGGCAACCTGTCTGGGAGTATTGCGGATTTCCCCAACTGATTCTCGTCGAGGTTCATCAGATGATCTTTCCTCTGGATTTTCTTCTACGGGATCCTCTTCTAATGGGTCTCCCTCAGGGTCTATCTCAATTGAGTCTGTTTCTGCTAGGGCAGGATCCGTATCAGACGATATCACAATCAGGTCTGGCTCTTCTCTTGGCACTGGTCTTGGGCCACGATACAACCGTCTCAAACCTTGCCTTGTCCCTACCCTGTATGGATCCATCTGCAACACAGAAACCTGTTACGAACTCATTAATGAAAGACGGACGTTCCAGTTTCCTAAACCCCATTCCCAAAAAAAATTTCTTTTTCGAAAAGCGCTTAAGTCCTAGTGACTCGAAAACCATGCTCTGATACCACCTTGTAACACCCCCGTCCCTAGTAGACCGGAGATGCTACGATAGGTCCGAATCTCATTCATCCGTTCTTCCGAACATAGTCCGAAAGCCCGAACTCACAAGATCCGAACCCCGATTGAGACTCCTTCTCGGTCGAGGTTTCTGAACCAAGACCGGATATCATAGTCGGGTATGCTCGGCCGAGACTTCAGAACATAAAATCTTAAAGGGAAAGAACAAGCTTACGATAAAACCGAAATAAATACTTAAATTAAAAATCTCAAAGGTTCTACAACCAATATCCAACGCATAACTAAATCCGAAAACAACAACCCGATCTAAAACCGATATAACGGTTGTAAGTACACATAAGTGTCGAAAAATCTTACAACCGGATACATACTCTAAGAAAAGGGAAATGGGGGAGAAATCTACACCGGAACCGTCACGTCTTTCTTCCAACCAACTTGCGGGATCTGCAAGAATGAGTTCGGTCAGCTATATGCTGAGTGAGCGGATGTAAAATACATAATAAAAACTTAACCCCAACCCGATGAGCAAGCACACACAAAAACAATAAACATAACGATCAGATGGAAGCAACCACACATAGTCCTACTCAAAAATAGGACTCAACAACTCATAGACCAAACACAAGTCTATACTCAACAGACAGCTTAACCAAGCTTACTCTAAACTACCCATGCGCGCCGTGACCTTAGCCTATTCCTTCCCGTCCCGGTCAGGTCCTTAGCCACACATGCTACAAGGCACCTACGAAGATGGACGGTACTCACTGCCCCGGTCAGGTCCTTAGTCGCTACATGCTATAAGGCACCTACGAAGATGGGCTTTAGCCTGGCAAGTCGCTCACAGGATGGTGGCAAGCCATCCCTCGCATGCACACGGAATAGCTAAGTCACAAATTCCCCACAACTCAAACCCATAACCCAAGTCATATGCGAGTCACCGTTTCTCGCATAGACCTTTAACACAACGTCTAACAAGACATGTCATATCCGAGTCACCTTTTCTCGAATAGACCTTTAACACAACATCAAACAACCGCCTAAACCAGACACCACTTCGTATCGCCCTCGGTTCAGTCTAGGCCTATTTATTTGACTAACTGCACAACAATCAAACAAGAACATGTACAGCCAATCAAATAAGACCTAAACCAAACCTAAGGTTCTACTAATGGCATCCTTAGACCTAACTCAACAACTCAATCAAACCAGAACATGCAACCATCTAATCAAACCATTAACATAGAACAAATGATCAAACATGCAACTTAAATGGTAACTCATCAATCCACACTCATAAAATCATACTTAAACATAATGCCATAAAATACTTCACAATAAATAATCATGCATCATGAAACGTAAACCTCCATTTTAACATGCATAATACTTTCATGAAACTTCTAAAATCCTTCTTAAACCAAACACTTAAACATAAATGAAAAACCTTTGAAAACTTGCATGCATGAACTTTTTAAGAAAATACTTTGAAAACATACATAATAATACCCATAATAATTTTATAAAAATATTGAGCTTGGATTTTAAAATCCAAACTGATTGAAAACCATGCATGCAACCTTTGAAACCAATTTTAAAAACCTTTGAAAACCGATTTTAAAACCTTTGAAAACCAATTTTAAAAACCTTTTTGAAACCGATTTAAAACCTTTTGAAAACGATTTGAAAACCTTTTGAAAATCAAACCGAACTCATTAACCACATTCTTGCAAAAGAGAAAATCCAACTCACAGGGCAATGCTCCTAAGGAATGGACTAGGCAGCTCACGGACAGCCTCTCCTCTTCCTCCCTAGCTCACGGCCAAGCTCCTCTCTCTCCCAGCTCACGGCTAAAACTCTCCCTCTCTCTCTCTTTCTAAACTCTCTAACTTCTCTCTAACTTTCTACAGGTTGCAAAGGAATGGGAAAAATGGGTTAAGTGTGGCCAGGGGTGGTATTTATAGCCAGGAGGTGAAGTTAGTGGATTTTGCCAAGTGTTCTTCATGCTGAATGGACCAATGCATGAAATCCACTCACTTTGCATGCAACATAAAACCGCCAGCTGTCTGCCTCCACCCATGCAACTTTATAGTTTAATTAATCCATACTTAGTGGATTTTGACAGCTGTATACTCCACTGATGCATGCATGCAGATTAATTAATAAATTTCTCTAAGTGGAATCCACATCAGCCGCGGTGAACGGACGGGTGCAGGACGGGCGTACGGCTGTCAAGCGGACGGTCGGCTGGTCGACCATGTAGTACGGGCTGCGGATGTACGAGCGTTCGTAACGGAATGGTTGTTTTATCCGACCTAAGGTACGGGGCATTACAATGCCGGTCGTGCCTCGATCGATACCCCGAGTCGTGGTCTGGATCACTCTATCCCCTCCCCCCTTTAAAAGGATTTGACCTCAAAGTGGGACTTATAGTATACTTACTTTCAAGATCAATCTGGTAGACGTTGTTGTTGATTCTTTTGAGTACTTTTAATGGTCCTTCTGTCCTAGACATAAGCTTTGACTTTCGTTCGTTTGGAAATCTATCCTTCCTTAAGTGAATCCAAACCAAATCGCCTGGTTGTAGTATAAGTTCTTTCTTTCCCTTCTATTTATATTTGGCGTACCCTTCTGTTCTTCTTTCAATGTTGCGCCTAACCTGTTCATGTAATGACCTAACTAATTCGGCCTTTATTTTGCCATCAAGGTTAGTCTGTTCTTTGATGGGTAAGGCAAACAAGTCCAAGGGAGATAAAGGATTGAACCCATATACAATCTGAAATGGTATAAATTTTGTAGTTGAATGCACAGCCCTATTATAAGTAAATTCTACATGAGGTAAGCAATCTTCCCAAGTTTTAATATTCTTTTTAACAATCACACGCAACACTGTAGAAAGGTTCCAATTCACTGTTTCAGTTTGACCATCAGTTTGAGGATGGCTGGTGGTTGAAAACAAAAAACAACAACTTGGTTCTTAATTTTCCCCACAATGTTTTCCAAAAATGACTAAAGAACTTAGAATCTCTATATGACACAATTGCTCTACGCATTCCATGCAACCTAACAACTTCTCTAAAGAAAAGGTCAGCTACCTTTGTGGCGTCATCTGTCTTATGACAAGGTATAAAATGGACAATTTTGGAAAATTTATCAACCACAACAAAGATAATATCCTTGCCTTTCCTAGTCTGTGGCAAACCTAAAACAAAATCCATAGAAATATCTGTTGGAATAAAGAAGAATGATGAAGAAAAATCAATAGGAAATGAAGAACGTGTGCCTTTGATTCTAAGAAGGCGCCATGTGTCCAATGGGAGTGTCTTAGGCTTGTTTGTGATTAATGATATGTTATCTTTATAGCCAAACATGTATTAGGCTTGGTATCATAAATTGAATGTGACCTTAAGGGATAGAGGCTTCAAAAGATCATAAGTTGAACACACTCTCTTTACACTTACAAGTAAGGAAGGTATTGTGGTTATACTCATTTATGTTGATGACACAATCATATCAGGGAGTGATAAAGTAGAAATTGATTATACTAAAACATATTTAAAGATTGTTTTTGATATTAAGGATCTAGGTGAACTTAAGTACTTCTTAGGAATTTAAGTGTGTTGGTTCAAGGAAAGTCTTTTCTTATCTCAAAGACAATATATTGTGGACGTGCTAACCTCTACAGATATGTTGAAAGCTAAACCAGCTATGACACCACTAGAAGAAGGTTATAAAATAGAACCTGAGGGGGAGATAGGAGATGGCGTGTTCCATGATACAATGCTGTATAGAAAAGGGGTTGGTAAGCTCATATATTTAACCTTTACTAGACCTGACTTGTATTTTGCTGTGAATCAGGTGTCTCAACATATGCAAGACCCAAAGATAAGGCATTGAGAAATGATCATGCGCATAGTAGATAGGAGGAGTACAACCGGCTACTGCACCTTCAAAGGAGGTAATCTTGTTACTTGGAAGACGAAAAAGCAGAATGTGGTATCTTGCACTAGTGCATAAGCTGAATATAGGGCCATGAGGAAACTTACCACAAAATGCATCTGGCTGAAGCAACTCCTCTTTGACATACTTGGCGTGAGCTTGTAGTCTCCTATCACTGTCCATTGTGACAATCAAGCAGCTATACACATTGCATCTAACTCCGTGTTTCATGAAAGAACCAAGCATATTGAGGTAGATTGCCATAAGGTGAGGGAAGCTATTGTAAATGAGATTATCTTATCTTGCTACACAAAGAGTGAAGACCAATTAGCAAATGTGTTCACCCAGGATACTACATTGAAGACTGGCAGCTCTATCTACCCACGGCTTGGTCTCATGTCCATTCCTCAACACTGATCCTGATCATGGAGTATTATACTTTTTTCCTAAAAAAGGTTTTGTCCCAACTGGGTTTTCCTTCTTTAGGTTTTTAATTAGGTAATGCTTCATGGTTACATGCTTAGCCATTCTCCATGACTTAAGCATAAGGGGTAGTGTTGGAATGAAGAAGAATGATGAAGACAAATCAATAGGAAATGAAGAATGTGTGCCTTTGATTATAAGAAGGCGCCAAGAGTCCAAAGGGAGTGGCTTAGGCTTGTTTGTGATTAATGATATGTTATCCTTGTAGCCAAACATATATTAGGCTATATTAGTATCCAAACAAGACTAGACTAGTTTAGTATAAATAGTTAATTCTCTCTTCCTTTGTAAGAAAGAAATTTATTTTTCTATAATCTCAATAATAATCATTCTCTTTTTTCTTTAATCTCTGTAATCTCTGTAATCTCTTTTGTCTCTCAGTCTACAAATTTCTGAATCTCTTAATCTCATAATCTTAGAATATCTATCCAGGGGTGGTCAGGTATGGGTAATGTCATATACAAAACTGTAGCTTGAACTCCTGATTTGGCTTGCTTACACTTCACGCATCTAGAGCATACTTTGGCCACATCCTTCATCATGCCAGGCAAATAAAAATGTTCCTGCAAGGTATTCAAAGTCTTGGCGACACCGAAATACACCATTAATCCTCCTCCATGAGCTTCCCTCACAAACATTTCTCTTAAAGTTCCACAGGGCAGGCATAAGCGATTTTCTAAAACATGAAACCCTGAAGTTGGTAGAACTTACCTGAAGCGTGAGATTTAGTTACCTTGTTGACTTCTCCAAAGTCTGGATCGTTAGGATAGCAGGATTTAAGATTTTGAAATACCAGAAGTTTTATCTCCAAAGTTGATAAAAGAATGTACCTCCTGGACAACGCGTCGGCTACTACATTCTCCTTACCTTGTTTGTAGTGAATCACATATGGAAAGGTCTCTATGAATTTAACCCACTTAGCATGCCTCTTATTTAATTTATGCTGGCCCTTAAGATACTTGAAGGATTGGTGATCTGTCTGGATTACAAACTCCTTGGGCCAGAGGTAGTGTTTCCAAGTTTGAAGGGCTCTCACCAAGGCATAAAACTCCTTATCATAAGTTGGATAGTTTAGAGTAACTCTCCCAAATTTCTCACTAAAAAACGCTATTGGCTTCCTATCCTGCACTAAAACAGCACCAATACCAATTCCTGAGGCATCACATTCTATTTTAAAAGTTTTATCAAAGTTGGGAAGTAAAGTAAAGGTGTATTGGTTAACTCCCCTTTAAGCTTGTCAAACGCCTCCAGCTGAGCTGTTCCCTATGTAAATCCAATGTTCTTTTTCACTACCTCGGTCAGGGGCGCTGCAACCGTACTGAAATCTCTAACAAACCTCTTAAAAGCGGTTTTCCGCTCATCTCCTTCCTTCATTTTAATTTGATGGTATCCACTTTTCAAATCAATTTTCGAAAATATGCAGGAGCCATGTAATTCATATAGCATATCATCTAATTGAGGAATAGGATGTCTATACTTAAATGTGATGTTATTGATGGCTCTGCAATCCACACACATTCGCCAGCTCCCATCCTTCTTAGGTACTAATAAAACCAGTACTGCACAAGGTATGCTGGACGGTTTGGAAGAGTGGCGCCTGGTACAAAATCTATTTGATGTTCTATACCGCGTATGGGAGGTAATCCCATAGGTTGGTCTCCTAGAAATGTTGGAATGAAGAAGAAATGAGGAATTTATGGAAGTCTTTTATTATAAATAAATGGCGATTTGTTTTTATGTGAATGGCGACTTGTTTGTATTATAGAATTATGTTATCTTTGTAAGTCATTTAAGTATAAGGCTATCCTTATATCCAAACAAGCCTAGACTAAGATTTCATAATTCTCATTCTCTAATAAAATCATTCTTTTCTCTAATTCTCTAATTCTCTCTAATCTCTCATTCTCTCATTCTACAAATCTCTAAAACTCATATTCTTTCATGGTATCAGAGCCAGGTTACATCAAATCTGGGAAATTTTCATCATTCTTTCATTGATTTAACAAGAATTCTTCTTGTTCTTCATCTGTTTCTGGATCAATTTCGAACGTCATCTTGCAAATCAAATTGCGATCAATCCACGACTCCAATTAACGATCGGCTTTCTCTGGAGTGTGCATCGGCGAATTCCGCATCCATAGCCACCAAAATCGCATCATTTGGCCCAGGGAATCAAAAGATACGAATTTTCTTCCAAAAAGGTGTTCGTGATCGCGTTCGTTTCGAACCTCTACATTCCCCAGGTCATCTCGACGTTAATATTTCGTCAAATCGTGAATTTCAAAAGCCTAAACTCAAGCCCCTTGAGTCTAGTTTCTGTAATTCTTTGAATCTGGAAAGTTTTATTAGTATCTTGTGAGGGTTCCTACGAAATTTCAAGTCAATCCAATAGGTTTAGGGTTTCAAGATTGATTTTCTTGAATTGCTTATTCAGTTTTGGAAGTCTTAAAATTTGATTTCTTGAATTCATCAAATGTTCTAGGGATTAAATTCGAATTTTCTTTAATTGAATCTTGATAAAGTCAAAATTAATATTCTCAAATTGTTACAATTCTTGTTAATTGAGTTGTTAGGATCAGTTACAGGTGGTTTTAGGTAGTTAGTGGTGATTACACTTGAATTGAGTAATTGGCGCAAATTTTTTTTTAAAAGGGGAGGACATATATTCTTCTTCTTGCTTAATAATTCCTGTTCTTGCAAGTTGTATTGAGTAATTGTACAAGAATTAAATCGTGTCCAGAACAAGCTGAGTGTTTACATACCTGATCACGAGTGGGAGCTGAAACTTGCGTGTGTTCCACGGTTGCTTGTGGGAGCGCTTGTGGGAGACCTGAAACTTGTGAGCAGTTTAACCGAGAGTGTGACCAAGGATTCTGGTGCATGATCAAGGATTCAAGTGTGTGACCACGCACACCACGATACCAAGTCGCGATCAGCGGGTGGTTTTGTCCACACCAAGCCGGCTTACTGACCAATTCAGACCTCGCCAAAGGTTCTTTTTGTATCACAATTTGTGACCTGAATTACTGACCATTTTTACCTTTTAAACATGGAAATTCAGACATCTCTTAGAGCTCCAGTCATTCTACATGGAGCAAATTATCTCTTATGGTCTAGGACAATGAAAACCACATTAGGTGGTAAAGGTCTTTGGAACCACATTGCCACAAATGGCATTGAAGACAATGAAGTGGCTGAAGTGACTGATGCAGCACAAGCCAAATGGTACCAAGAAGATCAGTTGGTACTTTCTATATTACAAAATTCTCTTGCTAGTGATCTTTTAGAAGCTTATTCTTTTTGTGAAAATGCAAAAGATCTTTGGGACACTTTGCTTAAAGTGTATGGTAACACTACTAACCTTTTGAGAATTTTTGAAGTGAAGAAAGCTTTGAATGAATTAAGGCAAGAGGATGCTGAATTCACAAAGCACTATGGCTCATTCAGAGCTTTGTGGGCTGAGCTAGACATGCTAAGGCCAGCCACTATTGAACCACTTGTACTCCTTGAAAGAAAGGAACAAGATAAGGTGTTTGGGTTACTTTTAACTCTTAATTCTACTTACTCAGATCTTATTAAGCATATTCTCAGGTCTGATAAGTTGCCTAGCTTGGAGGAAGTGTGTGCTCAAATTCAAAAGGAGCAAGGATCACATGGATTGTTTGGCAACAAAGCTGAACTAGTAGCTGCTCACAAAAGTTTCTTCAGGCCAACAAATGCATCTAAGAAGAGGAGGCTATTTTGTGATCATTGCAAGAAGGAGGGACATGCAAAGAAGGATTGCTGGGAACTTCACCCTCATCTTAAGCCTTCTTGGGCTTCACGCCCACCACAGCAGCCGGTCATCTCCTCAGCCAGGCAAGCTCACGGTTTGGTGTCCTCAAAGGCAGCCTTATGTAGCCATTCTCCTTCTCAACCAGGCGCCAACAACACCATGTCACAAGCATCAGACTTTGTGACAAAATCAGATTTGGAAGCCCTCATTAAGGCAATAAAGGAGAGCAATGTGATGGGTAAAACTTTTCATGCTTCTTTTCAAACATCTTATACATCTAATACTCCTAAATCCTTGGTTGTTGATTCTGGTGCTTCTCATCACATGATTAGTGATCTAGATTTGCTAGAAAATGTAGAACCTGCCCTAGGGAATGTTCTTATTGCAAATGGAATTAAAGTACCAATCAAAGGCATAGGAAAATTGAAATTGTTTGATAAAGAATCTAAGGCATTTTATATGCCTTCATTTACCTCCAACTTGCTCTCAGTTAAAAGAGCTACTACTGATTTGAATTGTCATGCTATATTTGGCCCTAATGATTTTTATTTTCAGGATATTGAAACTAGAAGGTGTTTTGGACAAGGAACCACAAAAGATGACTTGTATGTGCTTGATAATATGGCTGGTTGTGATGTATTAGAATCAGTGTTTCAGGCGCATGGTTTTAGTACTGATTCAGATTTGTGGCATGCTAGACTAGGACATCCTCATCCAAGAGCTCTTGAATTAATTGTGCCTGGTTTAAAAATGTCAAAAGAATTGTGTGATTCATGTATTCTTGGAAAGCATTGTAAAACAGTTTTTGAAAAATCAATACATAAATATGAAAATTGTTTTGAATTGGTGCATTCTGATGTGTGGACATCCCCCTTTCCATCTAGAGAAAATCATAAATATTTTGTGACATTTATTGATGAAAAGTCCAAATATACATGGGTTACTCTCCTTAGTTCTAAAGATAGAGTGTATGATGCATTCATAAATTTTCAAGCATATGTGACTAATCAATACAATGCAAGAATTAAGTGCTTTAGAACAGATAATGGTGGGGAGTACACAAGTACCAGACTTCAGGAACATCTAGCTAAGCATGGCATTGAGCATCAGACAAGCTGCCCTTATACTCCACAGCAAAATGGAGTTGCTGAAAGAAAGAACAGGCACCTCATGGAGGTTGTGAGAACTATAATGTTCCACATGAAGGTGCCTAAGCGATTTTGGGGGGATGCACTTGTAGCAGCCTGCTACTTAATCAACAGGACACCTAAAAAAGTCCTTGATGATCTATCCCCATTTGAGGTATTAAACAACACTAAACCCACCATTGATCATTTAAAAGTTTTTGGGTGTGTTTGCTTTGTGTTAATTCCTAGGGAACAAAGGAACAAGCTTGAACCAAAAAGTGTAAAGGCTATGTTCATTGGATATTCCTCCACTCAAAAAGGATACAAATGTTATAACCCTGAGACTAGAAGGGTCATGGTGTCTAGAGATGTGAAGTTCCAAGAAGACAAAAGTTTTTATGAAGGAGGAACTTGGGAACAATTTAAAGACATCTCATCAACAAGAACAGACCAAGCTGAATACTTGAGGAAACTTTTGGAGAGCATTGGAATAGGAGGTAGTCAGCATACACCTCAGTCAAATGTCCCAGCAGCAGGTAATCCAAGCCCCTCAGTCACGGCTCCTCAGAATCACCCTCACGTCTTTGCAGATCCGGGTCCATCCGGCATGGCGGATACCTCTGGCCCAGCCGCTTCCTCACAACCTCTGTCACGGCCAACTCTTGGTTCACCTGGGCTTCCTCCTCTTGAACATGGGGGGGGGGAGAAGCATCTACTCATGTCCAACAAGACTCAGCAGGAGATGATTCCATTCTAGCTTCAGCTTCCAAAAGATCAAGACCTACTCTCATTGAGATCTTGAGTGAAGAGGAAGAGGAGGCTCCACCTACTGTTCTAAGAAGAAGTACAAGACAAAGAAATCCACCAGTCTTCTACAATGGAAATGTTGTAGTACATCATGATCAGGGAGTTTGTAATATTGCACACTTACCCTCTACTCATGTTGCTTTTATTTCTAGTATTGACAATGAGCAGATTCCAAAGACATATGAAGAAGCTATGTCTATAAAGGAATGGAGAGAAGCTATCTCAGCTGAGAAACAAGCTATGGAGAAGAATGGTACATATGCCCCAGCCACATTACCAAAAGGAAAGAAGGCTGTAAGCTCTAAATGGATTTTTACCATTAAATACAAAAGCAATGGTGAAATTGATAGATATAAAGCTAGGTTGGTAGCTAGGGGTTTTACTCAGACATATGGTGAGGATTATAGGGATACTTTTGCTCCTGTAGCTAAGCTTCATTCTGTCAATGTTGTGCTTACTGTTGCTACTAATCTTGAGTGGGAATTGTGGCAAATGGATGTCAAGAATGCTTTCTTGCAAGGTGAACTAGAAGTAGAGGTTTACATGTCACCTCCACCTGGCCTAGAGGATGAGGTAGGAACCGGTAATATACTGAGACTAAGGAAGGCTATTTATGGCCTTAAACAATCTCCAAGAGCATGGTACCACAAGTTAGGTGTTACTTTAATGGATAAAGGCTTTAAAAGGTCTGAAGTGGAACATACTCTTTTTACATTAAAGAGTAAGGAAGGTATTATTGTAATTCTTATCTATGTAGATGATATAATCATATCTGGTAGTGATAGTGTTGGTATTGCATCTACTAAAGATTACTTAAAGAGTGTCTTTGACATAAAGGATTTAGTTGAACTTAAATACTTTCTAGGAATTGAAGTATGTAGGTTTAAGGAAGGTCTCTTTCTTTCTCAAAGGAAATATGTTGTAGATCTTCTAACATCCACAGGTATGATGGAAGCTAAGCCAGCCAAAACACCCTTAGAGGAAGATTATAAAATCGCCACTAAGGGGGAGCTAGAGGAGGAAATTGATTTTCATGATCCTAAGCTCTATAGGAAAGTGGTTGGTAAGCTTATTTATCTAACCATTACAAGACCAGATTTATGTTTTGCTGTGAATCAGGTATCTCAACATATGCAAGGGCCAAAAATGAGGCATTGGGACATGGCCATGCGGATTCTAAGATATCTCAAAGGCACACATGAACAAGGTATTTGGATGGGTAATAATAAAAACACAAATGTGGTTGGTTATTGTGATGCAGATTGGGCAGGAGATAGGGAAGATAGGAGGAGTACTACTGGCTATTGTACTTTCATAGGTGGTAACCTTGTGACTTGGAAAACCAAGAAGCAAAAGGTTGTTTCATGCTCTAGTGCAGAATCAGAATATAGAGCAATGAGGAAGCTCACTACTGAATGCATCTGGTAAACAAATTTTGGGAGATTTAGCTGTGAAGTATGAGGAGCCTATCACCATTCATTGTGACAACCTATCCGCCATTCACATAGCCTCAAATTCAGTGTTTCATGAAAGGACTAAGCACATAGAAGTGGACTGCCACAAAGTAAGGGAAGCTATTGTGAAAGGTATCATCTTACCTTGCTATACAAGGAGTGAGGATCAATTGGCTGATATATTCACCAAGGCAGCATCTCTGAAAGTTGGTACATCAATCTATCCAAGACTTGGTCTCATGTCCATTCCATACCCATGATCCCAACATAAAGTATTATACTCTTTTTCCCTAAGAAAAGGTTTTGTCCCAATTGGGTTTTCCTTTTCTAGGTTTTTAATGAGGTAATACTTCATGGTTACAAGCTTAAACATTTTATGTCTTAAGCTTGAGGGGGAGTGTTGGAATGAAGAAGAAATGAGGAATTTATGGAAGCCTTTTATTATAAATAAATGGTGATTTGTTTTTATGTGAATGGGAGAGTCTAAGGCTTGTTTGTATTATAGAATTATGTTATCTTTGTAAGCCATTTAAGTATAAGGCTATCCTTGTATCCAAACAAGCCTAGACTAAGTGTAGTATAAATACCTTACTCTCTTCACATTTTGTAAGTAAGATTTCATAATTCTCATTCTCTAATAAAATCATTCTTTTCTCTAATTCTCTCTAATCTCTCATTCTCTTATTCTACAAATCTCTAAAACTCATATTCTTTCAAGAAACGCATCGTGGTATTTCTGAAAAAGTAACTCAATTTATCTCGGAATTTCTGGACCAAGGTTAGAAGAACAGGTTAGTATCCCTTTCCATAACATTAGAATCATATCTTACTGATCAGTCACAGCAGATTTCACATGACTTGACGAAGCAAATAGGCTGAGGTTACTTACCTGTGATGGTTCTTCTGTATAAGAAACTTTTGGCGCCTCCTTGTCCTGTCCTCTCCTTTGCCTTAGCAGCATCTGGTCGCGATGCACTTCCTGAGGAGTCATGGGTATTAACGTGCTTTATCTCCCTCCATGGCTGAAGGTATGTTTGTTTGTGTACCCATCATGTAAAACCTTCTTGTCATATTGCCATGGTCTAACAAGCAAGACATGAGTAGCTTCCATGGGAAATACATCACAAATGATGTTATCCTAGTATCTTCCAATCGTGACCAGTACAGTTACCTGTTCAATTACTTGCATTTCTCCTTCATCATTAAGCCATTGCAATTGGTAAGGCCTTGGATGCTTGTAGGTGACAAGGTTGAGTTTTTTGATTAGTGTTTGGCTTGCCACATTGGTACAGCTTCCTCCATCAATGATCAAACTACAAACTCTTTCTTGAATGATGCACCTAGTATGAAACAATTTTTCCCTCTGTTCCTGGACGTTAGGCTGGGTGATCAAGGTCCTCCTAGTAACCAGTAATTCTCCTTGAGCTGGGTATGCCGCGCCTTCTCCTTCTTCTGACTGGTCGTCCTCAGAAACCAACTCCCCATTGTCTAATATAAGCATGACCTTCTTGTTGGAGCATTCATTAGCATAGTGTCCGAAGCCTTGACACCTAAAACATTTGATGTTCATGGTCCTGTTCTGGGTAGAGGTTGAGGTTACAATGTTCTTGCCCTTATCTTCTCGGGATTGAAAGGTGGCCTTCACTCCTTCTTGCGGTTTGGCCGGTGATGGTGTTTTAAAGCATGTTCCTCTGGCTTTTTCCTCCCTGACATACGGTCTGGGGTTTGGTATGTAGGCCGTCCGTGTGTTTCTCTTCCTCTTATTTTGTTGCTCAATCGGGATAGCCTTGTGGAGTAGTTCGTCCATGTCCTCGTATTCTTGGAGTTCCAGGCGATCTTGAATGTCTCGGTTGAGTCCTCTTTGGAACTGGGCCATGGTGGTTTCCATAGTCTCTTCAATGTCAGCTTTGATGAGGAAGTTTTCCATTTCTTGATGATAGTATTCTACACTCCTAGTTCCTAGAGTTAGTCTCCTTAACTTTTGATGTAGCTCTCGACCATAGTGTATGGGTACAAATCACTTCCTCATCATGGGTTTCATTTCGAACCATGAGGCAACCTGAGCTTCACCATTGCGTCTTCTGGATAGGGTAAGTTGTTCCCACCAATTAAAGCATACCCACTAAATTCAGTGGTTGCTAGTTTCACCTTCTTGCCTTCAGAGTAGTCTTGGCAATTGAATACCAATTCCATCTTATTTTCCCATTCTAAGTAGGCATCTGGATCATTTATTCCCGAGAAATGTGGAATTTGGAGCTTGAGGTTGCCTAAGTTGTCTACTTTTCTTAAATGTCTAGGATGGGGCAGATTGTTTCTCCTGGCTTGGTACCAGGTACTGCTACCATCAGAGAAGTCCAATATTACACCCTACTCTCGTCTAGCCCCTTGGACCACTCTTCTTCCGGACCAGCTTCCTTACGCTGTTCCTCTCCCACGCATAGATCTACCTGCAAAATGATCAAAACCTCGGAACATCTCATTAACTTGGTTAGAGAATTCAAAATCTTGTCTTAAGGTTCGAGTTATCTCAGCCAACATGGCTTCAAACTGCAGCTGGTCAAGTCAAATTTGTTGAACTACAGGGGTCCTATCCCCTTCTTCCTCTGGATGTGCCATTCATTTTTCCTGAAAATTACTTAGCAAACAAGTTAAAGACTCTCTCTCACTAAGTTTTCAGCTATTAAGCTCTCTTGCTGTTCCACAAGTTTAATGAAGATTAAAACCTAATCACCTAAGATCTAGAGTAATAACCTAAACTGTGACTTAAGATAGAAAGATTGCAAGATTTTTATTGTCAGCTGATTAACCTATTTACAGCAAGATTTCTCCTCTACTTTCTATTCTCTTTTCTTTTAGTTTTCTTTTGTCGATTTTTTTTTTTATTTATTGTTGTAAATCAGGAAAATGCTCATCTGACTTACAACAAATAGATAGAGAAAAAAAAATTAAAATTAAAAAAAAATGTGGAGATCGTGGGATGGTTGGTGAAATCAAGATGATTTCCTCAAACCTTAACCTTCAAGAGGTTCAAATACCACTTGGAATGGACCTGGTTGTGATTAAACCTCTGGATCACTTGAAGACAGGGTAATCTGAACCCTAGAGGCTAGTAGCTCTCTAGGAGATGGTGGTTTGGCGGCGCTAGGGAGACTGGAGGCTACTAGTTCTCCAATCACCTATGGACTTCTTTTATGGTATTTGGGATTTGATCCAGCAGGAATTGATTCTCCTTATCACACGTTCACCCTGTTTTAAGATTAAGGATTATCACTTTTAGATTACACTTAATTTAATGACGATTCTGTTCTTATGCTGAACAGGAAATCAATGAAAACTCAAGAGATTGCTATGAGAAGCTATTAATATTTCGCTGGATGTTTCTCTCAGGCGGCCACTAGGCATGTTTATATACAAGATGTAATCCTTATCTAGTAAAAAACCCTAGTCTAATTAAACTATAATGGTTTAATTCCCTAGTTACTAAATGAATTGGTTTACGTGCTTGATGTGTCAAAGGTCAGGTCATGGGTTGGGCTGGTCGTGCCGTGGGTCGGGTCCTGGGTTTTCCTGAAGGTCAGGTCCTGGTTCGTGCATGTCGTGCCGTGATCGGGAGTTTGGATTGTGCCGGTCGTGATGAGATCGAGAAACTGAGTCATGTCGGTTGTGCCTCGATCGATAACTCGGGTCGTGGTCATGCCAAAGTCGAGGGCCGGTTCAGGTTTGTCCTCTTCTGTGCTTTATTCATCACCTATGCTTGATTCTTCCTCGGCCAGATCATGTCTAGAATGGCTAGAGCTGGTCTGGATCACTCTAACTCTCTATCATTCCCATTTAATTTTTGATATATCATCATAATAGGTTCATTGAATTTATTGACTGAAAACCGTGTGTGACCTTTCAAATTCTTTTTGGATTTTGGCTAGATCTTTTGTTTAAACTTGAATCCGGTTTATGTCCTTTGAATTTAGTTGTTTTAAACAATTTGTTTTGGTTTAAGGATTGTTGTTTAATCCCATTCTTAAGTCTTTTCTTTGTTTTGCTTGAAAATTTCCAAAGGATTTTTTAACTGGCTGGTTGGCAATTCAGAAGATGAAGAATCCAATCACACTCTCATAATGGAGAAACTCACGACCCAGATGAATCAGATGATGGACGCTCGGTTCAATTCCATGCAAGCCGGACTGAGTGATGGATTGATCGAAGATCTGAGGCGCCTTTTACCACAACCTAGACCAGACCGCCTACAGGTCTTATTCCCTGAATCGCCTAGACAAGGAAGGCGTGCTCATTTACCTGAACGGCGCAAACCCAACCCTGATGAACGCGACCACACGCCTGAACGACGAGGTGATGTTTTGTCTAGAGGGAGCCATGGACGACGTAGTTACTACAGAGATGATGTCGCGGCTCAGTTCTAACAATGAGGAGGAGGATCTAACCGAAACATTCAGGGACGCCCCACTGTGTACAGAGACCACCGCATTTTCCATAAGATAACATTAACAACCTGAAAATCAAAATCCCTCTCTTCCATGGCAAAAATGACTCGACCGCCTACCTTTATTGGGAGCAGAAAATTGAACTATTTTTCAGTTGTCATTTTTATTCTGAAATTAACAATGTTAATATTGCTGTGACAGAATTCTATGACTATGCTCTTAGTTGGTGAGATCAGATGGTGACGTTTAGGATGCGCAATGGCGAGTATCACATTGAGACTTGTAACGAATTGAAACAGGTCATGAGGAGAAGTTTTGTTCTGAGTCACTTCCAAGGCAGTCGTAATGTAGAAGAGTACTTCCAAGAGATGGAAACGCTTCTAATCCGAGCAAGCGTGGCTGAGGACCATGAAGCGACCATGTCTTGGTTCTTGGGTGGACTTAACCGTGACATCCAAGACCGCCTTGAGATGCAACATTATGTTGAACTAGATGAAATGCTACATCAAAACGCTTCTTATAGAATAACAACTCAAGACAAAATCTCACACTAGTCCTTCTTTTGGCGCGATTACCGTAGGTCACAAGCCACTGTTCCAACGAGTCTTTAGACCAACCCGCGCCGGGGATTCAAAGCTATTCACCCCTAAACCTGATGTTTATCCGACTGCTTACAGACCAGACAAAGGAAAAGCAGTGGAATGAACCACCAGGACCAGGGGCATACGGTGCTTCAAACGTCAGTCCAAGGCCAGCTCTTGGTTGCTAGACATTCCCTAAGCGTTCAATCCAAAACCGACGAGTATGAGCAAAGGGAAAACCTGTTCCACTCCCGATGCATGGTCAAAGGCAAGTTATGCAGTCTAATTATAGACGATGGTAGCTGTGCTAATAATGCCAGTGATTTTATGGTTAGGAAAGTTGGCCTTAAGGAGATGCAGCATCCAAAACCGTATACGCTTTAATGGCTCAATGATTCCAGAAAATTACTGGTTACTCATCAAGTAATGGTGCACTTGAAGATCGACAAGTATGAAGATGAGGTGCTTTGCGATGTGTTACCTATGTAAGTCGGTCATATTCTTGTTGGAAGACCGTGGCAATCTAATCAAAAAGTGAGTCACGACAGATTCACTAATCGCCATCACTTCACTTACAAGGGACGCAAGACTATACTCATTCCCATGACGCCTTATGAGGTATTCCTTGACCAGATTTAATTGACACAACAAAAGAAAGAATCAGGTAAGGCCAAGATACCTAAGAGTAAATCAAACTTCTTTATTAAATCTGCTGAGATAAAACGTAGCTTGACGGCTAATATGCCTATCCTCATGCTTGTTTATAAAGAAGCTTGTCTACCGGCCACTAACCCTGAGTTGGTCCTCCCGAGCAAGATGTATGGTATTTTGCATGATTTTGAGGACGTTTTTCAAGAGGAATGTCCTGATGACCTACCACCAATACGCGGTATTGAACATGAAATTGACATGAAATTGAATTCATCCCTGGAGCAACTTTACCAACACAGGCCCGCATACCAAACTAACCCAGTGGAGAGTAAGGAACTCAAGAAGCAAGTGACGAGCTTATGCATAAAGGGCACATCCGTGAGACCATGATTTCCAAGCAATCAACAATATTATGGTAAAATATTATCATCCGATTCCGAGGTTAGATGATATGTTGGACGAACTGCATGGTCTAGTGTTTTCTCTAAGATAAATCTTAAAAGTGGTTATCACCAAATCCGGATGAAGGAAGGTTATGAATGGAAAAGCGCTTTCAAGACAAAACATTGTGTTTATGAGTGGTTATTAATGCCATTTGGCTTAACCAATGCGCCTAGTACATTTGTGAGACTGATGAACCATGTGCTTAGAGATTTCATAGGCTATTTTGTTGTGTAGTCTATTTCGATGACATTTTGGTTTATAGTAAGACCTTAGACGATCACAATCTTCATCTGAAACTGGTCTTAGAAGTTCTTAGGAAAGAACGATTATTTGCCAACTTGAAGAAATTCACTTTTTGCACAGATAATCTTGTGTTTCTGCGTTTTGTTGTAAGTACAGATGGTGTTAGGGTCGATGAAGAGAAGGTGAAAGCCATCCGTGAATGGCCAAGTTCCAAGACTGTGGGAGAAATGAGGAGTTTTCACGGATTGGCCGGATTCTACAGGAGTTTCGTCAAGGACTTCAATACTTTGTTTGCCCTTTTCACGGAAGTGATTAAAAAGGATGTTGGGTTCAAGTGGGAATGAAAGATTATGAGATTAAGAGATTTGTAGAATGAGAGAATGAGAGATTTAGAGAGGAATGATTTTATTAAGAGAATGAGAATAATAGTTTTAAAGTTACAAATGAGAAAGGAGATAAATATTTATACTAATCTAGTCTAGGCTTGTTTGGATACAAGTATTGACTTATACATGAATAGCTACAAGGATAACCTAACACTAGAACACAAACAAGTCTTAGACACTCCCCTTTTACCAAGTAACTCACGCCAATTATAGAAAACAATTGAGGCTTTCTAATTTCATCATTTCTTTTTCATACTAACACTCCCCCTTAAGCTTAAGACATGGAGAATGTCTAAGCTTGCAACCATGAAGCATTACCTCATTAAAAACCTAAAGAAGTAAAACCCAATTGGGACAAAAACTTTTCTAGGGAAAAAGAGTATAGCACTCCATGTTGGGATCATTGGTATGGAATGGTCATAAGGCCAAGCCTTGGATAGATAGAGGCACCATTTTTCAGAGTTGTTGTCTTGGTGAACACATCAGCTAGTTGATCATCACTCCTTGTATAACAAGATTCCCTTCTCAATGGCTTTCCTTACTTTGTGGCACTGTACTTCTATATGTTTGGTCCTTTCATGGAACACAGAGTTGGAGGCTATGTGTATAGCAGTCTGATTGTCACAATGGATGGTGATAGGTTCTTCATACTTCAAGGCAAGATCCTCCAAAATTTGCCTCAGCCAAATGCATTCAGTTGTAAGTTTCCTCATTGCTCTATATTCTGATTATGCACTAGAGCATGATACCATTTTTTGCTTCTTGGTTTTCCAAGTCACAAGGTTCATTCCTATGAAAGTACAATAGCCTGTGGTACTTTTCCTATCCACCCTATCTCCTGCCCAATCTGCATCACAATAACCAACCACATTTGTGTTTTTATTGCAACCATCCATATACCTTGTTCATGAGTACCCCTTATATATCTAAAAATTCGGTTTTTCATCTCCCAATGTCTCATCTTTGGACCTTACATGTGTTGAGATACCTGATTCACATCAAAACATAAATCTGGTCTAGTGATGGTTAGATAAATAAGCTTACCAACCACTTTCCTATAGAGCTTAGGATCATGAAAATCAATTTCCTCCTCTAGCTCCCCCTTAGATCTGATTTTGTAATCTTCGTCTAAGGGTGTTTTGGCTGGTTTAGCTTCCATCATTCCTGTAGAGCTTAGCAAATCTACAACATAGTTCCTTCGAGATAAAAAGATACCTTTACTGGAACCTACACATTTTAATTCCTAAGAAGTATTTAAGTTCTCCTAGATCTTTAATATAAAAAACACTCTTCAAGTAATCTTTAGTAGATGCAATGCCAACACTATCACTACCAGATATGATTATATCATCTACATAAATAACAATTGCCACAATACCTTCCTTACTTTTTAGTGTAAAAAGAATATGTTCAACTTCAGATCTTTTGAATCCTCTATCCGTCAATGTTACACTTAGCTTGTGGTACCAAGCTCTTGGAGATTGTTTAAGGCCATAGATGGCCTTTCTGAGCCTAAGAATGTGGCCGCTTCCTACCTCCTCCTCTAGACCTGGTGGAGGTGACATGTGTACCTCTTCTTCTATTTCACCATTCAAGAATACATTCTTAACATCCATTTGCCACAACTCCCACACAAGGTTAGTAGAAAGTGAAAGAACAACATTAACAGAATGAAGCTTAGCTACAGGTGCAAAGGTATCCCTATAATCCTCACCATTTATATCTGAGTAAAACCTCTAGCCACCAACCTAGCTTTATATCTATCAATTTCACCATTGCTTTTGTATTTATGGTAAAAATCCACTTAGAACTTACAGCCCTTTTTCCTTTAGGTAAAGTAGCTGAAGCATTGGTACCATTCCTTTCCATGGCTTGTTTTTCAGCTAGAATACCTTCCCTCCGTTCCTTCTTAGTCATTGCTTCCTCATATGTCTTTGGAATCTGCTCCTTATAATGACTTGAAATAAAAGCAACATGATTAGAAGGTAAGTAAGCAATATTACAAACTCCCTGATCATGATGAACCACAACATTCCCATTGTAGAAGAATGGTGGTTTCTTTTGTCTTGTGCTCCTTCCTAGGACTGTAGGTGGAGCTTCTTGAATAGAATCCTCCTCTTCACCTAAAACTTCACTAAGAGTGGGCACTTCTCTTGATCTTTTGGAAGCTTAGACTAAAATTGATTCTTCTCCTGCTGAGTGTTGTTGGAAATGATTAGATGTCTCTCCCCCTCATGTTCAAGAGGAGGAAGACCAGGAGAACTATAGAGACCAGGCGGCTGAAGGATGGAAGCCCGTGGATCAGCTGGTATGGCCGCAGCTGGATGGCTGGTACTGGTCACGGCCGGAACAGGCTCAGCATGAGGAGCCGTGGCCGGGGACTGCCGAGCAAGAGGGGATACTATACCAATACTTTCCAAGAGCCTCTTCAAGTTCTCAGCTTGGTCTAATTTTGTTGTTGAGATATCTTTAAATTGATCCCAAGTTCCTTCTTCATTGAAACCTTTGGATTCTTAGATTTTAACATCCCTGTATACCAAGACTTTTCTATTCTATGGATCATAACATTTGTATCCTTTCTGAGTAGAAGAATACCCAATGAATATAGCTTTGATACTCTTTGGGTCCAGCTTGTTCCTTTGCTCCCTTGAAACTAATACAAAACAAACACAACCAAAAACTCTAAAATGGTCAATATTGGGTCTAGTTTTGTTTAGTACCTCAATTGGAGAAAAGTTATTCTAGGAATTTTGTAGGAGTCCTATTAATCAGGTAGCATGAAGCTACAAGAACATCACCACAAAATATTTTGGGAACTTTCATGTGGAACATCATTGTTCTCACAACTTCCATCAAATGCCTATTCTTCCTTTCAGCCACTCCATTTTGTTGTGAGGTATAAGCACAACTGGTTTGATGTTTAATGCCATGTTTGGCAGGTGTTTTTGGAGTCTGGTGCTTGTGTATTCTCCTCCATTATCTGTTCTAAAGCATTTAATACTTGCATTGTATTGATTAGTAACATATGTTACTCTATCTTTAGAACTAAACAAAGTAACCCAAGTATATTTGAATTTTTCATCAATAAAGGTCACAAAATACTTATGGTTTTCTCTAGATTGGAATAGAGATGTTCAAACATCAGAATGCACCAACTGAAAAAAATTATCATAAGTATGCATAGATTTTTCAAAAACTGTTTTGCAATGCTTTCCTAGTATACAAGAATCACACATATCCTTTGGCATTTTAAACCCATAAACAATCAGTTCAAGTGCTCTAGGATGAGGATGTCATAATTAGCATGCCAAAGATCATAATCAGTACTAAAGGAACTAGTATGTAAAACCGCTTCT
This sequence comes from Streptanthus diversifolius, assembly GCA_039880935.1. Lineage (NCBI taxonomy): Eukaryota > Viridiplantae > Streptophyta > Magnoliopsida > Brassicales > Brassicaceae > Streptanthus > Streptanthus diversifolius. The sequence continues at coordinate 4,342,893 of JAXGFM010000013.1, forward strand.
AACCCACTAGCACTAGTCATGTCTTCAAGCACATACAAGTCATCTCTTGTGGTTCCTTGTCAAATCTTCTACTAGTCTCAATATCCTGAAACTAAAAATAAAGGAAGGCATGTAAAAGACTTTATATTCTTTATCAAACAACTTAAGTTTTCCTATGCCTTTAACTGGTACTTTAATTCCATTAGCAATGACAACATTACCTAAGGCAGGTTCTACATTCTCTAGCAATCCTTAATCACTAATCATATAATGAGAAGCACCAGAATCAACCACCAATGATTTAAAGATATTAGTAGTAAAAGAAGTTTGAAAAAAAGTATGAAAAGTTTTACCCAACACATTACCATCCTTTATTGCTTTGATAAGAGCTTCTAAGTCTGATTTTATCATATATTCAGATGCTGGAGACATGACACTAGTTGAGGCTAAGTGAAGAAATGAGCTGCTACATGCCTTTGAAGGAACCGTCACCAGGCCGTGAGCTTGCAATTGTGTGTGGCTGGCCGTGGGTTACTGTGGCCGAGAAACCCAACACTCCTTCTTTGTATGGCCACTTCTCTTGCAATGGTCACATGTTTGTCTCCTCTTCCTAGATTTATTTGTTGGTGCTGATTTGAAGAAGCTCTTGTGTGCAGCCACCAATTCAGCCTTGTTGCCAAATAATCCATGATATCATTGCTCCTTTTGGATTTCAGCACAAACATCTTCCAAGCTAGGAAGCTTATCAGACCTGAGAATATACTTAATAAGATCTGAGTAAGTAGTATTAAGAGTTAATAGTAACCCAAACACCTTATCTTGTTCTTTCCTTTCAAGGAGAACAATTGGTTCAATGGTGGCTGGCCTTAGCATCTCTAGCTCAGCCCACAATGGTCTGAATGAGCCATAATGCTTTATGAATTCTGCATCCTCCTGCCTTGATTTATTCAAATCCTTTTTCACTTCAAAAATTCTTAAAAAGTTAGTGGTGTTTCCATACACCTTTTGTAAAGTGTCCCAAAGTTCCTTAGCATTTTCATAAAATGAATAAGCCTTTAAGAGATCACTAGCAAGAGAATTTTGAAGTATAGAGAGTACCAACTGGTCTTCTTGGTACCATTTGGCTTGAACAGCCACAACCTCACTAATTTCAGCCACTTCATTTTCTTTAAGGCCATTTGTAAAAATGTGATTCCAAAGGCCTTTACCACCCAATGTGGTTTTCATGGTCCTAGACCACAAGAGGTAATTTGCTCCATGGAGTATGACTGGAGCTCTGAATGTAGCTTGAAAGAAGAGGCAGCTCTCTCGGATGGGTCGTGCCAGGACGTGCATGGGTCGTGTCAGGATGTGCCTGGGATGTGCCTGGGGGTGCCTGGGTCCAGGACCAGTCGTGCCAGATCCTGCATGCGCTCGGGTGGAGATTTGGACTCCTGGTTCGTGCCAGGTGCTCATAGTAAGCCGTCTTCCACGTGTTCAGGGAATAAATTTACTCCTTGGATTGTCTCAAGGTCTATCTTGGTGAGCAAAGCCTCCACGGCTTGGTTGAAGCTTTCCCTTAGATCCGTAGTCTTGGACCTTGCCCTTGGTGACCTTCTAAGGACTAGAACCGTGATGGTGGGTTTTGGCTCGGTGCTTGGTTCCTCGTCATAAGTCTTCCAAGAAAATGAAACTACTAAAGCTAAAATTAAAACTCGTTTGGCTCTTAGGGAAAACAACAGGGTTCATAAAGATGGACAAATCTGACGAGGTAGCCATAGAACAGTTGGTGTCGCCCTGTCAGCTTTGCCAATTCGGCTTTCATTCCACAACAGGTTGGTAAACTGTCGTGTATATTACGGTAGCATTCTTCCTTCTTTTTCACGATTCTCTCAAATCCTTTGTTTTCTTCTTTGATTTCTTCCTTTCTTCTCCGATTTTATTTTTCCTTTCTTGTCTGATTTCTAAAAGCCTGCCTTTCTCCCCTTATTTTGCTACATTTCCTAGTTCCATCACATGATCATCTGTTTATGCTAATACGAATGCAATGTGGACCTAAAACAACCTAATATGAGACCTAAGTGATGAAAAACCCAACCTGAATCGTAGTGAAATTTTAAGTTATCATGGCTCAGGAATGACATTCCACCACCACCCAATCCCGGATAGCGACAACCTCAATGATGAGGCCATGGGACCGACCCTAGAAACGGCTTCAAATATGTCCACCACGATGAAGTCACCAAGGACAAGATCCAGTACCCAAGACTTTTTGGAATGCTTCAACCAAAGCATAGAGGCCTTACTATGTACTTTGGAGCGAGAGCATGGGCCGGAACCACATGAAGGACGTGACAACACAAGGACCTGGGGAACTCTCAGCTTGCACCCAGGGTCGTCCATTTTTTACCAAAAGTTGTCCGATGGTTCAGCATGAAGAGTTCCTGCTTCTCTCGCACCACAAGCAACTTACCATAGTGAGCAGGTCAGCTTTCAGTGAAATGGTGTGCATCATAGTGAGCACGTCGGCTTTTAGTGCACTCATTAGCGTAATGGCCAAGTCCTTGACACTTAAATCAACATACGTCACGTGTCCTTGTTAGCCGTTCCACGGCTTTTCCCTTGTTTAACCGTGACATGTTTGCTTTGACATTAGAGGTCATTGGTTTATTGTCCGCAGGTCGGGATGACTTGTAGTCTCGTGGATAGGCTGACTTATGATTCACAATTCCTGCACCAAAAGAAGATCGAATGTAAGACTTCCTTTTAATTTTTTGTTCAATTATAATAGCCTTATGTAACATTTCTTTTAAGTCCACATAGTGTTGCATTTGAAGCCGGTCTTGGATGTCACGGTTGAGACCACCCAAGAACCAAGACATAGTGGCTTCACGATCCTCAGTCACGCTGGTTCGGATCAGGAGTGTTTCCATTTCCTGGCAATACTCTTCCACGCTACGACCACCCTGTTGTAATTGCCATAACCTCTGGTGCAAGTCACGATGGAAATGGCTCGGGACAAAATGCGTACGCATGAACATCTTTATTTCATTCCATGTATCAATAGGGTATTCGCCAATACCCCTCCTAGATTTCACCATCTGGTCCAACCATCTGAGAGCATAATCATAAAACTCAGTCACTGCCACATTAACATTGACAATTAAAAACTAATTATATTTTATATTCCCTTTCTAAGTAAGCGGTTCGATTGCTTTTTCCATGGAATTTTGGGATTTTGAGCTTAAGATGATTGATGTTGTCATGTTGGAATTGTTGTGGTCGGTGATCATGGGTGTGCCTGGGTCGTCCGGGGTGTTGTGTTTGGAGCCCCCACTCTAGTAGAATCGAGCTGCGGCCTCATCACCATAATAATTATGGTGTCCGAGACTCCCCACGACCAAGGTTGCATCACTCCTTTCAGGAGTACGGTCACGTCGTTCAGAGGATGAGATACGCCTTTCCTGCCTTGGTTGCTCGGGAAACAGGATGTTTTGTCGGTCAGGTTTAGGCTCCGGTATTAGGCGCCTTAGATTCTCTATCAGCCCATCACGTAAACCAGTCTGCATGTAGTTGAACCGGGCGTCCATCATTTGATTCATCCGAGTTGTGAGTGTTTCTATCAAGCGTGTGTGATTGGACTCTCCTCCTCTGAATCGCCCATTGACCCTGAAAATATTAAAAATGCCAACCGGCCAGTTAGGTGTTCACCAGAAACGATTGATAATAAAATTAAAAGACAAACGACTATAACCTTCTTTTAAAATTTGAAAATCAACTTCTTAACTGTTGTAAACAAAACCTCCTTTATTAAAACCAAAAGATTGGAAAATAACAAAAATAATAAAATCACAAGCCATTTTAAACAACAAAAGACTTTTGTAAAATTCAATCAGAAGCTTAATGGTCACAAAAAAATGTAAACCAAACTTTTCAAAGAATCATTTTTCAACAAAATTTTTAATAAGCAACAAAAAATAAAAGAGCTAGGGATAGAGCAAAGCCTGTTGGACGCTCTGATACCACTTAACGTGATCCTTAGGAAAAGGAATCACTCATCCAAGATCGGCCAACAGAGTGTGGTACGGGGATGGGTTTATGCGAAAGATGAACTTTCAATTTTGGATTATTGGGTTCGAACAAAATGTATGAAACGAGAGGAGAGTGAGAGAGATGGTCGTACAGTCAAATGGAAAAGAGGATGGATCGAATGGGACAAGAACAAGGCCGCAGATGAGCCTTGGACAAACCAACTTCTCTTGGCTGGATATGACACACCGGCCTAAATAAAGATTTTGTGAATTGGCATTCTCGATATTTTGCACCAGAAGGGAATTCACAAGGCAAGTACATATGACACACTACTTGGATTTTGATTGAAAATATTTAGAGTTCTTAATAAGAAACTTTGGCAAAAATTCAATAAAAGCAATACAAATGGCCAGAGACGAGTTTAAATAGGCAATAAAAAGGATAGAAATCGGTGGTCAAAGTTTGCCTTGCATGTCTGGCACAAATTCCAAGACATGAAAGACCAAGACCAAACAAATTTCAAAGTAATCAAACTTAACTTAATTGCACACGCCTAAAACTAAAATAAGAAATGGGCCGGGCCAAAATAAGGCAAAAATTCTTATCCAAAATATGTTATAGGCCTTAATTAAATGGACATGCAAGTATTTATCCACGCCTTATTAAAAACTTTGGTGAGAAAAACTCATTTGGACAAAAACCACCAAAGAAAAGAACATCAGGATAAACACTTTTCCCATAAACTTAATTCAAATAACTTTGAATCAGAATTACCATTCTGGGTTGAGTCGGTCTTGTAGAAGTCTGAGTAATATAGGCGCCAACAGCATGTTGAAGAGCCTTAGTATTCGATCGCGTCATTGGACCAGTTGAAATGGTCCAAGGATTTTGCTTCTTGGTCGCTGTTTGGTAAAGGCCGGGTCAAAATGTTGATGGGTACAGATTGGTGCACTCCAGGGCTTGAGTCGAATCATGGTTCGTGACAGGTTCTTGCAACATACATCGGTCGAGGTTTGTCAGAGACGGGTCGGTGCCACGGTCGAGGCACGGACCGGAACTGCTCGAGAGCGGGTCGGTGGCGCGGTAGAGGCACAAACCAGAACTGGTCAGGAGCGGGTCAGTGGCACGGTCGAAGCACGGACCAGAACTGGTAGGAATGGGTCGGTGGCACGATCGAGGCATGAACAGGGCCGTTCTTCGGGTCGTCCTATAGTGATATGAGCATGGACGCAGGCCCGGACCAACCGGACAATGGGACAGACGCTGACCCGAACGAAAGCAAGCATGAAGGCCAGGACGATCAACCGGACGCAGGCGTGGACAAAAATATTGAGCATACGGACGTATGCATGGAGATTGGCCCAGAACGTGAGCATGGGCGGACGGACGACCAGACGTGGATCGATCAGGATGCACGATCGAATGACCCGGAGGATAGACCATGTTCGTCTCGTGTACAAGTTCTCGACCCATGAGACAATGAGGGCGATCGACCATCGACCCAAGCCTCGACCAGAGCCCCGACCCGCGTCTCGACTAAGCCCTCGACCCACGCTTCGACCAGGGCCTCGACCCGTGCCTCGACCAGGACTTTGACCAGCATCGACCCGTCGACCAGCCCTTCGACCAAGACCTCAACCAGCCTTGTCCCGGAGCCATGGACCGTTCCACCTGGTCCAATGACCCGTTCCCGGACCAAGGCCCTTCAAGCATCCATTGGGTTATTTATGACTCATTTCTCTTCTTAATCTGTCTAAGTCCATTGTGTTTTGACATTGGGCTTATGAGTTTGGGATTCAGGGTCCACTTGGTTCCCTTTTCCCATGTGAAGTTTTTCTAATTGGGTTTTATTCACATGGATTTTTAATGGGGCCTGGTGCATTCTTAAAAGGGTCAAGCCCATAAGACCTTTAACAACATGTGATGGCATTTCTGTTCTGGCCCAGCCCATTTCTACTTGACGAGTGAAATTAACTCGACTTTGACCACTTGTAATCTGCATTGTCTTAGTCTTAAATGCTTGGATTTCTGATGTGATCATGGAAAACAACCAGATATGTGTTCAGTGTTAAAGGAGTATCTTTTCAACCACGACGATTTAATTCATGAAATCACTTGGAAAATGTTCTCAACTCAATTATCTAACTCCTCATAGAAGAATCAACTCAAACCAAGTACGGATGAAGGAGTTATGAATTTTACAAATCCGGTGATTTTCACAATACGCGATTCTGACATGTGCGCATTTAAAGAGGAATTTCGGCCAGATCAGGATGAATGAAGCTATAAAACAAGTTGTTCTATAATCCTGGTCCATGATAGAAGCCCAGAAAAGTGGAACCAAGCCCATGCCCATCTGCCTATGCCATCAAAGATGAGACAAGAAGTTAGTTGAACATCTAATCTTTTGCATGTTGCTGCATGTTTTTGGATTCTATCCAAGCATGCAGCCTTGTTTCTTCTTAATTAGGCTTTTTCATGATCTTGCATGTTATTGGAAGTTTTTCCAAGCATGCAAGGCCTCTCTTCCTTTCTTCCTTCTTTATAAATACTTGGTTTTGACCACTCTTGTAATCCATCGAATTTTTAATGAGAGTTTCTACTTCTAAATTTTTCGATCACCTGTTAGTGTGTCATATCTAACAGAAATGCTTGGGTTATTTAGTGTGTCATATCTATAGGGATCACCCTCTTGGTCGTCTAGGTGTGTCATATCCTATGGCATTGTGGTTGGAATATCAAGGGCCTTCCGCATCCCTTGTGCGACCATTCGATCCACCACCTTTTTTCTTGAGTTTAACCACTCTTTAGAAGTCAAGGATTATCTTTACCAACTTAGAATGCCGTATCCTTGGGAGGATCACATCATTTGGTATCAAAGAAACATTCTAAGTTTGGTTTTATCATTCTATCATTATTTCATCTTATCATCTTTTCACTTTTTTTCAATTCATCTTTTTCAAACATTCTAAGTCTTGCTGTTCTATGAAAAAACAAGATTTTAGGCCAAATATTTTTAAAGGAGAAGGAGATGATGTGATCATGGAAAGTACCCAGACATGTGTTCAGTGTTAAAGAAGTATCTTTTAAACCACGACTATTTAATTCATGAAATCACTTGGAGAATGTGATCAGCTTAATTATCTAACTCCTCAAAGAAGAATCAACTCAAACCGAGTTTGGATGAAGGAGTTATAAATTTTACAAATCCGGTGATTTTCACATTACACGATTCTGACATGTGCGCATTTGAAGAGGAATTTCGGCCAGATCAGGATGAATGAAGCTATAAAACAAGTTGTTCTATAATCCTGGTCCATGATAAAAGCCAAGAAAAGTGGAACCAAGGCCCAAGCCCATATGCCTATGTCATCAAAGATGAGATAAGAAGTTAACTGAACATTAAAAGCATTTAATGCTAATCTTTTTCATGTTGCTGCATGTTTGTGGGTTCTGTCCAAGCATGCAACCTTGTTTCTTCTTAATTAGGCTTTTGCATGATCTTGCATGTTATTGGAAGTTGTTCCAAGCATGCAAGGCCTCTCTTCCTTTCTTTCTTCTCTATAAATACTTGGCTTTGACCACTCTTGTAATCCATCAAATTTTTGATGAGAGTTTATACTTCTAAATTTTTCGATCACCTGTTAGTGTGTCATATCTAAAAGAAATGTTTGGGTTCTTTAGTGTGTCATATCTAAAGAATCCAGGAGATCCGTCTTGGTGCATCATATCCAAGGGATCACCCTCTTTGTCGTCTAGGTGTGTCTAGGGCCTTCCGCATCCCTTGTGCGACCATTCGATCCAACACCTTGTGTCTTGAGTTTAACCACTCTTTAGAAGTCAAGGATTATCTTTACCAACTTAGAATATCGAATCCTTGGGAGGATCACATCAATTTATGTGCCAATCATGCAAGATACTTTGACCATGCAATTCGAATTATTTTGGCGTGTATATCTTTTTGACCTTGGCCTTTGTAATGTTTAATCGATTTTGAATAAAAGAACTTTTTTCTAAGTGTTCTTGATCAATTCATCTCTCTTACAAACCCCTTTCTAGTGTGTATTATATATATTGATAGTTTGTAAAATCCTTGTCTAGATTCAGTGTGTCATATCCGGATAAAAACAAGCTTGGTGATCCAGAGTTTCTCATCCCTTTGGAATCTCACCTTTCGATCCATTCTCCTTCTTTCTCACCATCCCTTTATAAACCCCATCAATCATCCATCATTCACCGTGCCCAAAACCTCCATCTTAACCATTTCAAGACTTCCGCCTTGGCTCACCCCGTTGTCGATCTTGGTTGCGTGTGTTCTTCCCCACAAGGACCACGTCAAGTGGTATCAGAGCAGACTTCAGACTGAGTCCTCTACCCTCTCTTGTTATCTTTGTTTGTTTGTTAAGAAACCAACGAATTCTCAAAGTGACCATTCGTATTCTGTTAGGCCGTAAGTGATCTTATAGGTTGTTCTTGTTCCTGTGAACATTTGACTTGCTTTAAGTGTTTTCATGGCAGGGAACGACGAGGAGGAGTCTGAGGCATCCTAGTTCAACCGAATGTTTGATGATCTAGCCACCAGACTCAACCGGACAATAAAAGAACGGTTTCAAACAATTCAGCTTGGTATCCGTGAAGGCATCCGTGAGGAGATCCACAGAGTCTTACCAGATGGAAGACAACCATACCAAAGGAACCCATTCCCCCCTAGACGCGTCCGTGGTCTCAGGCCTGAACCACAAGAACATGCTTTTGACGCTGGAAGCTTGGGCCGCATGACTTATGTTGGAGATGAAGGGGTGGCTCGGTTCTATCAATCAGCAGGCTCAGACCATAGTGCACCAGGCAGACTAAGGCGTCACCGTGATCATAGGGTTCCCAATTTACCCCCTCAGTCGGATCAGTGCAACAATTTCAAGCTGAAAATACCACCCTTCCATGGCCATAATGATCCCATTCTATATCTTGATTGGGAAACAAAAATAGAACTTGTATTCAATTGCCAATACTATAGTGAAACTAACAAATTAAATTTGGCTGTTACAGAGTTCTATGATTACGCATAAAGCTGGTGGGATCAAGTGGTAACTTCTAGGAGACGCAATGGGGAGTATCCCATTGAAACATGGGAGGAGCTTAAATTCCCAACCATTTCCACAGGGACTTGTATCAGAGACTAAGACATCTTCAGCAAGGCAACTGGAGTGTGGATGACTACTTCAAGGAGATCGAGATGCTTCTAATTAAAGCCACATTTATTGAAGACCGTGAAGCCACCATATCCCGTTTCATGAGATACAAGACCGCCTGGAGATGCAACATTATGTAGAACTGGAGGAGATGTTACACAAGGCTTTGCTTATAAAGCAACAACTCAAAAGAAAGACTAACACTCTGTCTTTTGGTGCAGGTACCATAGGTCCCATGCTAACATTCAATAAGGAGTTCAAACCCACACGTGCCTTTGAATCCAAGGCGTCTGTGTCTAGAGCAGCTTCCAACCGCTTTCCGCCTAGACCGGATAATAATAAGGCCAAGGAACATCCAACCAGAACCAGGGACATTCTGTGTTTCAAGTGCCAAGGTCTAGGGCACTATGCAAATGAATGCACCAACAAGGGGACTATGATCATCGTGGAGAATGGAGAGGTCCAGTCTGAGGAAGAAGAGGACTCTGACCCCCTGACCAGTGGGGAAGAGGAACCACCAGTCTCCAGTCAACTCCTTGTAGCCAGACGGTCCCTGAGTGTCCAGTCTAAGGCATATGACTCTGACAAAACTGAAAACCTTTTCCATTCACGTTGCCTGATAAAAGGGAAGATAAGCAGTTTAATAATTGATGGTGGTAGTTGTATTAATGTTGCTAGTGAGTCCATGGTCAGGAAACTAGGACTTGAGGAGCTACCACACCCAAAGTCATACCCCCTCCAGTGGCTTAATGACATAGGCGAATTGAAGGTGACTCATCAGGTCAAGGTGCCACTTGAAATAGGCAAATACAAGGACAAGGTCATGTGTGAAATATTGCCTATGGAAGCCGGCCACATTCTTTTGGGAAGGCCGTGGCAATCAGACAGAAAGGTGACCCATGATGGCTACACCAACCGCCACCACTTTACATTCATAGGCCATAAGACCACCCTGATTCCCATGTCACCCCATGAGGTATACTTAGATCAAATTCATCTTAAGAACCAAATAAAGGAAGCTAGTAAATCTAAGACCCCAAAATCTAAAACCAACTTCTATCTTAAGACTAGTGAGATAAAGCGTAGCCTAAATACTAGAACTCCAATCCTTATTCTTATATATAAGGATCATGTGCTTGTGTCTACTAATCAAGAGCTGGTACTCCCGAGCATTTTGAAAGATCTTTTGCAGGGGTTCCAGGATGTGTTTCCAGAGGAGTGTCCCAATGGCTTGCCGCCCATTCGTGGGACAGAACACCAAATTGATCTGGTTCCTGGATCTACCTTACCAAACCGTCCAGCCTATCGCACCAATCCCGTGGAGACCAAGGAATTACAAAGACAGGTGGATGAGATCATGGCCAAAGGACACATCCGTGAGAGTATGAGTCCATTTGTCGTGCCTGTCCTCCTTGTCCCTAAAAAGGATGGGACTTGGCGCATGTGTGTTGATTGCAGGGAAATCAACAACATCACGGTAAAGTATCGACATCTTATCCCTAGGTTAGATGACATGCTTGATGAACTCCATGTTTCTAGGATATTTTGTAAAATAGACCTTAGGAGTGGATATCACCAAATTAGGATAAAAGAGGGTGATGAGTGGAAGACTTCCTTTAACACTAAGAATGGTTTATATGAGTGGTTAGTCATGCCCTTTGGCTTAACCAATGCGCCTAGTACTTTCATGAGATTGATAAACCATGTGCTTAGGGAGTTTATAGGAAATTTTGTGGTTGTGTACTTTGATGACATCCTAGTATATAGCAAAATCTTAGATGATTATGTCCATCATCGTATACTTGTTTTAGAAGTGCTTAGGAAAGAAAGGCTTTATGCTAATATGAAGAAGTGTACTTATGGAACAGATAACTTTGTTTTTCTAGGTATTCTAGTGAGTGCTGCAGGTGTACAAGTGGATGAGGAGAAGGTCCGAGCCATCCATGACTGGCCTAGTCCAAAGACCGTGGGGGAAGTCCGCAGCTTCCACGGCCTGGCTGGATTTTACAGGCGTTTTGTCAAGGATTTTAGTACATTGGCCGCACCACTGACTGAGGTGATCAAGAAGGATGTAGGCTTTAAATGGGAGAAGGAGCAGGAGGAGGCGTTCCAGCTGCTCAAGGACAAGCTCACTAACGCGCCTCTATTAGCTTTGCCTAATTTTTCTAACACCTTTGAGATTGAGTGTGATGCCTCAGGTGTTGGAATATAAGCTGTCCTTATGCAAGACCGCAAACCCATAGCCTACTTCAGTGAAAAGCTTGGAGGTGCCACACTGAATTACCCAACATATGAGAAGGAGTTGTATGCTCTTGTCCGTTCCTTGCAAACTTTGCAACATTACTTGTGGCCCAAGGAGTTTGTAATACACACGAACCATGAGTCACTCAAGCACCTCAAGAGCCAACATAAGCTTAACAAACGCCATGCTAAGTGGATGGAGTTCATAGAGACATTTTCATATGTCATTAAATACAAGCAGGGCAAAGAGAATGTGGTAGCCGATGCCTTGTCACGCAGGTATGCTCTCTTGACTACTTTAGAAGTTAAGCTTATGGGATTTGAACATATAAAAGAATTGTTTGACACTGAACCAGGCTATGGAGAAATCTATAAGTCCTGTCTTAAGAATCCCACAGGTCGATACTTTGTGCAAGATGGATACTGGTTTTATTAAAACCGCCTATGTGTTCCGTCTTGTTCCATGAGGGAATTGTTTGTCCGTGAGGCCCATGCTGGTGGACTCATGGGACACTTTGGCGTGTCTAAAATATTGGCCATGATGCGTGAACACTTCTATTGGCCATACATGAGGAAAGATGTGGAGAAGATTTGCAGTCGGTGTGTTAAGTGCAAGCAGGCTAAGTCCATGACTCAGCCTAACGGTTTGTATCACCCATTACCCATTCCTGAACATCCTTGGGTAGACTTGTCCATGGATTTCATATTAGGATTGCCTAGGACACGTAATGGGAAGGATAATATTTTTGTTGTTGTTGACCGCTTTTCTAAAATGTCACATTTCATAGCATGTAGGAAAGAAGATGATGCATTGCATATAGCCAATCTATTCTTTAAAGAAGTAGTTAGGTTGCATGGTATGCCTAAGACCATTGTGTCTGATAGGGACACTAAGTTTTTGGGTCATTTTTGGCGTACCTTATGGTCTAAGTTAGGTACCAAATTGTATTTTTCTACTACATGCCACCCTGAGAGTGACGGCCAAACTGATGTCGTCAATAGGACTTTAGGGTCTTTATTTCGTGCATTTGTAGGAAAAAACCTTAGGACTTGGGAAGATCATTTGCATCATGTAGAGTTTGCATATAACCATTCAGTTCATTCAGCAACTAAGCATTCACCATTTCAGATTGTCTATGGTTTTAGTCCTATATCACCTTTGGATCTAATGCCTTTACCTTTGAGTGAGTGTGCTAGTCTTGATGGAGAACAGTAGGCTCGCCTGGTTAAACAAATACATGAAAAGGCCCGAGCCAATATTGAGGCTAAAACCAAAAGGTATGGCCAAGCCGTTGACAAGCAATGGAAGAAGCTTACATTCAGTCCAGGAGACCATGTCTCGATCTACCTACGCAAGGACCGGTTCCCTGAAGAACATCGTTCCAAGCTGATGCCTAGGGTGAATGGACCGTTCACAGTGGTCAAGTGCATCAATGACAATGCCTACCAGCTAGATTTGCAAGGTAAGTATTCCGTGAGTTCAAGCTTCAATATTGCTGATTTGATTCCTCTTTGTGCAGATGGACCGAATTTGAAGTCAAATCCTCTTCAAATGGGAGGGGATAATGTGAGCATGGACTCAGGCCAGGACCAACCGGACGATGGGACGGATGCTGACTCGGACGAACGCAAGCATGAAGGCCAGGACGATCAATCGGACGCAAGCGTGGACAAAAATCTTGAGCATCCGGACGTATGCATGGAGGTTGGCCCAGAATGTGAGTATGGACGGAAGGACGACCGGATGTGGAACGATCAGGATGCAAGATCGAATGACCCGGAGGATAGACCACGTTCGTCCCGCATACAAGTTCTCGACCCATGGGACGATGAGGGCGACCAACCATCAACCCAAGCCTCGACCCGCCTCGACCAAGGCCTCGACCCACTGCTTTGTCTTGGCCTGGATATTAGCTCACGTTTTCTCATGAATCTGCTTGACCAAATGGTAAATGAAATAGATCCAATCGGTGAGATAGGATTAAATAGATAAACAATCGGAAATGGTGAATGCTTAAATGTAGAATGCAAAGCATAATTGTATGCAAACTCAACATGTGGCAAATGATCCTCCCAAGTCCTAAGAGTCTTACCAACAAAGGATCTCAAAAGGGAACCTAAGGTCCTATTGATCACTTCTATCTGACCGTCACTTTCAGGATGACATGTCATCGAAAAACAAAGTTTAGTCCATAACTTAAACCACAGTGTCCTCCAAAAATGACTCAAAAACTTAGTATCTCTATCTGATACTATTGACCTATGCATGCCATGTAAACGAACAATTTTTTAAACAAAATATTATCAATATGCAAAGCATCATCAGACTTGTTATATGCAATAAAATATGATATTTTTTTAGAAACGATCTACCACCACAAATATGTTATCCTTACCATGACGAGTCCTAGGCAGTCCTAATATGAAATCCATCGACAAATCTACCCATGGATGCAAAGGAATTGGTAAAGAGTGATACAAACCGTTGGGCTGAGTCGTAGACTTTGCCATTTTACACTTAGCACAGCGTTGACAGATTCTTTTAACGTTCCTTCTCACTTGCTGAAAGATTATGAGATTGAGAGATTTGTAGAATGAGAGAATGAGAGTTTAGAGAGAATTAGAGAATTAGAGAGAAGAATGATTTTATTAGAAAATGAGAATTATGAATTCTTACTTACAAAATGTGAAGGGAGTAAAGTATTTATACTAATCTAGTCTAGGCTTGTTTGGATACAAGGATAGCCTTATACATAAATGGCTTACAAGGATAACATAATTCTATAATACAAACAAGCCTTAGACTCTCCCTTTCACATACATATAAATCGCCATTTATCTAGAAATAAAGGCTTTCATAAATTCATCATTTCTTCTTCATTCCAACACTCCCCCTCAAGCTTAAGACATAAGATGTTTTAAGCTTGCAACCATGAAGTATTACCTCATTAAAAACCTAGAGAAGGAAAACCCAATTGGGACAAAACCTTTTCTAGGGAAAAAGAGTATAACACTCCATGTTGGGATCATTGGTGTGGAATGGTCATGAGGCCAAGTCTTGGATAGATAGAGGCGCCAGTTTTAAGAGATGTTGCCTTGGTAAATACATCAGCTAGTTGGTCCTCACTCCTTGTATAGCAAGGTAAAATGATACCTTTCCCAATAGCTTCTCTTACTTTGTGGCAGTCCACTTCTATATGCTTGGTCCTTTCATGAAACACTGAATTGGAGGCTATGTGAATGGCGGCTTGATTGTCACAATGAATGGTGATAGGCTCCTCACACTCCACGGCTAAGTCACCCAAAATTTGTTTCAGCCAGATGCATTCAGTAGTGAGCTTCCTCATTGCTCTATACTCTGATTCTGCACTAGAGCATGAAACCACCTTTTGCTTCTTGGTTTTCCAAGTCACAAGGTTTCCTCCTATGAAAGTGCAATAGCCTGTGGTACTTCTCCTATCTTCCCTATCTCCTGCCCAATCTGCATCACAATAACCAACCACATTTGTATTTTTATTATTACCCATCCAAATACCTTGTTCATGTGTGCCTTTGAGATATCTTAGAATCCGCATGGCCATGTCCCAATGCCTCATCTTTGGCCCTTGCATGTGTTGAGATACCTGATTCACAGCAAAACATAAATCTGGTCTTGTGATGGTTAAATAAATAAGCTTACCAACCACTTTCCTATAGAGCTTAGGATCATGAAAATCAATTTCCTTCTCTAACTCCCCCTTAGTTGCGATTTTATAATCTTCTTCTAAGGGTGTTTTGGCTGGCATAGCTTCCATCATACATGTGGATGTTAGTAGATCTACAACATATTTTCTTTGAGAAAGAAAGAGACCTTCCTTAAACCTACATACTTCAATTCCTAAGAAGTATTTAAGTTCTCCTAAATCTTTTATGTCAAAGACACTTTTTAAGTAATTTTTAGTAGATGCAATACCAACACTATCACTACCAGATATGATTATATCATCTACATAGATAAGAATTACTATGATACCTTCCTTACTCTTTAATGTAAAAAGGGTATGTTCAACTTCAGACCTTTTGAAGCCTTTATCCATTAAAGTAACACTTAATTTGTGGTACCATGCTCTTGGAGATTGCTTAAGGCCATAAATAGCCTTCCTTAGCCTTAGGGTATTGCCGCTTCCAACCTCATCTTCTAGGCCAGGTGGAGGTGACATGTAAACCTCTTCTTCTAATTCACCTTGCAAGAAAGCATTCTTGACATCCATTTGCCACAATTCCCACTCAAGATTGGTAGCAACAGTAAGTACAACATTGACAGAATGAAGCTTAGCTACAGGAGCAAATGTATCCCTATAATCCTCACCATATGTCTGAGTAAAACCCCTAGCTACCAACCTAGCTTTATATCTATCAATTTCACCATTGCTTTTGTATTTAATGGTAAAAATCCATTTAGAACTTACAGCCTTCTTTCCTTTTGGTAAAGTGGCTGAAGCATATGTACCATTCCTCTCCATAGCTTGTTTCTCAGCTGAGATAGCTTCCCTCCATTCCTTTATAGACATAGCTTCTTCATATGTCTTTGGAATCTGCTCATTGTCAAGACTAGAAATAAAAGCAACATGAGTAGAAGGTAAGTGTGCAATATTACAAACTCCCTGGTCATGATGAACCACAACATTTCCATTGTAGAAAACTGGTGGATTTCTTTGTCTTGTGCTCCTCCTTAAAACAGTAGGTGGAGCCTCTTCTTCTTCACTCAAAACTTCAATGAGAGTAGGTCTTGATCTTTTGGAAGCTGAAGCTAGAGTGGAATCATCTCCTGCTGAGTCTTGTTGGACATGAGTAGAAGCTTCTCCCCCCCCATGTTCAAGAGGAGGAAGCCCAGGAGAATCAGGAAAGGATGATGGTTGATAAAAGCCGGAAGGGCCGGATGCGGATGGATGAGATGGACCGGAAGGGCCGGGGCTGGGACGGTCCGCGGATGGATGAGATGGACCGGAAGGGCCGGGGCTGGGACGGGTTCGTGGATCAGACTGACCTGCGGTTCCACGACTATGTGCAACTGGGGCAGGTGATGAGACTGTGGGCAGACCACCCCCTATGCCAATACTTTCCAAGAGTTTTCTCAAGTATTCAGCTTGGTCTGTTCTTGTTGATGAGATATCCTTAAATTGCTCCCAAGTTCCTTCTTCATAAAAACTTTTCTCTTCTTGGAACTTGACATCTCTAGACACTAAGACTTTTCTAGTCTCTGGGTCATAACATTTATACCCTTTCTGAGTAGATGAATATCCAATGAACATAGCTTTGGTACTCTTTGGTTCCAGCTTGTTCCTTTGCTCCCTTGGAACTAATACAAAACAAACACAACCAAAAACTCTTAAGTGATCAATAGTAGGTCTAGTTTTGTTTAGTACCTCAAATGGAGACAGGTCATCTAGGACTTTTGTAGGAGTCCTATTAATCAAGTAGCATGCAGCTACAAGGGCATCTCCCCAAAAACGCTTAGGCACCTTCATGTGGAACATCATTGTTCTCACAACTTCCATTAAATGTCTATTCTTCCTTTCAGCTACTCCATTTTGTTGTGGAGTGTAAGGACAGCTTGTCTGATGCTCAATGCCATGTTTAGCTAGATGTTCTTGAAGTCTGGTACTAGTGTATTCTCCTCCATTATCTGTTCTAAAGCATTTAATTCTGGCATTGTATTGGTTAGTAACATATGCTTGAAAGTTTAGAAATGCATCATAAACCCTATCTTTAGAACTAAGTAATGTAACCCATGTATATTTGGACTTTTCATCAATAAATGTCACAAAATATTTATGGTTTTCTCTAGATGGAAATGGAGATGTCCAAACATCAGAATGCACCAATTCAAAACAATTTTCATATGTATGCATAGATTTTTCAAAAACTGTTTTACAATGTTTCCCAAGAATACAAGCATCACACAACTCTTTAGGCATTTTCAAACCAGGTACAATTAACTCAAGTGCTCTTGGATGAGGATGTCCTAGTCTAGCATGCCACAAATCAGAATCAGAACTAAATGTATTGGCCTGAAAAGCCGATTCCCATTCACCAATACTAGCCATATTATCAAGTACATACAAGTCATCTTTTGTTGTTCCTTGTCCAAAACATCTTCTAGTTTCAATATCCTGAAAATAGAAATCATTAGGACCAAATATTGCATGACAATTCAGATCAGTAGTAGCTCTTTTGACTGAAAGCAAATTAGAGGTAAAAGAGGGCATATAAAATGCTTTAGATTCTTTATCAAACAACTTCAATTTTCCTATGCCTTTAATTGGTACTTTAATTCCATTAGCAATAAGCACATTACCTAAGGCAGGTTCTACATTCTCTAGCAACTCTAAATAACTAATCATGTGATGAGAAGCACCAGAATCAACCACCAAAGATTTAGGAGTATTAGAAGTAAAACAAGTTTGAAAAGAAGCATGAAAAGTTTTACCCATCACATTGCTCTCTTTTATTGCCTTAATGAGAGCTTCCAAGTCTGATTTTGTCACAAAATCTGATGCTTGTGACATGATGTTGGTGGCGCCTGAATGTGAGGAAGAACCACTACTCACAACTGCCTTAGAAGACACCATGCCGTGAGCTTGTCTAGCCGAGGGTATGGCCGGCGGTTGATGAGGGCGTGATGCCCATGATGGCTTCAGGTGAGGGTGAAGTTCCCAGCAATCCTTCTTTGCATGTCCCTCCTTCTTGTAATGATCACAAAATGGCCTCCTCTTCTTAGATGCATTTGTTGGCCTGAAGAAACTTTTGTGAGCAGCTACTAGTTCAGCTTTGTTGCCAAACAATCCATGTGATCCTTGCTCCTTTTGAATTTGAGCACACACTTCCTCCAAGCTAGGCAACTTATCAGACCTGAGAATATGCTTAATAAGATCTGAGTAAGTAGAATTAAGAGTTAAAAGTAACCCAAACACCTTATCTTGTTCCTTTCTTTCAAGGAGTACAAGTGGTTCAATAGTGGCTGGCCTTAGCATGTCTAGCTCAGCCCACAAAGCTCTGAATGAGCCATAGTGCTTTGTGAATTCAGCTTTCTCCTGCCTTAATTCATTCAAAGCTTTCTTCACTTCAAAAATTCTCAAAAGGTTAGTAGTGTTACCATACACCTTAAGCAAAGTATCCCATAGATCTTTTGCATTTTCACAAAAAGAATAAGCTTCTAAAAGATCACTAGCTAGAGAATTTTGTAAAATAGAAAGTACCAACTGATCTTCTTGGTACCATTTGGCTTGAGCTGCATCACTCACTTCAGCCACTTCATTGTCCTCAATGCCATTTGTGGCAATGTGGTTCCAAAGCCCTTTACCACCTAAAGTGGTTTTCATGGTCCTAGACCATAAGAGATAATTTGCTCCATGTAGAATGACTGGAGCTCTAAGGGATGCCTGAATTTCCATACTTAATAGGTAAAGTAGGTCAGTAATTCAGAAAATCAAAATAATTGTGATACCACTTGGTCGGATTGGTATCTTGATCAAGGTTATTGGTCACGGTAGTGCACCAGGTCGCTTGGTCACAATCAGGCTATGTCACGAACTTGATCAGCTAGGAAGCCGTGGTCACGGAGACACTTGATGCTGATTGTCGGAACAGAAACGTGACGGTCGGGACGAACGAACGGCTGGTCGGGATGAACGAACGGCTGGTCGGGACGAACAGGCTGCTGGTTGGGACGAACAGAAGGCACGCGATTACACTTGAACGGGGCTTGAGTTTAGGCTTTTGAAAATCGCGATTTGACGGAAAATTGACGTCGAGATGACCTGGGGAAAGTAGAGGTTCGAAAACAACACGATCGCGAACACCTCTGGGGAGAAAATTCGTATCTTTTGATTCCCTTGGCCAAATGATGTGATTCAGGTGGCTGTGGATTCGGAATTCGCCGATGCACACTCCAGTGAAAGCCGATCGTCAATTGGAGTCGTGGATTGATCGCAATTTGATTTACAAGATGACGTTCGAAATTGATCCAGAAATTGATGAAGAACAAGATGGATTCTTGTTGAATCAATGAAAGATTGAAGAAATTTTCCCAGATTTGATGCAATCTGGCTCTGATACCATGAAAGATTATGAGATTGAGAGATTTGTAGAATGAGAGAATGAGAGTTTAGAGAGAATTAGAGAATTAGAGAGAAGAATGATTTTATTAGAAAATGAGAATTATGAATTCTTACTTACAAAATGTGAAGGGAGTAAAGTATTTATACTAATCTAGTCTAGGCTTGTTTGGATACAAGGATAGCCTTATACATAAATGGCTTACAAGGATAACATAATTCTATAATACAAACAAGCCTTAGACTCTCCCTTTCACATACATATAAATCGCCATTTATCTAGAAATAAAGGCTTTCATAAATTCATCATTTCTTCTTCATTCCAACACTTGCGGCCAATAGAAATGCTCTCTCATGATGGCCATCGTCTTGGCTATTCCAAAATGTCTCATAAGTCCTCCTGAATGGGCCTCACTGACTAATAACTCACGCAAGGAACAATTTGGAACGCACAAGCTATTCTAAAAAAAAAGGAATCCATCTTATTGGAAGTAATGCCCTACGGGGACCTTATAACATGACTTATAGATTGCTCCATAGTCAGGGTCAGTCTCATACAATCATTTTATATGTTCAAAGCCCATAAGCTTAACTTCTAAAGTGGATAGTAGAGTATACCTGCGGGGTAGTGCATCGGCCACAATATTTTTCGTTCCTTGTTTATACTTGATCATGTATGGGAATGTTTCTATGAACTACATCCATTTTGCATGGCGCTTTTCAGCTAATTTTGGCTCTTGAGGTGCTTTAGAGACTCATGATTAGTATGAATAACGAACACTTTTGACCATAAATTGTGTTGTCATGTTTGGAGAGCTCCCACCAACACATACATTTCCTTGTCATACATGGGGTAATTCAATGTAGCTCCTCCTAATTTTTAGCTGAAATAAGCAATTGGCTTCCTTTGCTGCATAAGCACGGCGCCAATTACTATACCTGAAGCATCACACTCAATTTCAAAAGTGTTAGAAAAATCAGGGAACATAAGTAATTGAGCGTGAGTAAGCTTCTCTTAAAGCATCTGAAACGCTTGTTCCTGAGCAGCTTCCCATTTATATCCAACTTCTTTCTTGATGATTTTGGTCAGTGGAGCTGCTATAATACTGAAATCTCGAACAAACCATCTATAGAAACCCAAGCCACAAAAGCTTTAGACTTCATTCACGGTTTTAGGAGTCGGCCAATCACGGATTGCTTTGACTTTTTCTTCGTCCACACGCATTCATTCTGCACTAACAACAAAGCTTAGGAAAACCACATTATCCATACCAAATGTGCACTTTTCCAAGTTAGCAAAGAGACAGTCTAAACATGTTTAACATGATATTTTAATGACTTACTGTAAATGAGGATGTCATCAAAATAGACTACCACAAAATGCCCAATAAAGTCCATAAGAATATGGTTCATAAGCCTCATGAACGTACTAGGTAACTTAGTAAGCCCAAATGCAAATGACATGACATGCCACTCATATAAACCATGCTTAGTTTTAAATACAGTTTTCCATTCAGCCCCTTCTTTCATACATATTTTGATGATATCCACTTCTAAGATCAATTTTAGAAAACATGCATGCACCATCCAATTCATCAAGCATATCATCTAAACGGTGTATGGGATGGCCATACTTTACTGTGGTGTTATTCATTGTTCGACAATCAACACACATTCGATATTTACCGTTTTTCTTTGGAACCAGTAAGACGTGTACGACACAAGGGCAGAGGCTTTTACGGATGTGACCTTTGCATAATAGTTCCTCAACCTGTCTTCGTAGCTCCTTGGTCTCAACAAGGTTTGTCCGGTATGCTGGAGGATTGGGAATGGCCGCCCCTGGTACAAAATCTATCTCGTGTTCTATTCCTCGGACAGGAGGTAGACCGTCCGGACATTCCTCAGAAAAGACGTCCTGATACTCCTGTAAAAGATTAGCCAAAATGCTCGGAAGCTCCGACTTTTTATTAGTAGTTATGAGACTAGTTTCCTTATTAACAACATCAGAACTTGTTTCCCACAATCCAACCCTTCAGTCAGCTCACTTAGCTTTCATTAGGAAATTGGACTTCCTCTTGGTGTCTTTGGCTTACTAGTTTTTGTCCTTTTTGTTTGAGTTGTAACTGATCAAGGTATACTTTTTGAGGAGTTATAGGTATCAATGTGGTCTTTCAGCCCTTGAAAGTAAAGTAGTTGCGGTTTATAAAACCGCCATGAGTAACCTTACGATCAGATTGACATGGCCACCCAAGTAAAATGTGTCCTGACTCCATTGGTAAAACGTCACAAAGAACTTCATCTTTGTATTTCCCGATCTCCAGAGGTACTAGCACTTGATGGGTCACAGAAAGTTTCCCCGTATCATTAAGCCATTGGAGTGTGTACGGCTTTGGATGTTCTTTCTCCACAAGTCCTAACTTCCTGACCATAGACTCACTAGCCACATTAGTACAACTACCTGTTGGAATGAAGAAGAATGATGAAGAAAAATCAAGAGGAAATGAAGAATGTGTGCCTTAGATTCTAAGAAAGCGCCATGTGTCCAAAGGGAGTGGCTTAGGTTTGTTTATGATTAATGATATGTTATCCTTATAGCCAAACATGTATTAGAGTATCTTAGTATCCAAAAACTCCTAGACTAGTTTAGTATAAATAGTTAATTATATCTTCCTTTGTTAGCAAGAAATTCATCTTTCTAAAATCTCAATAATAATCATTCTCTTTTCTCTCTAATCTCTCTAATCTCTTTCTCTGTCAATCTACAAATCTATAAATCTCTTAATCTCATAATATTTCATGGTATCAGAGCCAGGTTACATCAATCTGTCATAAGAATTCAGCAGTTCTCCCTCATTCTTCACGAAACTCCTTCATACCTTTGATATCAGACCCATCGTGGTGGTCCATGGTTTGATCGAGTCTTTCCGGCAAGAAATCAAAATTTCTTGCCATTTTCTTTATGATTTCTTGCCATTTTCTTCATCTAGGATTGTAATCAGGTGAGTTCTGAGGATTTCCCGGTGGTTTCACTCAATTTGGTGGCCTGAGTCAAAAGTTGTCCACGGCCAAGTTCGGTGGTGTCGCGATCATCTACACCGCAAATCTACGAGTTTGCAACGTGCATATCTCCTTCAATTATTCATCAAATCAGGTAATTCAAAATCTAAACTCAAGTAAAACGAGTATAGTTGATGAATCAGGAGGTCTTCTTTGCCCCTTTTTACGTTTAGGAGCTTTATTGATCAATCTTTCCCAATGTGTCATGTTTTGATCTGTTTGTGGTATTTGTGTTAAAAATTTCAATTTTTCTTAATCCTTTGCAAATCTTGGACGATAAAAACTTATTTTAGGGTCTTGTGGAGGGTCTCAAGAAGTTCCATTTTGATCTAAAGATTTTTAAACTTCAAGAAAGGTTTTCTTGATTGATACTAAAAATATGTTTTTTTTTTTTGAGGCAAAAGTGGATTAGATTTGTTTTAACAATTCTATTAACAGAATCTTTCCTAGTCTAGGCTTTTAATATTTTTCGAAGTATTTGGTCAATGGCTGTTAGGTTGTTGAAGGTTGTTACAGGCGGTTGCATATTGTTGGTGGCTGTTGACATGCCAAGGTACCTAATCATTTGGACAGGCGCGTGTGTAGTCTGGTCTAGTCTTTTGTTTTATTTGTTTCTTGCAGGGTTTTAGATATATTCAAATGGAGTTCCAGACAAACAGAAAGGCTCCAGTCCTGCTTCATGGGACGAATTATCTCCTTTGGTCTAGGACCATGAGGACAACCTTGTGTAGTAAAGAGTTATGGACTCACATTACAAAGGCGCATGTTATAGCCATTGATGGGGATGACTCAGATGATCAAGAAGATCATAACAAATGGTTTCAGGAAGACCAGATTGTACTTTTTATACTCTAGAATTTCCTTGCTGGATCTCTTTTAGAAGCATATTCATATTGTAAAAATGCAAAGATCTTTGGGAAACTTTGAAAAATGTATATGGCAATACTACTAACCTCATGAAAATTTTTGAGGTCAAGAAATCTTTGAATGATCTTAGACAGGAGGATGTTGAGTTCACAAAGCATTATGGATCCTTCAGAGCTCTATGGGCAGAGCTAGAGATGCTAAGGCCTGCCACAATTGATCATATTACTTTCCATGAAAGGAGAGAACAAGATAAGACGTTTGGGTTACTTTTGCCTTTGAACACTAACTATAATGATTTTATTAAGCACATTCTTAGGGAGGACAAGCTTCCTAGTTTGGAGGATGTCTGTGCCAATATTCAGAAGGAGCAAGGGTCTCTCCAACTATTTGAAATTAAAGAAGAACTTGTGGTTGCGCACAAGAGCTTCTTCAAGACGCCAGCTGAGACCAAGAAAAAGAGGACCGTGTGTGATCACTGCAAGAAAACCGTCCACACAAAGAAGGAATGTTGGGTGCTTCATCCTGAGTTGAAGCCAAGTTGGTTCATTGACAGGTCTAAAGCTTCTTCTACAGGCGGTCCTAGCTCCTCCAACCTAGTACATACAAGCGAATCCACTATGAACACCAATCCGGCCCTTACTTCTTCATCTGAGTTTGTAAAGAAATAAGACTTGAAGGCTCTCTTCAAAGCCTTTAGCTCTGGTAATGTGTTGCGTAAATCACTTCATGCTTCTTTTCAAACATCTATAGCTTCTAAACCTTTAATTGTTCATTCTGGAGCTTTTCATCACATGATAAGTGATTTAGGGTTGCTAGAAAACTTATAACCTGCCTTAGGTAGTGTGGTAATTGCTAATGGAATCAATGTGCCAATTAAAGGAATTAGGAAGCTTAAATTGTTTGATAAAGAATCTAAAGCCTTTTATTTGCCATCTTTCACATCTAACTTGTTGTCTATTAAGAGAGCTACAACAGATCTTAATTGTCAAACTATATTTGGTTATAATGATTTATACTTTCAGGATATTGAAACAAGTAGGACGTTTGGCCAAGGAACAACAAAGAATGACTTGTATGTGCTTAAAGACTTGTCCATGCATCCCTTACATGAACCGTGTGCTAATAGTGTCAATGTTAATGTTTCAGCTGAACTTTGGAATGCTAGATTAGGCAATCCTCATCCTAGAGCTTTGGAATTAATAATACCTGAAATTAAAATACAAAATGATTTTTGTGAATCATTCTTGGGAAACATTGTAAGACTATTTTTTAGAAATCAATTAATTCATATGATAATTGTTTTGATTTAGTGCATTCTGATGTTTGGACATCTCTCTTTCCTTATAGAGAAAACCAAAAATACTTTGTGACCTTTATTGATAAAAAATCTAAATATACTTGGGTTACATTGCTTAGTTCTAAGGATAAGGTGTTTGATGCATTTATTAATTTTCAAACATTTGTTACTAATCAATACAATACCAAGATTAAATGTTTTATAACAGATAATGGAGGGGAATATACTAGCACCAAGTTTCAGCAACACTTTGTCAAACATGGCATTGAACATCAAACAAGTTGTCCCTACACTCCACAACAAAATGGAGTACCTGAGAGGAAAAATAGACGTTTGATAGAAGTTGTGAGAACAATGATGTTCCACAAGAAGGTTCCCAAACGGTTTTGGGGAGATGCTCTTGTGGCTGCATGCTACTTAATCAATAGAACTCCAACAAAAGTTCTAGATGATTTGTCTCCCTTTGAGGTATTAAACAAAATTAAGCCTAATATTGAACACTTAAGAGTATTTGGGTGTGTTTGTTTTGTTTTAGTACCAGGAGAAATTAGGAACAAGCTGGGACCAAAGAGCACCAAGGCCATGTTCTTTGGGTATTCTCCTACACAAAAGAGTTATAAATGCCACAATCCAGAGACTAGAAGAGTCCTAGTATCCAGAGATGTTAATTTCCAAGAATCCAAAGGATTCTAGGAAGAAGGAACTTGGGAGGAATTCAAGGACATCTCAACAACAAGACATGACCAAGCGCCAAGGGCCAGGGCCAGCTCACCAAGTGCCAGGGCCAGCTCACAAAGTGCCAGGACCAGTTCATCAATCGCCCGGACCAGTTCATAAATTGCCTGGTCAAGGACCGTCCCAGCCTGAACCGTGTTCGCCAAGGTGTGACCCAGGTTCGACCCAGGTACGACTCAGGTACGACCCAGGCACGTTTATGGACCATCCCCGGTATGACCCAAGCATGTCCCAACCGACTCTTCGACCATCCGATCCAGGCACTTCCATGGTCCAATCCTTGGTCTCTCGGCCACGAACCAGGTCACAAGCGCAGCTTCACCTCCGGGACGTGATGCGGCCTTCACCTTCAATCAGGACAAGTGCCTCCCCTTGATCATGAGGGGGCCAGGAATCTAGACATGATCAAGAGGAGGATTCAAAAGCAGATATATTAGTCTCAGCTTCAAAAAGGCCAAATGATATTCAACCTAGTCTTGGGGATGCTCTAGAAGAATAAGCGAAAGGGGAATCATCTGTTGTTTTTAGAAGAAGTATAAGGCAGAGATTTCCACCCAACTTCTACTACAACACAATGCAGTAGTTCATTATGACCAGGGAATGTGTAATCTAGTTCATGTACCTGATTCTCATGTTGCATTCACTATTAGTCTTGATAAAAATCAGATTCCAAAGACCTATGAGAAAGCTATGGAGATATAGGAGTGGAGAGATGAAATTCAAGCTGAAATACAAGCCATGGAGAAGAATAAAACCTATGCACCAGCTACTCTTCCAAAAGGAAAAAAGGCTGTAAGTTATAAATAGATTTTTACCATTAAATATAAAAGCAATGGTGAGATAGATAGGTATAAAGTTAGGTTGGTGGCTACAGGATTCACACAAACTTATGGTGAAGATTATAGGGATACATTTGCTCATGTGGCTAAATTACATTCAGTTAATATTGTTTTGTCTCTTGCTGCTAACCTTATTTGGGAGTTGTGGCAAATGGATGTTAAGAATACATTCTAGAAGATCAATTAGGTGGCGGCAATACACGGAGGTTAAGAAAGTCTATTTATGGCTTAAAACAATCTCCAAGAGCTTGGTATCATAAGTTGAATGTGACCTTAAAGGACAGAGGCTTCAAAAGGTTAGAAGTTGAACACACTCTCTTTACACTTCAAAGTAAGGAAGGTATTGTGGTTATACTCATTTATGTTGATGACATAATCATATCAGAGAGTGATAAAGTAGGAATTGATTCTACCAAAGCATACTTAAAGAGTGTCTTTGATATTAAGGATCTAGGTGAACTTAAATACTTCTTAGGAATTGAGGAAGGTCTTTTCTTATCTCAGAGAAAATATATTGTGGACTTGCTAATCTCTACAGATATGATGGAAGCTAAACCAGCTAAGACACCACTAGAAGAAGGTTACAAGATAGAACCTGAGGGGGAGCTAGGAGATAGCGAGTTCCATGATCCAAAGCTGTATAGAAAAGTGGTTGGTAAGCTCATATATTTAACCATCACTAGACCTGACTTGTGTTTTGCTGTGAATCAGGTGTCTCAACATATGAAAGACCCTAAGATAAGGCATTGGGAAATGATCATGCGCATATTGAGATACTTGAAAGGCACTAAAGAACAAGGTATATGGATGGGTTATAATGGAAATACCGAAGTTATAGATTATTGTAATGCAGATTGGGCAGGAGACAGAGAAGATAGGAGGAGTAGAACCGGCTACTGCACCTTCATAGGAGGCATTTTTGTTACTTGGAAGACCAAGAAGCAGAAGGTTGTATCTTGCTCTAGTGCAGAAGCTGAATATAGGGCCATGAGGAAACTTACCACAGAATGCATCTGGCTGAAGCAACTCCTCCATGACATACTTGGTGTGAGCTTGGAATCTCCTATTACTGTCCATTGTGATAATCAAACAGCTATACACATTGCATCTAACTTTGTGTTTCATGAAAGAACCAAGCATATTGAGGTGGATTGCCATAAGATGAGGGAAGCTATTGTAAATGGGATTATCTTACCTTGCTACACAAGGAGTGAAGACCAATTACCAGATGTGTTCACAAAGGCTACTAGACTGAAGACTAGTGGCTCTATCTATCCACGACTTTGTCTCATGTCCATTCCTCAACACTGATTCTGATCATGGAGTGTCATACTCTTTTTCCATAAAAAGTTTTTATCCAAATTGAGCTTTCATTCTTTAGGTTTTAAATGAGGTAATGCTTCATGATTGCAAGTTTAGCCATTCTTCATGACTTAAACTTGAGGGGGAGTGTTGGAATGAAGAAGAATGATGAAGAAAAATCAAGAGGAAATGAAGAATGTGTGCCTTAGATTTTAAAAAGGCGCCATGTGTCCAAAGGGAGTGGCTTAGGCTTGTTTGTGATTAATGATATGTTATCCTTATAGCCAAACATGTATTAGGCTAT
Source organism: Streptanthus diversifolius (assembly GCA_039880935.1). Taxonomy (NCBI): domain Eukaryota; kingdom Viridiplantae; phylum Streptophyta; class Magnoliopsida; order Brassicales; family Brassicaceae; genus Streptanthus; species Streptanthus diversifolius. Next base: position 4,370,810 of record JAXGFM010000013.1, read on the forward strand.
CTTAGTATCCAAACAAGCCTAGACTAGTTTAGTATAAATAGTTAATTCTATCTTCCTTTGTAAGCAAGAAATTCATTTTCCTAAAATCTCAATAATAATCATTATCTTTTCTCTCTAATCTCTCTATTCTCTTTCTCTCTCAATCTACAAATCTTTGAATCTCTTAATCTCATAATATTTCACTACCACAATCAATAATTAAACTAAATACCTTGCCATTAACAAGGCAGCGTGAATGGAACATGTTCTCCCATTGTTCTTGTTCATAAACCTTTGATTGAACACTCATGGATCGGCGGGCCACCAAAAGTTAACCAGATACAGGCAGCTCCAGACCTTCATCAAGTTCTGTTTCTATCCCTGGGTCGTCCTCTTATTCGTCATCAGAATGAACTTCACCATTTTCTAGGACCACCATAATCTTCTTATTAGTGCACTCATTAGCTTACTGGCCAAGTCCTTGACACTTAAAACAACGTATCTCACATGTCCTTGTTTGCTGTTCCACGGCTTTGCCCTTTTCTAACCGTGGCACGTTTGCTTCGACCTTAGAGGTCATTGGTTTATAGTCCGCAGGTTGAGATGACTTCTAGTCCCGTGGATAGGCTGACTTATGATTCACAATTCCTGCACCAAAAGAAGATCGAATGTAAGGCTTCCTTCTAATTTGTTGTTAAATTATAATAGTCTTATGTAACATTTCTTTTAAGTCCACATAATGTTGCATTTCAAGTCTGTCTTGAATGTCACGGTTGAGACCACCCAAGAACCGGGACATGGTGGCTTCATGATCCTCAGTCACACTGGCTCGGATCAGGAATGTTTCCATTTCCTGGAAATACTCTTCCACGCTACGGCCACCCTCTTGTAATTGCATTAACCTCTGATGTAAGTCACAGTGGAAATGGCTTGGGACAAAACTCCTATGCATGAACAGTTTTAGTTTATTCCAGGTCTCAAAAGGGTATTCGCCATTGCTCCTCCTAGATTTCACCATCTGGTCCCACCAACTGAGAGCATAATCATAAAACTCAGTCACTGCCACATGTAACATTTCTTCTAAGTCCACATAATGTTGCATTTCAAGTCTGTCTTGAATGTCACGGTTGAGACCACCCAAGAACCGGGACATGGTGGCTTCATGATCCTCAGTCACGCTGGCTCGGATCAGGAATGTTTCCATTTCCTGGAGATACTCTTCCACGCTACGGCCACCCTGTTGTAATTGCATTAACCTCTGGTGTAAGTCACACTGGAAATGGCTTGGGACAAAACGCCTATGCATGAACAGTTTTAGTTTATTCCAGGTCTCAAAAGGGTATTCGCCATTTCTCCTCCTAGATTTCACCATCTGGTCCCACCAACTGAGAGCATAATCATAAAACTCAGTCACTGCCACATGTAACATTTCTTCTAAGTCCACATAATGTTGCATTTCAAGTCTGTCTTGAATGTCACGGTTGAGACCACCCAAGAACCGGGACATGGTGGCTTCATGATCCTCAGTCACGCTGGCTCGGATCAGGAATGTTTCCATTTCCTGGAGATACTCTTCCACGCTACGGCCACCCTGTTGTAATTGCATTAACCTCTGGTGTAAGTCACAGTGGAAATGGCTTGGGACAAAACGCCTATGCATGAACAGTTTTAGTTTATTCCAGGTCTCAAAAGGGTATTCGCCATTGCTACTCCTAGATTTCACCATCTGGTCCCACCAACTGATAGCATAATCATAAAACTCAGTCACAGCCACATTAACCTTATTAATTTCATATTAATATTGGCATTAAAAACTAATTTTATGTTATGTTCCCATTCTAAGTAAGTGGTTGGATCTTTTTTTCCATGAAATAGTGGGATTTTGAGCTTAAGATGATTGATGTTGTCTTGTTGGAGTGGTTGTGGTCAGTGATCACAGGCGCGCCTGGGTTGAGCCAGGATGTTGTGTTCGGAGCCCCCTCTCTGGTAGAATCGAGCTGCGGCCTCATCACCATAAAAACTACGGCGTCCAAGCCTCCCCACGACCGAGGCTTCATCACACCTTTCAGGAGTACGGTCACGTCTTTCAAAGGATGAGACACGACTTTCCTGCCTTGTTTGCTCGGGAAACTGGACGTTTCGTCGGTCAGGTCTAAGCTCTTGTATTAGGCGCTTTAGATTCTCTATCAGCCCATCACGTAAACCGGCCTGCATTGAATCGAACCAAGCGTCCATCATTTGATTCATCCGAGTTGTGAGTGTTTCTATCAAGAGTTTGTGATTGGACTCTTCCTCGTCTGAATCACCCATTAACCCTGAAAATATTAAAATGCCAACCGGCCAATTAGGTGTTCACCAGAAACAATTGATAATAAAATTAAGAGAAACGGCTATAACCTTCTTATAAAATTTCAAAATTAACTTCTTAACTGTTTTAAACAAAACCGCCATTCTTAAAACCAAAAGATTGGAAAATAACAAGAATAATAAAATCACAACTGAATTTAACAATAAAATACTTTTACAAAATTCAATCGGAAGCTTAATGGTCATAAACAAATTTAAACCAAACTTTTCAAAGATTTGTTTTTTAACAAAATTTTTAATAAGCATCAAAAAAATAAAAGAGCTAGGGATAGAGCACAGCATGTTGGACGCTATGATACCACTTGACGTGATCATTAGGAAAAGGAGTCACTCATTCAAGATCGGCCAACAGAGTGTGGTACGCGGATGGGTTGATGCGGAAGATGAACTGTCAATTTTGGGTGATTGGGTTCAAACAAAATGTATGAAACGAGAGGGGGAGTGAGAGAGATGGTCGAATGGTCAATTGGAATAGAGGATTGATCGAATGGGACAAGAACAAGGCCGCAGATGAGCCTTGGACAACCCAACTTCTCTCGGCTGGATATGACACACCGGCCTAAAGAAGGATTTTTTGAATTGACCATCTGGATATTACGCACCAGAAAGGGATTCACAAAGCAAGTAGATATGACACACTACTTGGATTTTGATCGAAAATTTTTAGAGTTCTTAATAAGAAACTTTGGCAAAACTTCAATAAAAGCAATACAAATGGCCAGGGCCGAGTTTAAATAGGCAATAAAGAGGATAGAAATCGGTGGTCAAAGCTTGGCTTGCATGTCTGGAACAAATTCCAAGACATGCAAGACCAAGATTAAACAAATTTCATAGTAGTCAAGCGCAACTTAATTGTACACGCCTAAGACAAAAAGAAGAAATGGGCCAGGCCAAAATAAGGCAAAAATTCTGATGCATAATATGTTATAGGCCTTAAGTAAATGGACATGCAAGTATTTATCCAGGCCTCATTAATAACCTTGGTGAGAAAAACCCATTCAGTCAAAAACCCACCAAGGAAAAGAGCACCAAGATAAACACTTCCCCAATAAACTTAATTCCAATAACTTTGAATCACTATTACCATTATTGATTGAGTAGGTCTTGTAGAAATATGAGTAATTTAGGCACCAACAGCTTGTTGAAGAGCCTTAGTCTTCGATCGCGTCAGTGGACCGGTTAAAATGTGATGTAAGAACGTTGGTGGGTTGTCCTTTCACCCAGAAAACTCAGGTTGCTAGACAAGAAAGATGGAAATGAAAGGTGGATTGATGGGACCACACAAGCATTCACGCAAGTTTTGCATTGGTGTTTAGGTTTTTATTGACTAGGCGGTTCATTAGATAGGTTGAGTCTAGTTTATGTTAGTTTTCCTTTGCTTAAAATATTTAGTTTTAGAAACTTTCCTTATTGATTTTAAGAATTAACTATTGCATATATAGTCTAAGTAAATTTTCCATTTCTTGCATTTTTTTATTAAATAAAAAAATAATTGACATATTTGATTTCTCTTTTTTTTACTGATTGCATATTTTGTTTTCTTTTATTGTTGTTTACTTTTTTTTGGGAATTTTTCATTTCTGAAAACTTTCCATATTTGAATAATTTCCTTTTTCGGAGTTAAATCCACTTAGCTTTCTTTGAAAGGGAAATATGTCTAGGAGTGAAGACAACTTGGACCCAGAACCACTAGATGTCTTTTCGAAAATAACAAAGATCCTGAAGACTATCTACAATGGAAGACCAACATGAATCTTCGGCTGAGATCCAATGACATTCCCAAAGAAAAGAAGCTAACTTTTGCTTTGAAAGCGCTCATTGGGGACGCTTACAAATGGGCAAGTACTCCAGGCTTTTACAAAAAGCCAAAATTAGATTGGGGAGAGCTCAAAGGAAGGATGTATACAGAGTTTTTTGCAGAAGTATCAAAATCGCAACAACTGCAATGCCAAGCCGCAATACCAAGCGACACAGAGTAGAGAAGTAATCATATCCTACCACAAAAGAGAGCCACAAGACAAGCCCAACCTTACAAAACTGCAAACATATCGAGGTAAGTAACTACGCTATCAAAGGAGAATGGAAGCTAACTTGGTTTCTCTTGGTGCAGTTATACAGTTTCGAGGTATAAAATTTTTCAAGAGGAAGAGTATGATGAGGACATCAAGTCACTAATAACCCAGGAGCATACATAAGTCACCAAGAATCTGACCAAAACCCTTGGAGAGAACCAATCTGAGCAGACCAAAGACATAGGTGTCTTCCTTCGATCATATCGGCCCAACCAGGAGGAGTTAAGCCAATATGAGAAGACCAAAGACATAGGTGTCTTCCTTGGATCATATTGGCCCAATGAGGAGAAGTTAAGCCACAAAACAATCTTTACCAGAATCTTAACTCATCAAAGAATGACGAACAATTTAGATAACTTCAAATCGGATTCTGAATTAGAAGTTATAGAGGATAAAAGTTGACATACCGGTTTCGGAGTACCATCCGCAGTTAGGCCAAAGATCGAGCTGCATAGTTGAACTTACTCATAATATAAACCTCAGACCACTTGGATAATGTTAATGGATCTCTCATGGTTTCATCAAGCCAAAGAAACAAACAAGAATCCAAAGGAGGTCCAATTTATAACTAAATGTCCACTACATTTTTACTTGGTTCCATTTAAGGAAAATGCTATACCAGATCGGATTAGTACCCTTCAGACCTACACTTGGTGACCAGGAGAGGCATTCTCGACATTCAAGAAGGTTTCAATACAACACTTATTCATGCCCAAGCTTTCCAAATATAAAGTCATGGTAGAGACTTGTACTCTTTTTCCTTATCTTCGGTTTTGTCCCACTGAGTTTTCAGAATAAGGTTTTAACGAGGCAACAACTCTAGTGTGCATGAAGACGAAGACTTGTTCACCAAATACCATGCTTCACAAGTCCTCTAACTCAGCCAGTAATGCCATTATGGTCATGGCCTTTATTTATCTTTATTTTAAGTATTATTTATTTAAACCTTAAACCCATCTTTTATATATTATTTATGTTTTAGTTAATTGTGGCCTTAAACCCAATTTTAATTATGTTTTCATTCTTTTTGGTTATTGGCCCATTTGTACTATGAATAATTATAAGCCCTAAACTTAAGACATTATATAAGCCTAAGTTATGATTAATAATAATATAGACTTTTCAGAAAATTAAACCTAGACTTTTGTCTAACAAAAATCGGTGGCACCCTGTTCTAAGAGAGTTATCATGAGATTTTAACCTTGTGGTTGAAGCTTTCTTTGGATTATCATAAGCTCCTTTCACAGCTTGTGTGGTACCTTTGATCCACCCATCGTTTCCTTCTCTTCTGTCCAACAGCCTGATCTTCTCGGTAAAAGACAGTCCACCAACGTTCTTGCATCAAAGAGTCTTCGAGAAGGAACCTCCATTGTTCCTTGTCCTGCTTGAAGGGGTCAGGATCGACCGTGCATGGACCAGGATCGGTTGGTTGGGGATCTGGTGCGGTCAACTTAAGTTCCTAACGGGCTCCACTATTTAGCAGCATGCCAAGCTTGTCTCCTAACGCCTTTCTCTTTGATCAAATTAGAGGTCCTGGTGGTATGACCGGTGCTGTAGCTGGAACGATGTCTCATCTTTCCCTCCTTCTTGAAGTGCTTTGGTCTCCAAATCGAATTCCTCACCTGCATCAAATAAAGTCAGAAACAATAAACGTACTAGACATATTAACTCAACTGGAAGCTCAAGTTGGTAGGCGTTGTCATTGATCATCCGTAGTACTTGGAATGGGCCATCCCCCCAGGGTGCAAGCTTGCTCTTTTGGCACTGTGGGAACCTCTCTGGTCGCAGATGTAACCAAACCTAGTCTCCCTCTTTGAACACTACATGTCGTCGGCTTTTGTTGGTGTTCTTAGTGTTTTGAATGTTTTATCCCTCCAAATTTGCCTTAGTCTCTTCATGAAGTCGCTTGATGTACTCGGCCTTTTCTTCTCCCTTGAGGCTGATAGTATCTCCCAAAGGAATAGGCGTGAACTCAATAGGAGTGGAAGGTTGAAACCGTAGATGACTTCAAATGGTGACCACTTCGTGCCAGAATGTGTAGCTCTGTTGATGGCGAACTCGACATACGGAAGAACCTCCAGCCAATACTTCAGATTTAGACCAATCGTTGCTCGCAGCATCTATGATGAAGTCCTGTTGACCAGCTCCGTCTGCCCATCTGTCTGGGGATGATACGCAGTAGAAAAAAAAGAGGTTGGTGCCTAACTTGCTTCACAGTGCTCGCCAAAAGTGACTTAGGAACTTAGTGTCTCTGTCCGACACAACTTTCTTGGGGATGTCGTGCAGACGTACTATCTCCTTGAAGAACAGGTTGACAGTCTGGCTGGCATCATTTTTCTTGTTACATGCAATGAAGTCTGCTATCTTGGAAAATCGATCAACCACGACGAAGATGGAATCCTTGTGATTGATTTTCGGAAGGCCTACGATGAGATCCATAGAGATATCGGTCCATGGTGCAGATGGAACCGACAATGGCATATAAGGGCCTTGTCGATGCATCTTTGATTTAGCTCGTTTGCAGAGAAGTCATTTAGCACAATGGACTTCCACATCTCGAAATTGGTGAGGCCAATAAAAATGATCCTTAAGCATACTCATCATCATGTCGACTCCAAAGTGTCCCATTAAACCTCCTCCGTGAGCTTCTCTCATAAGTTACTCTCAAATTGATCTTTTCGGAGTTCTGAGACGTTTGTCCTTGAAGAGGAATCCGTCAAACAGATAGAAGTTACTGTAAGCTCCTTTCTCGTGCTCCAGGTAGGCTTCAGTGAAGTCTGTGTCTTCAGCATACAATCCTTTGATCATCTCAAATCCCATAACTTCTAACTCCATAACAGAGATAAGGTTGTATCTTCTTGATAACGCATCAGCTACTACATTGTCAGTTCCCTTTTTGTATTTGATGACGTACGGGAAGGAATCAATATACTCTAGCCACCGAGTGTGTCTCATCTTCAGCGTGGATTGCCCTCTTAGATGCTGAAGTGTCTGATGGTCAGTGTGAATCACACACTCTTTAGCTAGTAGATACTACTGCCAAGTCTCAAAGACATGGACCAATGCGTAGAGCTCTTTTTCGTAGGTAGGATAATTAAGAGTAGCTACACTTAATTTTCGCTGAAATAGGCAACAAGTCTCTAAAGCATCACACTCAACTTCAAAGATATTACTAAAGTATGGCAAAGTTAAAACAGGGGCGTGGGTGAGACGTTCCTGTTGGAATGAAGATGACAAATTTAGAAAGCCCTTAAAGCTTTCTATAAAAGCCGTGTGTTACATAGTCCAAGGGGAGTGTCTAAAGCTTGTTTATGTTCTAGTGTTATATTATCCTTGTAGCCATTCATGTATAAGAAAATTCTTGTATCCAAACAAGCCTAGACTAGATTAATATAAATATCTCTCTCCTTTCTCTTTTGTAACTTAGGAAAACTATTATCTCATTCTCTTAACAAAATCATTCTTCTCTCTAAATCTCTCTAATCTCTCATTCTCTCATTCTACAAATCTCTTAATCTAATAATGTTTCATGGTATCAGAGCCAGGTTGCATCAAATCTTGGTAAAATTCATTATTCATTCATTGAATCAAGAAGAAATCATCTTCTTCTCAATCTTCTGCTTGTTCTATTTCGACCGTCATCTTGTAACTCAAATTCCAGCCAAACCATGACTCCTTTTGACGATCTGCTTTATGTGGATTGTACATCGGCGAGTTCTGAAGCCAAGCCAATTTGAATTGCATCATTTTACCCAGGGAATTAAAAGTTACAAATTTTTCTTGCAACGGACCTCCGCGAGTTTTTCCGCCGCAAAACTCTGTGTTTCCCAGGTCATTCCGACGTTGATTCTTCATCAAATCGCGTTTTTCTAAATCCTAAGCTCAAGTCCTTCCAGTCTAGTTTCTGTTTAAAGAAAGCAGAACTCAATTCCATTTAGTTTGAAGGATTTTCTTGAAGTTTTCCTCAAAGATGTCCAAAATCGCCCAAAACAAGATTCGGGTGATAAAATTCTAATCCTTTATCAGTTTTCTTTAATTCTTTGAATCTGTATAGTTAAATAAGTATCTTGTGAGGGTATACACGAAATTTGGGTTCAATCTTATAGGTTTAAGAATTCAAGATTGATTTTATTGATTTCCTTGTTAATCTTTGGAAGTTTAAAAAGGTAGAATCTGGAAATTTAGGATTGTTTTAAATCATATAGCTCGATTTTTAATTTATTCTTTTTGCTAATAATAGATAAGAACTGTTATTAGGAGGTTAGGATTAGTTGAATCTTGTTGCAATAGTTGGTCAAAGTTTGTTGCAGGTTGTTAAAGTTGGTTGCAATCTGTTGGAGGTTACTTGAACTGAAAGTTTCGAATTGATCTTGTCACGCGCCTGTTCTTGTCCACACCTCTGGTCAAGCCTCTGGTCACAGCTCTGGTCACCCGCTTGTTCCACGCCTCAGCCAGTGTTCGTTTTTTAGTACAGCATCACGTGAAGATTGATCGATCACGCCTCAATATCGTTCCGCGTCCCGACCAGCTTGCAAATCACGTCCCGACCAAGTGTTATTCTCGACCAGATTGCAAACTGTGTCCCGACCAAGTCACAGTCTGTGTCCTTCAAGTACGAGACGAGAAAATTGCTTGACCCGTCCAGTACACGTGATCATTCAAACTCGTGGCACGCCCGGTGGGACAGTCTCTCGTCCCGACCAGCGATCGTTCTGACAGAGAACCGACTTCTTCAGCAACCACACCTGTCCAATCTTCTTTCTCTGTGCCGTGCCCTACTACGAGCTATACACGTGACCAGAACAACCTCTCCGTGTCTTAGCCATCATTTGTTCCGGCAGGCCGTCCTTGGACCATTCCGACCAGAACTCATCTCAACAAGCCATTGAGTCTTCTTGACCTAGCTATCAAGTTCTTTGGAAATTTTTTAACATGGATATTCAAGCTACATTCAGAGTTCCAGTCATTCTTCATGGGGAAAATTACCTCTTGTGGTCTAGGACCATGAAAACCACATTGGGTGGTAAAGGTCTTTGGAATCACATTTCTACAATTGGTCTTGAAGAAAATGAAGTGGCTGAAGTTAGTGAGGCTGTGACTGCCCAAGCCAAATGGTATCAAAAAGACCAGTTGGTACTCTCTATACTTCAAAATTGTCTTGCTAGTGATCTTTTTGAGGCTTATTCCTTTTGTGAGAATGCAAAAGATCTTTGGGACACTTTGCAAAAGGTGTATGGAAACACCACTAACCTTTAAAGAATTTTTGAAGTGAAGAAGGGTTTGAATGAATTAAGGCAGGAGGATGCAGAATTCACAAAACATTATGGCTCATTCAGAGCATTGTGGGCTGAACTAGAAATGCAAAGGCCAGCCACCATTGACCCAATTATTCTCCTTGAAAGGAAAGAACAAGATAAGGTGTTTGGGTTATTATTAACTCTTAATACTACTTACTCATATCTTATTAAGCATATTCTCAGGTCTGATAAGCTTCCTAGCATGGAAGATGTTTGTGCTCAAATCCAAAAGGAGCAAGGATCTCATGAATTATTTGGCAACAAGGCTGAATTGGTGGCTGCACACAAAAGCTTCTTTAAATCAGCACTAACAAATGAATCTAGGAAGAGGAGACAAACATGTGACCATTGCAATAGGAGTGGCCATACAAAGAAAGATTGCTGGGTACTCCATCCTCAGCTGAAGCCAAGATGGGCTTCTCGGCCACAGCAACCCACGGCCAGCCTCACTCAAGCTCACGACCTTATGACTGCGCCTTCAAATGCTTAGTGATCTAAGATTGCTAGAGTATGTAGAACCTGTCCTAGGTAATGTTCTCATTGCTAACGGAATTAAAGTACCAATTAAAGGCATAGGAAAACTAAACTTATTTGATAAAGAATCTAAAGCCTCTTACATGCCTTTCTTTACTTATAATTTGCTTTTAGTTAAAAGAGCTAGATTTAAATTGTTAAGCTATATTTGGCCCTAAAGACTTCTATTTTTAGGATATTGAGACTAGTCAAAAATTTGGACAAGGAACCACTAGAGATGACTTGTATGTGCTTGAAAAACATGACTAATGTTAGTGAGTTAGAGGCGGCCTTTCAAGCTGGTTCATTTAGTACTGATTCTGATCTTTGGCATGCTAGATTAGGACATCTTCATCCTAGAGCACTTGAATTGATTGTTCATGGTTTGAAAATGCCAAAGGATTTGTGTGATTCTTGTATACTTGGAAAGCATTGTAAAACAGTTTTTGAAAAATCTATGTATACTTATAATAATTGTTTTGAGTTGGTGCATTCTAATGTTTTGACATCTCCATTTCCATATAGAGAAAACCATAAGTATTTTGTGACATTTATTGATGAAAAGTCCAAATATATTTGGGTTACTTTATTTAGCTCTAAAGAGAGAGTATTTGATGCATTTTTAAATTTTCAAGCATATGTTACTAATCAATACAATGCAAGTATTAAATGCTTTAGAACATATATTGGAGGAGAAAACACTAGCACCAGACTCCAACAACATTTGGCAAGAATGACATTGAACATCAAACCAGCTGTCCTTACACTCCACAACAAAATTGAGTGGCTGAAAGGAAAAATAGGCATTTGATGGAAGTTGTGAGAACAATGATGTTCCACATGAAAGTTCCCAAGAGATTTTTTGGGGATGCTCTTGTAGCTGCATGCTACTTGATTAATAGGACTCCTACAAAAGTCCTAGATGACTTGTCTCCATTTGAGGTACTAAACAAAACTAGACCTAATATTGACCATTTAAGAGTTTTTGGTTGTGTTTGTTTTGTATTAGTTCCAAGGGAGCAAATGAACAAGCTGGATCCAAAGAGTACCAAAGCTATGTTCATTGGGTATTCTTCTACTCAGAAAGGATACAAATGTTATGATCCAGAGACTAGAAGAGTCTTGGTATCCAGAGATGCTAAGTTCCAAGAGTCCAAAAGTTTCTATGAAGAAGGAACTTGGGATCAATTTAAGGACATCTCAACAACAAGATCATACCAAGCTGAGAACTTGAGGAGGCTCTTGGAAAGAATTAGTATTGCATCTCCTCAGGCTCAGCAATCCCCTGCCACAGCTTCTCATGCACCACTTGTTCCGACCATGACCGGTCCTAGTCAACCATCCGCGGGCACACCAGCTGATCCATGACTCTTGACACCAACTGGCCCTTCCATCCGTCAGCCGCCTGGTGTCTTCAGATCTCCTGGCCTTCCTCCTCTTGAACATGGGGGGGGGGAGAGACATCTACTCATGTCCAACAAGACAAAGCAGGAGAAGAATCAATTTTGGTCTCAGCTTCCAAAATGTCAACAGAAGTGCCTACACCTATTGCAGTTTTAGGTGAAGAGGAGGATCCTATTCAAGAGGCTCCACCTACTGTCCTAAGAAGGAGCACAAGACAAAGGAAACCACCAGTGTTCTACAATGGGAATGTTGTTATTCATCATGATCAGAAAGTTTGTAATATTGCTCACTTACATACTAATCATGTTGCTTTCATTTCTAGTCTTGATAAGAAGCAGATTCCAAAGACATATGAGGAAGCTATGACCAAGAAGGAATGGAGGGAAGCTATTTTAGCTGAGAAACAAGCCTTGGAAAGGAATGGTACCTATGCTTTAGCTACTTTACCAAAAGGAAAAAAGGTTGTAAGTTCAAAATGGATTTTTACCATTGAATAAAAAAGCAATGGTGAAATTGATAGATATAAAGCTAGGTTGGTGGCTAGGGGTTTAACTCAGACATATGGTGAGGATTATAGGGATACCTTTTCACCTGTAGCTAAGCTTCATTCTGTTAATGTTGTTATTTCACTTGCTACTAACCATGAGTGAGAGTTATGGCAAATGGATGTTAAGAATACTTTCTTGCAAGGAGAGCTAGAAGAAGAGGTATACATGTCACCTCCATTAGGTCTAGAGGTGGAGGTAGGAAGCGGTAATACTCTTAGACTGAGGAAGGCTATCTATGGCTTTAAACAATCTCCAATAGCTTGGTACCACAAGTTAAGTGTAACATTAATGGATTGAGGCTTCAAAATATATGAAGTTAAACATACTCTTTTTACACTCAAAATCAAGGAAGGTATTGTGATAATTCTTATTTATGTAGATAATATAATCATATCTGGTAGTGATAGTGTTGGTATTGCATCTACTAAAGATTACTTGAAGAGTGTCTTCGATATTAAGGATCTAGGAGAACTTAAATACTTCTTGGGAATTGAAGTGTGTAGGTTCAAGGAAGGTCTTTTTTTATCTCAAAGAAAATATGTTGTAGATTTACTAATCTCTACAGGTATGATGGACGCTAAACCAGCTAAAACACCATTAGAGGAAGATTATAAAATTGCAACTAAGGGGGAGCTAGAGGATGAAATTGATTTTCATGATCCTAAGCTCTATAGGAAAGTGGTTGGTAAGCTTATTTATCTAACAATCACAAGACCAGATTTATGTTTTGCTGTGAATCAGGTATCTCAACACATGCAAGGTCCCAAGATGAGAGGTTGGGAGATGGCCAAGCAGATTCTAAGATACCTAAAAGGCACTCATGAACAAGGTATATGGATGGGTTACAATAAAAACACAAATGTGGTTGGTTATTGTGATGCAGATTGGACAGGAGATAGGTAAGAAAAGAGAAGTACCACAGGCTATTGTACCTTCATAGGAGGAAACCTTGTGACTTGGAAAACCAATAAGCAAAATGTGGTATCATGCTCTAGTGCAAAATCAGAATATAGAGCAATGAGAAAGCTCACAACTGAATGCATTTGACTGAAGCAAATTTTAGAAGACCTGGCCGTGAAGTATGACGAACCTCTCACCATCCATTGTGACAATCAGGCTGCCATACACATTGCCTCCAACTCTGTGTTCCAGGAAAGGACCAAGCATATAGAAGTTAACTGCCACAAAGTAAGGGAAGCCATTGGGAAAAGTATCATCTTGCCTTGCTATACAAGAGTGATGATCAATTAGCTAATGTATTCACCAAAGCAACAACTCTGAAGAATAGCGCCTCCATCTATCCAAGGCTTGGCCATATGGCCATTCCACACCAATGATCGCAACATGGAGTGTTATACTCTTTTTCCCTAGAAAAGGTTTTGTCCCAATTGGGTTTTCCTTATTTAGGTTTTTAATGAGGTAATACTTCATGGTTGCAAGCTTAGACATTCTTCATGTCTTAAGCGTGAGGGGGAGTGTTGGAAAGAAGAAGAAATGATGAATTTAGAAAGACCTTAAAGCTTTATATAGAAGCCGTGTGTTACATAGTCAAAGGGGAGTGTCTAAGGCGTGTTTGTGTTATACTGCTATGTTATCCTTGTAGCCATTCATGTATAAGGCAATCCTTGTATCCAAACAAGCCTAGACTAGATTAGTATAAATATATCTCTCTTTTCTCTTTTGTAACTTAGAAAAACTATTATTCTCATTCTCTTAATAAAATCATTATTCTCTCTAAATCTCTCTTATCTCTCATTCTCTCATTCTACAAATCTCTTAATCTCATAATCTTTCAGTTCCTTCAACATCTTAAACGACTTGTCCTGATCTGGCCCCCATCAAAATTCCTGATTATTTTGTAATCGTAGATGTCAACATACCGGCGATCGTCTTGAAGTCTCTAACAAACTGACGGTAGAAGCTAACTAGTCTATGGAAACTCCGAACCTGGCTTGTATTAGTCGGTGTAGGCCAATCCTGAATGGCGTTGATCTTCTTTTCGTCCACTCTGAGTCCCTGTGAACTCACGACGAACCCAAGGAAGACAACTTGATCTGTCGATCATGGAGAAAATTTCGGCTCCGCTCAGCTCATCTAGCATGTCGTCCATACGCGGAATAGGGTGCCGATACTTGATAGTAATGTTGTTAATGGCGCAACAATCTACACACATTCTCCAACTCCCATCCTTCTTGGGCACAAGTAGGACTGGAACGACACAGGGACTAAGGGCCTCTCTGACGTAGCCTTGAGCCATAAGATCTAGAACATTTAACGTTATGATCCACCCGCTTTTCTAGTTCTTTAGACTCGTTGAAGTTACCTCGGTAAGAAGGACGGTTAATCAGTTGAGCTCCTGGAATGAAGTCAATGTGGTTTTCAATACCTCGGATAGGCGGTAGACCGACTGGGATCTCGTCTCCGTACCTCTCTATTAAGGTATGTACCTCGGCTGGCAAACTGGCCTCAGTGTCAGATGCGCTCAAAACCTCTCTTTAGAGCATTAGGACGAGTTGAGTGCCCTCTGTGCAAGCTATATTTCTCATATCAGCGACGTTAATAAGGAAGTTCTCTTTGTGACCATGTTGATTTTTCGCCATTTTGGATTGCATTTCGCGCACATCGTGTGGTGACATTGGCGCCAGGTTTTATGTACGCTTCTCATGGACAAATGAGTAGAATTTTGTCTGTATATTATGCGTAGTATCATGGTCGAATTGCTAAGCTCGTCATAAAATAAGATGTCCAGCTGACATTGGGACTACATCGTAAGTTACCTGGTCCTGGTATCTACATATAATGGATGCAACCTTAACTTGTTCAGAAATATATAGCTTCGTCTTGTTGTTCAACCATCGCAGTTTGTAAGGTTTATGATGCTTGGTCACACGCATTCTGAGCTATTCAACCATGTATTTGTTCGCGGCATTGGTGCAGGAACCACCATCTATTATCATTGAGAACACCTTCCAAAGGATGGTGCATTTTGAATGGTAGATGTTCTCTCGCTGCTTTATTTCTTCCGGCTCAAATCTCAAGCTTAGGAGTCGTCTGATCATTAGCATTTTCCGGAATCAGAATACTCTATATCTTCGTCAAATTGCTGGTTAGTCGTAGGTGCAACTTCCTCGTGTTCATCCACCGACTCGTAGTCTCCAGAGGCTGTCAACACCATCGTCCTCTGAGTAGGGCATTCTTGTGATATTTGACCCCTGCCTTTACACTTGAAGGACACGATCTTACTGCTTCCCTGAGGCTGAGTCCATGTGGACGTGGAGGTGACCGGTTTTGGAGCAGCTGGGGCGGCCTTAGTGGCCGAGTTGCTGACCACGGCCTTTCCCTTGAGACGTGGGTCACTGGTAGAAGCTATCCTATCAAATGGCTTGGAGCCAGCACTCCAGGTACTCTTCGGTCTAGAAGGTGTGGTTAATTTCCTTTTATTGCACTTTTCTATCTGGACCGCCAAATGAAACAACTCGCCAAGATCATGATAAGGCTGCAGTTCGATCATCCGGGCGATTGATTCGTGTAATCCATCAATGAATTGAGCCACTAGAATCTCCATTCTAGCTCTCCAGCGAGCAGCTACTTCGCGATCCCACCTTACCAATTCGTGATCAGTGAACTGAGCCGTTGTTACAGTGACTCTACAGGGATCATTGTAGTTACTGTACTAAAAAAGTAATTTCATCCTCCTTTCCCAATCGAGATTTTCCTCATGATCAACCTTTCCTGAAAAGGAAGAAGGGTTAATCTTCACGTCTGTGTGGGCTATGGGTTGCCTAGCTGGCGGCATGTACTCTTCGTAGTACTGGTTCCTACCCATTCCTTGGTGCGCCACCTCTGGTCTATTGACTCGGTACGGAGGTGCGATTGAGGCTGTTGCGGGCGTAGGTGTAGGCTGCTCTAGACGCTCGAGCCGCGTTGCTATTGTGGTCATCTGGGCAGTTAAGGTTTGCAGAAGCTGCATCATCACGTGGGTTTTCTGTCTGGCAAATGACTCGTCGCTACCTGACATATTTCCTTCTTTGTAGAAAAGGAAATTTTTGAGAAATGGAAAGCTTGCTCAAAAAGCGAAACTTGCAAAACAAAAAATTTCTAAATAATTAACTACTTAAATGCAGAGAAAAAGAAAATTTACAAAATGGAAATTTCCTTTTATTGGAAACTCCGAAATGGAAATACTTCCTAGACTATTAATTGCCTAAATGCAGAAAAGGAAAATTTCCTAGATGCTATTGTAGCCTTAATGGTCCTAGACTCCAAAAAGGAAGTAAAAACTTAGCAAGGAAACAGCCTAAAATATTTTTGAAATACTTCCTAGAAGGTTTTTAGAAAACTTCATAAAAGTTATTCCTAGTCTAGGTAAAAAGGCAAGATATCTATTGCTATGTCTATGGTAATGGGAAAATTTCCTAAAACTATATGCTATGAGCATAGACGCAAAAGAGATCTGGTAACTGATGCAAGAACCATGTGGTGGCTGTCTTTCACCGAGAAGCTCAGGTTGCTGGACAGGAAAGGTGGAAGCGAAGGGTGGATCGAAGGGACCTCACTAGCTGTAAAAAGGGCTTGTGACACTCCAAGAACTTCAACCATAAGCTGGCTGAAGAACACGGCTGCTACGAATGGAGCTTGGAGGCAACACCTGTTAGGTCTTGTCAAAGACTTAGGTTTTTGTTTTGTTCTGAAAATAGTTGTTATTTTCATTAATGAGTAGACAAAAGGCTTATATAATGCCTTATTACAACTTAGGCTAAACAACATGATGTTTAACCTCTCAAGAAATTAAAACAGTAAGAAGTTTACTTAATGGAAATTAAAATAGACTTTGGGCCTAAATAGTCAACATGACTCCAAGAGCCAAAATATCATACTTAGTCTAGAAATAGAATTAAAGATAGAAAAATCCCAATAACACTTAGGCTAGAATTCGGTGGTGACTTGTGAATAGTGTGAAGTTGTGAACAAGTCTTCACCGTCTTGCGCACTAAGAGTATTGCCTCATTAAAACCTTCTTCAAAAAACCTAGTGGGACAAAACCAAAGATAGGAAAAAAAGTATAATTTTCTAGCACGACTTTTGGTGTCTCTACCGGATGGTAATGGTAAAGACACTGGAGGAAGAAGAATCTTCGAGAAAGAACCTCCATGGTTCTTTATCCGGTTGGAATGGGTCGGATGGTCCTGGCGCGGTCACGGCCTGGTCTGCTGGTCCTGGAACGGTCACGGTTGGTACGGTCGGTCCGGGGCTGGTCCTGGTCGGCACGGTCGGTCCAGGGCCTGTCCTGGTC
This sequence comes from Streptanthus diversifolius, assembly GCA_039880935.1. Classification (NCBI taxonomy): domain Eukaryota; kingdom Viridiplantae; phylum Streptophyta; class Magnoliopsida; order Brassicales; family Brassicaceae; genus Streptanthus; species Streptanthus diversifolius. Next base: position 4,388,283 of record JAXGFM010000013.1, read on the forward strand.
GGTCTGGGGGGTTCCAGGTCCTGTCCGATTCCACTCTCCAATAGCATGCTGAGCTTATCTCCTAGAGCTTTCCTCTTGGACCGTGTGAGAGGTCCTGGTGGGATGACTAGTGCAGTGGCTGGCTCGATGTTCTCATCATTCCCTCCCTCTTGAAGTGCTTTGGTCTCCAAAGAGAAATCCTTACCTGCATCAAACAACTCTAAGTCAGAAACATTAAACGTACTAGACATGTTATACTCACTTGGAAGTTTGAGCTGGTAGGCATTGTCGTTGATTCTCCGAAGGACTCGGAATGGACCATCTCCCGGGGTGCAAACTTGCTCTTTCGTCGTTGGGGAAACCGCTATGGTCGGCGATGTAGCCAAAGCAAATCTCCCTCCTTAAAAACCATGTGTCGACGGCCCTTATTGGCATTCTTGGTGTTATGGATGTTGCGTTGCTCCAGATTTGCCTTGGTCTCTTCGTGTAGACGATTGATGTATTCCGCCTTTGCTTCTCCCTCTAAGCTGATGGCATCTCCCAGTGGGATATGTATGAACTTGATTGGCATGGTTGGGTTGAAGCCGTAGACAACTTCAAATGGAGAACGCTTCATTCCGGAGTGTGTAGCCCTGTTGTGGCTGAGTGAAGAAAAGAGATGGTACATGCCTTTGAATGAACCGACGGCTGGTACACGCCATGGCCGTGAGCTTGTAGTTGTGTGTGGCCGGCTGTAGGCTGTTGTGGCCGAGGAGTCCAGCTTGGTTTAGCTCAGGATGGAGTACCCAACACTCCTTCTTTGTATGGCCACTCCTTTTACAATGGTCACAAGTTTTTCTACTCTTCCTAGATTCATTTGTTGTTGCTGATTTGAAGAGGCTCTTGTGTGCAGTCACTAATTCAGCATTGTTGCCAAATAGTCCATGGGATCCTTGCTCTTTTTGGATTTGAGCACAAACTTCTTCAAAGCTAGGGAGCTTATCAAACCTGAGAATATGTTTAATAACCCAAAAGTAGTGTTAAGAGTTAAAAGTAACCCAAACACCTTATCTTGTTCTTTCCTTTCAAGGAGAACAATTGAGTCAATGGTGGCTGGACTTAGTATCTTTAGCTCAAAAATTCTTAAGAGGTTAGTGGTGTTTCCATACACCTTTTTCAAAGTGTCCCAAAGTTCCTTAGCATTTTCACAAAATGAATAAGTCTCTAATAGATCACTAGCAAGAGATTTTTGAAGTGTAGAGAGTACCAACTGGTCTTCTTGATAACATTTGGCTTGAGTAACCACAGCCTCAATAAATTCAGCCACTTCATTTTCTTCAAGACCATTGGTTGAAATGTGTTTCCAAAGGCCTTTACCACCTAATGTGGTTTTCATGGTCCTAGACCATAATAGATAGTTTGCTCCATGTAAAATGACAGGAGCTCTAAATGTGGTTTGGATTTCCATACTTTTCAGATGGTATGGATGTAGCTTGTTGAAGCACTGCCGGTCGGGATGAGTTGGTCAGGACGCAGGACAGCTTGTCGGGACGAGGAACGGCTGGTCGCGTGTTCAGGATTAATGCGGTCGCGAGAACTTGGGCAGGGTACGTGAGCAAGTGTGCGATACCAGGCCTGTTGAAAGCTCCACAGATGAACAGAAGACTGGAACATGGCACAGCTAGTCGAAATGGCTGGTCGGGAAGAAGCTGGTCAGGTGGTACAAGGACGCGTGATACCCACTCCAATGATGCGTGTGATCCAAGAAACTTGATGAATCTTGCAAGCAGGTATTGTCACGTGTGCAGCTTGAAACTTTGGCCACGGGACAGTGTAGGTCGCGTGGAATGGCTTGCCTGAGAAGAAGAGATGGTTCTCAGGCGCGTGTGTTGAAGAAGAGAGCCTGGCCGCGTGGAGCAAGAACCATCTTCAACCAACAACCTACAACCAACTTTGACCAACTCCTGGAACAAAATTTAACTAACTCCAACCAACAAAATCAACTACTTACAATCCTTACCTTCACAACCAATAATGAATCATCAACAATTTTCGAGTTTTACTAATAAACCAATCCAAAAATTCAAGTTTTCCTCTCTTTTAGAATTTCAAAGTTTGATAAAACAGTCAAAAATATCATTTTCGAAGACTTCAACCATTCTGATTGAAACCAAACATCGTGGAGACCCTCAAAATATACTTATTTAACTTTCCAGATTCCAATATTTAAAGAAAACTGAGAAAGGATTAAAATTTTATCACCAGATTCTTGTGAGAGGAGATTTCTGACGTCTTTAAGAAAAACTGTAAGAACTTCCTTCAAACGTAAGAGAATTGAGTTTTCTTTCTTTAAACAGAAACTAGACTCGAAGGGATTGATTGTAAGATTTGGGAAATTGCGATTTGGTGAAGATTTGACGATGGAACGATCAGGGAAACACTGAGGTTTGCGGCGGAGGCACTCACAGAGGTCTGATGCAAGAAAATTTGTAACTTTTGATTCTCGTGGTAAAATGATGCAAATACAATTGGCGTAGCTTCAGAGCTTGCCGAAGAACAATCCAGAAAAAGCAGATTGTCAAAAGCTGCCGTGGTTTGGCCAGAATTTGCGATCCAAGATGACGGACAAAATAGGACTGAAGAACAGATTGAGATGAAGATGATTTCTTCTTGATTCAAAGATTTAATGAAGAATTTTACCCAGATATGATGTAACCTGGTTCTGATACCATAAAAGAATATGAGAATAAGAAATTTGTAGAACTAGAGAATGAGAAAATGAGAGATTAGAGAGATTTAGAGAGAAAAATAATTTTATTAAGAATGAGAATAATAGTTTCTAAGTTACAAAAAAGGAGAGAGATAGTTATTTATACTAATCTAATCTAGGCTTGTTTGGATACAAGGATTGCCTTATACATGAATGGCTACAAGGATAATATAATACTATAACACAAACAAGCCTTAGAAACTCCCATTAGACTTAGACACACACACGCCTTTACACTAGTATTAAAGGCCTTCCATTTTCATCATCTCTTCTTCATTCCAACAGGATCCAGCTGGGTCGGGGCGGTAGGTCCAGTCTCCAATAGCATGATTAGCTTATCTTCTAAAGCCTTCCTCTTGGACTGTGTGAGTGGTCCTGGTGGGATGACTGGTGCAGTGGCGGGCTCACCTGCATCAAACAACTCTAAGTTAGAAACATTAACGTACTAGACATGTTATACTCACCTGAACTTGGTGTCGCGATCGGACACTATCGTCTTGAGAATGTTGTGCAGTCGTACTATCTCCTTGAAGAACAAGTCGGCAGTCTGGCTTGCGTCATTGATCTTGTTGCAAGCGATGAAATGCACCATCTTTGAAAATCGGTCAACTACTATGAAGTTGGAGTCCTTGTGGTTGATATTAGGCATGCCTAGTACAAAGTCCATGGACATGTCTGTCCAAGGAGCCAAAGGGACTGGTAGGAGCATATAAGGACCATACGGATGCATCTTGGACTTAGCCCGTTTGCAGATAAGGCACTTAGCACTGTAAGCCTCTATTTCTCATCGCTGGTGGGGCCAGTAGAAATGCTCGTTAAGCATGCTTAATGTCTTGTCAATGCCGAAATGACCCATTAGACCTCCTCCGTGGGCCTCTCTCAAAAGCAGTTCTCGAATCAATCCTCTCTGAATGCAAAGACGCTTGCCCTTAAAAAGGAACCCGTCAAACAAATAAAATCGGCTGTAGGTGCCCTTGTCGTGCTCCTGGTAGGCCTGAGTGAAGTCTGCGTCGTCAGCGTACAATCCTTTGATCAATTTGAAACTCATGACCTTTGACTCCATCACGGAAATGAGGCTGTATCTGCAAGACAGGGCGTCTGCCACAATGTTGTATGTTCCCTTCTTGTACTTGATGACATAGGGAAAGGGCTCGATATACTCCAATCAACGAGCATGTTTCTTCTTCAGCGTGGCTTATCCTCTGAGGTGCTGGAGTGTCTGATGGTCGATGTAAATCACGCACTCCTGGGAAAGTAGATAGTACTGCGAAGTATCTATGGCGCGGACCAAAGCATAGAGCTCCTTGTCGTAGGTCGGATAGTTAAGTGCGGCTCCACTTAACTTCTCACTGAAGTAGGCGACAGGTCTTTCGCCATGGGAGAGCATTGCTCCGATGCCGATCCCTGAAGCATCACATTCGACCTCGAATGTCTGATTGAAGTCTAGCAGGACTAAGACTGGGGCGTGGGTGAGGCGTTCCTTCAGCAGCTTGAAGGATTTGTACTGATTGGGTCCCCAACGAAAGTCTTGGTTCTTTTTTATCGTCGAGGTCAATGGACCAGCTATTGTGCTGAAGTCTCAGACGAACCGTGGGTAAAAACTGGCGAGTCCGTGGAAACTACGGACCTGATTGGCGGTCGTCGGTGTGGGCCACTCCTGTCTAGAAGGTACATTTCTTGAAGTATGCTTACAACTGCTCTCTCTGGAGGACGGTAATGAGGGACTCTAGGTGATCCAGATGGTCTGAGTAGGTCGTGCTACATATGAGAATATCGTCAAAGTAGACTACTACGAACTTGCCAATAAACGGTTGAAGGACTTGATTCATAAGGTGCATGAATGTACTTGGGGCGTTGGAGAGGCTGAATGGCATTACTAGCCACTCATAAAGACAATGTTTGGTCTTGAACGCAGTCTTCCGTTCGTCTCCTTCTCGCATCCTGACTTAATGATATCCGCTTTAAAGATTAATTTTGGAGAAGACCGCAGCTCCGCTTAAATCGTCTAGCATGTCGTCTAGGCATGGAATAGGGTGCATGTACTTGATCGTAATGTTGTTGATGGCGCGACAGTCAACAGTCGACAGTCAAGAGTCGACGCACATCCTACTGTCCTTCTTTGGTACAAGTAGTAGTTCTCGGAACTCGGCAGGTAAGAGGGCCTCGGTTTTGGACGTATGTAGGCTCTCTCTGTAGAGCATCAAAACAAGTTGGGTACCCTTGGTACGGGTGGCTTTCCTCATGTCTGCTGCATTGATTTAAAATCTCTCATGTTGTATCTACGCTTATCGTGGACAAATGAGCAGAATTTGGTCGGTTCGTTGTGCGTAGTCTCTCGGTCAAATTGCCATGGTCTTCCTAGAAGGAGATGTCCAGCAGACATCGGGACGACATCACAGGAGACCTGGTCCTGGTATCTGCCGATGTGGATGAGACTTTAACTCTGTCTTGTTGTTCAACCATCATAGTTTATAAGTCTTAGGATGCTTGGTCACAGGCAATCCTAGTTTCTCCACCTTGTATTTACTTGCGGCATGCTGGACCCTCCGTATATAATCAACGAGCACACTTTCCCAAGTATTGTACATTTTGAATGGAAAATGTTCTCTCGCTGTTCTTCCTCTTTTGGCTCGAACCTCGAGCTGTGAACTCGTCTGATCATAATTATCTCTCCGGAGTCTACGTACTCAATCTCCTCGTCAGATCGTTGCTGGACCGTTGGTGCTGGCTACTCTTGCTAGTCCTCGGACTTGTAGTCTCTTGAAGCAGTGAGTACCATTTTCCGTTGAGTGGGACATTCTCGGGACATGTGTCCTCTTCCTTTGCACTTGAAGCATACAATCTCGCTGCTCCACTGAGGCTGGGTCGCGGTCGTCTTGGAACTGGTCGGCTTTGGGGCAGCTGGGGCGGCCTTGGAAGCCAAGCTGCTGGATACAGCCTTGCCCTTGAGATGCGGGTCAATGGGCTTGGTCGTCCGCTCGAATGGCTTGGAGTCGGTTCTCTAGGTGCTCTTGGGTCGAGAAGTTGCGGCAAGTTTTTGTTTATGACACTTCTCTATCTGGACTGCTAGGTGGAATAACTAGCCTAGATCATGGTATGACTGTAACTCGATCTTTCGGGCAATGGACTCGTGCAAGCCATCGATGAATTGGGACACTAGACTCTCCTCGGACTCGTCTACTTCGAGTCGGTTGCGGAGCTGCTCGAATTCATCGAAGTATTCGGACAACGTCTTGCTGCCTTGGGTAAGGCATCTGAATCGTATTTGAAGCTCACTGTGGAAGTGGGGTGGCACGTAGCGTCTCCCCATAATATGGGTGAGTTCGACCCATGAGGTCAAGGCACCCATCCGAGCTATCTTGCGAGCTGTTACTTCTCAATCCCACCATGCCAGTGCGTGGGCAGTGAACAGCTCCGTTATAGTACTCGAAGAGGAGTTCCATTCTTCTCTCCCAGTCTAAGTACTCCTCGGGATCAACCTTTCCCGAAAAGGGAGGCGGGTTCATCTTTACTTCAGGGTAGTGCATAGGCTGTCGAGGTGGTGCCATGGGCTCGTCGTAGTACTGATGTCGACCCATTCCTTGGTGGGCCGTCTCTGGTCGGTCGTGTGGGTATGGAGGTGGCGCGGGTCCGGGTGTAGGTGTAGGATGATCTGAATGCTCGAGACGCGTCGCTATGGTTGACATCTGGGTCGTAAAAGCTTGCAGCAGCTGCAATATTGCTTGACTGTTCTGCCACGATGTCGACTCGTCACTTCCTGACATATTTCATTTTTCGAGAAAAAGAAATTTTTTTTAGAAATGGAAAGTTTCCTGAAAAGAAAACTTGCAAGAATGGAAACTTGCAATAATGGAAACTTTCCTTAAATAGAAAATTTCCACAGATATGATTTTTATTTTCTTTTTATTACTTATAAAATAAAAAGGAAACTAACTATTGCGAAAAAGGAAATAAAAGAAAAAGGAAACTATCCTAAAGCACAATTATTGTCTAATTAACTAAAAGGAAACTATATTTAAACTAAAGGGAAAACTCATTAATTCCTAATTTTCTAAAAGGCAACTATCATAAACTAAAAGGGAAATCTATTAATGGCCTAAAAATTTTAGGAGAACTACCTAAAAGATTTTAGAAAAATTCCTAAACTATTTCCTAGCCTAGAAATGTTATGAAATCTAATTAATTTTCTACCTAAACAAAATAGGAAAACTACTTAGACTCTAAGGTGAAGAATATAGACACTTAGTGATTTTCCAAACCTAGCCGCCTTTTGCAACTAGGGAATCGACCTGCAGGATGGTTCACGGGATTGTTATAGGGGATGCTGGGTCGCGGTACAGCCTCGTGGTATTCTAGGGTGGACGAGGTACGTGTATGGGCTAGCAAGGGGCTAGGGTGAGCGACCGTGGGACTAGCGAATGGAACCTAGTACTTGCAAATGGGGAAGGAGGCTACTAGGGCTACTCTGAACGGTCCGAGGTGTGGGGTACTCTCGAACTAGGGATGCTACACGCGGTACAGCCACACGGGACACAAGGAGGAGCCGAGGGGAAACCTAGATGCGGCTTGAGACACAAGCACAACGCAATACATGGCTAAAACCTAGCTCGGCAACTAACTAGCTAGCGGCTGGTGGAACAACTACCTAACTTGTCAAGGTACACACACAACCAACAACTACCTAGAAACCTGGCCAAATAGGAACCTAAGCAAACAAGCAAGCAACACATGAACCCTATCTGCACACACGTGTAGTCCAAGGAACCTTGGGCTCAAGATTTCTTCAAAACTTGGAACTCGTGTCCTAGGTGAGTTTCTAAAGACCCTAGTTTGCTTTTAAACAACCTAAACACTTTTTTGTCTTAAAAAAATTAAACACCAAACAAGCAATCAAACTCTTCTACTTTTTTAAAAATAAGAAACAAAGAAAGGATTGATAGAACCTGATTGTTTTTTGTATTTTTTTGTGTTTGTGGTATGTAACTTGATTCCTCCTCCTTCTTACCGAGAACCTTAAGGGAAAGAGAAAAAAACACAATAAAAAACTAATAACTATTGCAACATAAACAAAAGGAAATCACCAAATAACAAAAGGATAGATTCAACGTGATTTACAAGAGCTTTAAGCTCTGATACTAGATGATGCAAGAACTGTGTGTGACTGTCTTTTCACCGAGAAGCTTAGGTTGCTCGACACAAGAGATGGAAGCGAAGGGTGGATCGAATGGACCACACAAGCTGTGAAAGGGGCTTGTGATACTCCAAGAACTTCAACCAAAGAGGCTGAATAACACGGCTGCTACCAGGCTTGGAAGCAGCGCAGGACTTAGAAAATAATCTTAGGTTTTTGTTTAAAATTCTTGTTGTCTTATTAATGATTAGACAAGAGGCTTACATAATGCCTTATAACAACTTAGGCTAAACAACATGATGTTTAACCTCTCAAGAAATTAAAACAGCAAGTAGTTTATGTAATGGCAATTAAAAATAAACTTGGGCCTAATTAGTCAACATGACTCCCAAAGCCTAATAACATACTTAGTCTAGAAGTAAAATTAAAGATAGGAAAAGCCCAATAACATTGGCTAGAGTTCGGTGTTGACTTGTGAATGGTGTGAAATTGTGAACCAGTCTTCACCGTCTTGCGTACTAAGAGTATTGCCTCATTAAAACCTTCTTTGGAAAAAGAAGATAGGAAAAAGAGTACAAATTCCTAGCACGACTTTTGGTGTCTAAACTGGATGGTAATGGAAAAGACACCGGAGGAAGAAGAATCTTCTAGAAGGAACCTCCATGGCTCCTTGTCCGGTTGGAACAGGTCGGATGGTCTTGGGACGGTCGTGGCTTGGTCGGATGGTCCGGACGGCATGGACGGCACCCTTGGATCCAGCTGGGTCGACACAGTCGGTCAAGTCTCTAATAGCATGTTGAGCTTGTCTCATAAAGTCTTCCTCTTGGACTGTGTGAGTGGTCCTGGTTGGATGATTGGTGCAGTGGCTGGCTCGATGTCCTCATCAGGTTGGTCCCTAACTTACGCTAGAAGTGGCTGAGGAAGTTGGTGTCGCGGTCAGACACAATAGTCTTGGGAATGTCGTGCAGTCGTACTATCTCCTTGAACAATAGGTCAGCAGTCTGGCTTGTGTCACTGGTCTTGTTGCAAGTGATGAAGTGCACCATCTTAGAAAATCGGTCTACCACTACGAAGATGTAGTTCTTATGGGTAATTTTCGCAGGCCTAGGACAAATTCCATGGAGATGTTTGTCCAGGTAGCAGATAAAACTGGTAATGTCATGTAAGGACCGTGCGGATGCATCTTGGATTTAGCCCGTTTGCAGATAAAGCACTTAGCACAGTTTGCCTGCACATCTCATCGCTGGTGGGACCAGTATAAGTGCTCCTTAATCATGCTTAATGTCTTGATGATTCCGAAATGACCCATTAAACCTCCTCTGTGGGCCTCTCTCAAAAGCAGCTCTCGAATCGATCCTCTCAGAATGTAAAAAAGTTTGTCCTTAAAAAGAAACTCGTCAAACAAGTGAAAGTGGCTGTAGGTGCCCTTGCCGTGCTCTTGGTAGGCCTGAGTGAAGTCGGCGTCGTCAGCATACAACACTTTGATCATCTCAAAACCCATAACCCTTGACTCCATCACAGAAATGAGGCTGTATCTGCGGGATTGGGCATCAGCCACAACGTTGTCTGTTCCCTTTTTGTACTTGATGACTTAGGAAAATGTCTCGATATACTACAACCAACGAGCTGGATTGTTTGATGATCGGTGTGAATTACGCACTCCTGGGTAAGTAGATAGTGATGCCAAGTCTCTAAGGCATTGACCAATGCATAGAGCACCTTGTCGTAGGTCAGATAGTTAAGTGCGGCTCCACTTAACTCCTCGCTGATGTAGGCAACAGGTCTTCCGTCTTGGGTGAAGACTGCTCAGATGCCGATCCCAAAAGCATCATATTCGACCTCGAAGGTCTGGTTAGAGTCTGACAGGACGAGGACTGGGGCGTGGGTGAGATGTTCTTTCAGCAGCTTGAAGTACTTGTCCTGCTCGGGTCCTCAACGAAGTCTTGGTTCTTCTTTCTCGTCGAGGTCAACGGACCAGCGATCGTGCTGAAATCTTGGACAAAACGTCTGTAGAAGCTGGCAAGTCCGTCAAAACTGCAGACCTGGCTGGCGGTCATCTGTGTGTGCCACTCTTGTATGGCCTTGATCTTGTCGTTGTCCACCTGGAGTCCCTGGGAACTCACGACGAATCAAGAAAGACAACTTGGTCTATGCAGAAGGTACATGTCTTGAGGTTTGCGTACAACTGCTCTCTCTGGAGGGTGGTGATGAATGTGCTTGGGTCATTGGATAGGCAGAATGGCATTACTAGCCACTCATAAAGACCCCAGACACGGAATGGGGTGCCGGTACTTGATTGTGATGGTGTTGATGGCGCGACAGTCGACGCACATCCTCCAGCTCCCGTACTTCTTCGGCAAAAGTAGGACTGGGACGACACAAGGACTAAGGCTCTCTCTGACGTAACCTTGAGCCATAAGGTCCAGGACTTTCCATTCTAGCTGTTTAGCCTCCTCGGGGTTGACTCGGTATGCAGGTCGGGTTGGTAGCTGAGCTCCGAGAATGAAGTTGATGTGGTGCTCAATCCCTCTGATAGGTGGGAGGCCGGCTGGAAGTTCATCTGGGAACACGTCGGTATATCATTCCAACAGTGCATGGACCTCTGCAAGTAGAGTGGTCTCGGCGCCAGATGTGTGTAGGCTCTCTCTGTAGAGCATCAAGACGAGTTGGGTGCCCTTGGTATGTGTGGCTTTCCTCATGTCTGCCACATTGATTAGAAAATTCTCCTTGTGGGCATGTTGGTCTTTTGCCATCTTAGACTTCATTTTTTGAACGGCGTGTGCAGACATTGGTGCTAAATTGTATCTACGCTTATCGTGGACGAATGAGTAGAAGTTGGTCCATCCGTTGTGCGTAGTCTCTCGGTCAAATTGTCGTGGTCGTCCTAGGAGGAGATGTACAGCTGACATCGGGACAACATCACAGGTGATCTGGTCCTGGTATCTGCCGATGCTGAATGATACTCTAACTTGGTCCGAAATGTATAACTCCGTCTTGTTTTCCGACCATCGTAGTTTATAAGGCTTAGGATGCTTGGTCGCAAGAAATCCTAGTTTCTCTACCATGTATTTGCTCGCGGCGTTGGTTCAGGACCCTCCGTCTATAATCAAATAGCACACTTTCCCAAGTATTGTACATTTTGAGTGGAAAATGTTCTCTCGCTGTTCTTCCTCTTCCGGCTCAAATCTCGAGCTGAGAACTCGTCTGATCATGCGCATCTCTCCGGAATCGGCGTACTCGGTCTCGTTGTCGGACTGCTGATGGATCATAGGGGCTGGCTCCTTTCGGACTCGTAATCTTCTGAGGCAGTGAGTACCATTGTCCGTTGAGTTGGATATTCTCTGGACATGTGTCCTCTTCTCTTTTACTTGAAGCATACGATCTCGCTGCTCCGCTGGGGCTGGGTCCGGGTGGTTGTGGAACTGGTCGGCTTTGGGGCAGCTGGGGTGGCCCTGTGAACCGAGTTGCTGACCACGACTTTCCCCTTTAGGTGCGGGTCAATGGGCTGGGTCGTCCGCTCAAATGACTTAGAGCCGATGCTCCAGGTGCTCTTGGGTCGAGAAGGTGCGGCGAGCTTTTGTTTTTGGCACTTCACTATCTGAACTGTTAGGTGGAATAACTCGCCTAGATCATGGTAGGAATGTAGCTGGATCTTCCGGACGATGGACTCTTGTAACCCGTCGATGAATTTAGCCATTAAGTGTTGGAATGAAGAAGAAGTGATGAATTTATGAAGGCCTTTATGTCTAGTTAAAAGGCGATTTATATGTGTGTAAAAGGGAGAGTCTAAGGCTTGTTTGTATTATAGATTTATGTTATCCTTGTAAGCCACTTAAGTATAAGGCTATCCTTGTATCCAAACAAGCCTAGACTAGTATAGTATAAATACCTTACTCCCTTCACATTTTGTAAGTAAGAATTCATAATTCTCATTTTCTAATAAATCATTCTTCTCTCTAATTCTCTCTAATTCTCTAATTCTCTCTAATCTCTCATTCTCTCATTCTACAAATCTCTCAATCTCATAATCTTTCATGGTATCAGAGCCAGGTTACATCAAATCTGGGAAATTTTCATCATTCTTTCATTAATTCAACAAGAATCCATCTTGTTCTTCATCTGTTTCTGGATAAATTTCGAACGTCATCTTGTAAATCAAATTGCGATCAATCCACGACTCCAATTGACGATCGGCTTTTTCTGGAGTGTACATCGGCGAATTCCGCATCCATAGACACCAAAATCGCATCATTTGGTTCAGGGAATCAAAAGATACGAATTTTTCTTCTAAGAGGTGTTCGTGATCGCGTTCGTTTCGTACCCCTACATTCCCCAGGTCATATCTTCGTAAAATTTTCATCAAATCGTGATTTTCAAAAGCCTAAACTCAAGCCCCGTGAGTCTAGTTTCTGTTTAAAGAAAGCAGAACTCGTTTTCATTGAGTTTAAAGGATTTTCTTGAAGTTTTCCTGAGAGTCGTCCGAATTCATCTGTATCAAGATCCTTGTGATATATCTCTAATTCTTTCTTAGTTATCTTTTAAAATTCTTGAACTGGAAAGTTTAATTAGTATCTTGTGAGGATTGTCACAAAATTTCAAGTCAATCAGAATAGTTTTAGTATTCAAGATTGATTTTCTTGAATTCCTTGTTCAGTTTAGTTAATCTTGGAATTGTATTAATTGAGTTTCTTGAGAAATAAATTGATTCTAAACAATTATTTCGAATTTGATTGATTAAATCTGGTTAAGATTGACTGTTAGGTTGTTTTAATCTGTTCATATCTTGTTGTAAGTGTTGGATAAAATCAGTTAGGTTGTTGGTAGTTACTTGAACTACAAGTAGTTATTAGTTACCTCTCTTGTCTTGCATTTCTTGCATTTATATTGCCTCCTTGTATAGTTCACACTAACCTGCAGGTACATACAAGAGTGTGTGCTTAGGAAGTGATCAATACAAACTCAGGCAACAAAGCGTGACCATTGACCACACGAGACCAAGCAACAAAGCGTGACCAGTGACCTCGCGTGACCACACAAGACCAAGCTGGTTCTATACTCAATTTTACTTACCTGATTTACTGACCAATTTTACTTGCTAAGCATGGAGATTCAAACAACTCTTAGAGCTCCAGTCATTCTACATGGAGCAAATTATCTCTTATGGTCTAGGACCATGAAAACTACATTAGGTGGTAAAGGTCTATGGAACCACATTGCCACAAATGGCATTGGAGACAATGAAGTGGCTGAGGTGACTGATGCAGCACAAGCCAAATGGTACCAAGAAGATCAGTTGGTACTTTCTATATTACAAAATTCTCTTGCTAGTGATCTCTTAGAAGCTTATTCTTTTTGTGGCAAAAGAACTTTGGGACACTTTGCTTAAGGTGTATGGTAATACTACTAATCTTTTGAGAATTTTTGAAGTGAAGAAAGCTTTAAATGAATTAAGGCAGGAGGATGCTGAATTCACAAAGCACTATGGCTCATTCAGAGCCTTGTGGGCTGAGCTAGAAATGCTAAGGCCAGCCACTATTGAACCACTTGTTCTCCTTGAAAGAAAAGAACAAGATAAGGTGTTTGGGTTACTTTTAACTCTTAATTCTACTTACTCAGATCTTATTAAGCATATTCTCAGGTCTGATAAGTTGCCTAGCTTGGAGGAAGTGTGTGCTCAAATTCAAAAGGAGCAAGGATCACATGGATTGTTTGGCAACAAAGGTGAACTAGTAGCTGCTCACAAAAGTTTCTTCAGGCCAACAAATGCATCTAAGAAGAGGAGGCCATTTTGTGATCATTGCAAGAAGGAGGGACATGCAAAGAAGGATTGCTGGGAACTTCACCCTCATCTTAAGCCTTCTTGGGCTTCACGTCCACCACAGCAGCCGGTCATCTCCTCAGCCAGGCAAGCCTACGGTTTGGTGTCCTCCAAGGCAGCCGTCTGTAGTCATTCTCCTTACCAACCAGGCGCCAACAACACCATGTCACAAGCATCAGATTTTGTGACAAAATCAGATTTGGAAGCCCTCATTAAGGCAATAAAGGAGAGCAATGTGATGGGTAAAACTTTTCATGCTTCTTTTCAAACATCTTATACATCTAATACTCCTAAATCCTTGGTTGTTGATTCTGGTGCTTCTCATCACATGATTAGTGATCTAGATTTGCTAGAAAATGTAGAACCTGCCCTAGGGAATGTTCTTATTGCAAATGGAATTAAAGTACCAATCAAAGGCATAGGAAAATTGAAATTGTTTGATAAAGAATCTAAGGCATTTTATATGCCTTCATTTACCTCCAACTTGCTCTCAGTTAAAAGAGCTACTACTGATTTGAATTGTCATGCTATATTTGGCCCAAATGATTTTTATTTTCAGGATATTGAAACTAGAAGGTGTTTTGGACAAGGAACCACAAAAGATGACTTGTATGTGCTTGATAATATGGCTAGTTGTAATGCATTAGAATCAGTGTTTCAGGCGCATTGTTTTAGTACTGATTCAGATTTGTGGCATGCTAGACTAGGCCATCCTCATCCAAGAGCACTTGAATTAATTGTGCCTGGTTTAAAAATGTCAAAAGAATTGTGTGATTCATGTATTCTTGGAAAGCATTGTAAAACAGTTTTTGAAAAATCAATACATGAATATGAAAATTGTTTTGAATTGGTGCATTCTGATGTGTGGACATCTCCATTTCCATCTAGAGAAAACCATAAATATTTTGTGACATTTATTGATGAAAAGTCCAAATATACATGGGTTACCCTCCTTAGTTCTAAAGATAGGGTGTATGATGCATTCTTAAATTTTCAAGCATATGTGACTAATCAATACAATGCAAGAATTAAGTGCTTTAGAACAGATAATGGTGGGGAGTACACAAGTACCAGACTTAAGGAACATCTAGCAAAGCATGGCATTGAGCATCAGACAAGCTGTCCTTATACTCCACAACAAAATGGAGTTGCTGAAAGAAAGAATAGGCACCTAATGGAGGTTGTGAGAACTATGATGTTCCACATGAAGGTGCCTAAGAGATTTTGGGGGGATGCACTTGTAGCAGCCTGCTACTTAATCAACAGGACACCCACAAAAGTCCTTGATGATTTATCCCCATTTGAGGTATTAAACAACACTAAACCCACCATTGATCATTTAAAAGTTTTTGGGTGTGTTTGTTTTGTATTAATTCCTAGGGAACAAAGGAACAAGCTTGAACCAAAAAGTGTAAAGGCTATGTTCATTGGATATTCCTCCACTCAAAAAGGATACAAATGTTATAACCATGAGACTAGAAGGGTCATGGTGTCTAGAGATGTGAAGTTCCAAGAAGACAAATGTTTTTATGAAGAAGGAAATTGGGAACAATTTAAAGACATCTCATCAACAAGAACAGACCAAGCTGAATACTTGAGGAAACTCTTGGAGAGCATTGGAATAGGAGGTAGTCAGCATACACCTCAGCCAAATGTCCCAGCAACAGGTAGTTCAAGCCCCTCAGTCACGGCTCCACAGGATCATCCTCACGGCTTTGCAGATCCTGGTCTATCCGGCAATGTGGATATCTCTGGCCCAGCCGCCTCCTCACAGCCTATGTCACGGCCAAACCTTGGTTCTCCTGGGCTTCCTCCTCTTGAACATGGGGGGGGAGAAGCATCTACTCATGTCCAACAATACTCAGCAGGAGATGATTCCATTCTAGCTTCAGCCTCCAAAAGAACAAGACCTACTCTCATTGGAGTTTTGAGTGAAGAAGAAGAGGAGGCTCAACCTACTGTTTTAAGGAGGAGCACAAGACAAAGAAATCCACCAGTCTTCTACAATGGAAATGCTGTAGTTCATCATGACCAGGGAGTTTGTAATATTGCACACTTACCTTCTACTCATGTTGCTTTTATTTCTAGTCTTGACAATGAGCAGATCCCAAAGACATATGAAGAAGCTATGTCTATAAAGGAATGGAGGGAAGCTATTTTAGCTGAGAAACAAGCCATGGAGAGGAATGGTACATATGCTTCAGCCATTTTACCAAAAGGGAAGAAGGCTGTAAGTTCTAAGTGGATTTTTACCATTAAATACAAAAGCAATGGTGAAATTGATAGATATAAAGCTAGGTTGGTAGCTAGGGGTTTTACTCAGACTTATGGTGAAGATTATAGGGATACATTTGCTCCTGTTGCTAAGCTACATTCTGTCAATGTTGTGCTCACTGTTGCTACTAATCTTGAGTGGGAATTGTGGCAAATGGATGTCAAGAATGCTTTCTTGCAAGGTGAACTAGAAGAAGAGGTTTACATGTCACCTCCACCTGGCCTAGAAGATGAGATAGGAAGCGGCAATATCCTAAGGCTAAGGAAGGCTATTTATGGCCTTAAGCAATCTCCAAGAGCATGGTACCACAAATTAAGTGTTACTTTAATGGATAAAGGCTTCAAAAGGTCTGAAGTGGAACATACTCTTTTTACATTTAAGAGTAAGGAAGGTATCATAGTTATTCTTATCTATGTAGATGATATAATCATATCTGGTAGTGATAGTATTGGTATTGCATCTACTAAAAATTACTTAAAAAGTGTCTTTGACATAAAGGATCTAGGAGAACTTAAATACTTCTTAGGAATTGAAGTATGTAGGTTTAAGGAAGGTCTTTTTCTTTCTCAAAGAAAATATGTTGTAGATCTACTAACATCCACAGATATGATGGAAGCTAAGCCAGCCAAAACACCCTTAGAAGAAGGTTATAAAATCGCAACTAAGGGGGAGTTAGAGGAGGAAATTGATTTTCATGATCCTAAGCTCTATAGGAAAGTGGTTGGTAAGCTTATTTATTTAACCATCACTAGACCAGATTTATGTTTTGCTGTGAATCAGGTATCTCAACACATGCAAAGGCCAAAGATGAGGCATTGGGACATGGCCATGCGGATTCTAAGATATCTCAAAGGCACACATGAACAAGGTATTTGGATGGGTAATAATAAAAACACAAATGTGGTTGGTTATTGTGATGCAGATTGGGCAGGAGATAGGGAAGATAGGAGAAGTACCACAGGTTATTGTACTTTCATAGGAGGAAACCTTGTGACTTGGAAAACCAAGAAGCAAAAGGTGGTTTCATGCTCTAGTGCAGAATCAGAATATAGAGCAATGAGGAAGCTCACAACTGAGTGTATCTGGCTGAAGCAAATTCTGGAAGACTTAGCCGTGGAGTGTGAGACTCCAATCACCATTCACTGTGACAATCAGGCTGCCATACACATAGCCTCCAATTCTGTGTTTCATGAAAGGACCAAGCATATAGAAGTGGACTGTCATAAAGTAAGAGAAGCTATTGGGAAAGGTATCATCTTACCTTGCTATACAAGGAGTGAGGATCAGCTAGCTGACATATTCACCAAGGCTGCATCTCTGAAAATTGGCACATCAATCTATCCAAGACTTGGCCTCATGTCCATTCCATACCCATGATCCCAACATGGAGTGTTATACTCTTTTTCCCTAAGAAAAGGTTTTGTCCCAATTGGGTTTTCCTTCTCTAGGTTTTTAATGAGGTAATACTTCATGGTTGCAAGCTTAAGAATTTTATGTCTTAAGCTTGAGGGGGAGTGTTGGAATGAAGAAGAAGTGATGAATTTATGAAGGCCTTTATGTCTAGTTAAAAGGCGATTTATATGTGTGTAAAAGGGAGAGTCTAAGGCTTGTTTGTATTATAGATTTATGTTATCCTTGTAAGCCACTTAAGTATAAGGCTATCCTTGTATCCAAACAAGCCTAGACTAGTATAGTATAAATACCTTACTCCCTTCACATTTTGTAAGTAAGAATTCATAATTCTCATTTTCTAATAAATCATTCTTCTCTCTAATTCTCTCTAATTCTCTAATTCTCTCTAATCTCTCATTCTCTCATTCTACAAATCTCTCAATCTCATAATCTTTCATTAAGCTCTCTTTGGATTCGTGTACGTCAAGTCAGTTGCGTAGATGCTCGAATTCATAGAAGTATTATGACATCGTCTTGCTGCCTTGGGTAAGGCATCAGAATCGTCCCTGAAGTTCACGGTGGAAATAAGGTGGATCATAGCGTCTCTCATGATCTGGTTGAGTTCGACCCATGAGGCCAAAGTACCCATCTGAGCTCTCCTGCGAGCTGTTACTTCTCAATCCCACCACGCCAGTGCGTGGTCAGTAAACTGTGTCGTAGTTATAGTACTCGAAGAGTTGCTCCAATCTCCTCTCCCAGTCTAAGTACTCCTCGGGATGAACCTTTCCCGAAAAGGGAGACAGGTTAGTCTTTACTTCGGGGTTGTGCATGGGTGGTCGAGGTGGTGGCATGGACTCGTCGTAGTACTGATGTCGACCCATTCCTTTGTGGGACGTCACTGTTCGGCCGTGTGGGTATCGTGGTGCTGGGGGTAGTGTGGGTCCTGGTGTAGCTGCAAGCTGATCCAAACGCTCGAGACGCGTCACTATGATCGACATCTGCGTCGTCAAAGCTTGTAGAAGCTGCATCATTGCTTGACTGTTCTGTCTCAATGTGGACTCATCACTTCCTGACATATCTCATTTTCCCGGAAAAGAAAATTTCTAAAAATGGAAAGTTTCCAAAAATGAAACTTACAAAAAATGGAAACTTTCCTTTTATGGAAAATTTTCGGAGATATGATTTTTATTTTTATTTATAAAATTTAATTATATATAAAGATACTACCTAAATGCAAAAAGGAAATAATTTAAAAAAGGAAACTATCCTAAAAATAAATATGGCCTAAAACTAAAAAGGAAAACTATTTATAGGCAAATATCCTAAAAGTTAATGGTCTAAATACTAAAAGAAAACTATAATAAACTAAAAGAAAAGCTAATTAATTCTTATTTCCTAAAAAGAAAACTATCATAAACTAAAAGGAAAATTTATTAATTGCCTAACAATTTAAGGAAAACTACCTAAGAGGTTTTAGGAAATTTCATAAACTAATTCCTAGCCTAGAAAATTTACGGAAACTAATTAATCATATGCCTAAATGCTATGGGAAAATTTCCTAAAACTAAAGACTAAGAACCTAGACACTAAGAAAATTTGCAGACCTAACCCTAAGGACTTGGTGGCGCAGGACTAGTCTACACGCAGGACACTGTGATAGAACTGGTGCGGCGCGGGGAGGGGCTAGTGTGGTACACGGTTCGTGTAACGCCCCCGATCCTACTAGACCGAAGGTGTTACGATAGGCCCGAATCCTGTCCGACCGTTCTTCCGAATATAGTCCGAAAGCCCAAACAGACACGATCCGAACCCCGATTAAATCAACTCCATCTCATTCAAGGTTCCGTGACCAAGAACGGACATCCTTGTTGAGGTTAGCCCGGCCGGGACTTAGGTATTCAGAACTTAAAATTTAACTAGGACTTTAATAACATATACGGAAAACCTCCATTTTATATATTAAACATACTTCCATAGGTTCTTACAAAACCCAATTACAATACTTAGCGAAAGCGTCATACTTCCTATGAAATTTACACAAGTCCAAAAGAAACATACTTTCTACTAAGGGGTCTTCAAATCTACACTGGACTGTTCCGCCCTCCTTCCACAACCTTGCCTTTATCTGCAAGAACGAGTTCGGTCAGCTAATGCTGAGTGAGCTGGTCGAAAAATGCTATCTAACCCATCCCGCAATAATGCAAGTGAACTCAAACAAGATCAATCACGTTTAAAACCAATGTACTATAACTCAACAGACGGCTTAACCAATCTTGACTCTAAACTACCCATGCGCGCCGTGACCTTAGCCTATTCCTTCCCGTCCCGGTCAGGTCCTTAGCCACACATGCTACAAGGCACCTACGAAGATGGACGGTACTCACTGCCCCGGTCAGGTCCTTAGTCGCTACATGCTATAAGGCACCTACGAAGATGGGCTTTAGCCTGGCAAGTCGCTCACAGGATGGTGGCAAGCCATCCCTCGCATGCACACGGAATAGCTAAGTCACAATTCCCACAACTTAAACCCATAACTCAAGTCACATACGAGTCACCGTTTCTCGCATGGACAACAACACCACGACTAACAAGACATGTCATATTCGAGTCACCTCTTCTCGAATAGACCAACACAACATAACCACAAACGACTTCCTAAACCAGACACCACTTCGTATCGCCCTCGGTCCAGTCTAGGTCTATTATTTGACCAACTGCACAACAATCAAACAAGAACATGTACAGCCAATCAAATAAGACCTAAACCAACCTAAGGTTCTACTAATGGCATCCTTGGACCTAGCGCAACAACTTAATCATAATTTATCATGCATGCAACTGATCATGAAACATAACCGCAAAATCCAACTGTAATTCAACATGCATGCAATCTACTAAATCACAACACAACATTAAAATAGAAATTATTAATGCACAGCAAGGCATCATGCAAACAATCCCAAACGTCCTAACCAAACTCGGATCAACTGTCTTGCTTTAAAAGAAAATAAAAGACCAACTCACAGAACACGGATGAACAGCCTAAACACTCGGACAGGCCTGAGAACACTCGCGGATGGCCTCCTCTCCTCACGGTTGCACAGCCTCTCACCAGGCGCCTATCTCCCTCTCTAACTCTCTTAGTATACAGCTTTTAAACTTAAGATTTCTAAACAGAATTATGGTAACAAGGGTGGGTATTTATAAGGTGAAAGTGCATGGGTTTAACTTGACACCTGTCCCACTTAATCTCTTAATTTCACTAAATCATGACACCTGCCCCACTAATTAACATAAATCCACTAAAACCAGACAGCTGTCCCACTAAACAAATTAACAGCCTTAAATCTCTACACCTGTCCCACTTAAACCAAAATTTTACTTACTTAAAAAAAAATTAAAATGACTAAAAAGGACTAAGTGGAAATCCCCATCATCATGCCATGCCACATCATCGCCACATCATTTCTAACCTGAATTTTCTGCGGATGAACGACCACACATCTCTCGGATCGACCACACGTCCTAACACAACTGCCCGTTCTCGACCGCGGCTGTTCCGTACGGTCGTCCTACGGAACGGGGCATTACAGTTCGGCTCCTGAGGTGCTACGCTTAGGGGAACTCGAACTAGGGACTCACAGACCTAAACTAGACGGGGTACTGGCTTCTGAGGCAACCTAGAACCTACGCTTCTCAGGGAACCTAAACGCGGGACACGGGGGAGGCAAAACTAGCTAGCGCAGGACGAGGGCAGGCGTGGGCCTAAAGGCTTTATGGTACAGGGAGCTAAGGAACTAGTACTAGCGATTGGAACCAAGACTCCGACTGCTAAGTAACCTAGAGCTAATCACGGGACAACGCGGGGAACTACGCCTAAGGCGCAGACGAAAAATGCGGACCAAGATAGGGGAGGGGTTAGGGGCGGAACGGGAGGCTAGGGACTAGAAATACTGGGACCGGGCTCGTCTGGACACAGGAAAAGGTAAGCCGACTATGATCTCAACCTGTCTAACCCTATCACACGCAAGCTATCAAACAAACAACCCTAGCTTTCACAAACGTGTAGTCCAAGTAACCTTGGGCACACGATTTATCAAGATGAATGAGTGCTCTAGGTGAGTTTCTAAATTCCCTAAGTTGCTTTTAAACAACCTAAACAACTTTTTTTGTCTTAAAAAAAATTAAACAGCAAACAAGCAAGCAAATTTCTTCTACTTCTTTTTGTGTGTTTGTGGTGTGAGACTTGATTCCTTCACCTTTCTTACTGAGAACCTCATGGGAAAAGAGAAAGAAGCAAAATTAAAAGCCAAAAACAGTTTCAACAAAAACTAAAAAAAAATCGCTAAGATAGACAAGGATAGAATCAACCTGATGAGCAGGAGCTTTAAGCTCTGATACCAGATGATACAAGAATCGTGTGGTGGCTATGATACTCCAAGAACTTCAACCAGAAGCTGGCTGAAGAACACAGCTGCTACCAATGGAGTTACGTTTTTTTTGTTATAAAAATGCTTGTTATTTTCATTAATGAGTAGACAAAAGGCTTATATAATGACTTATTACAACTTAGGCTAAACAACATGATGTTTAACCTCTCAAGGGATTATAACAACAAGAAGTTTACTTAATGAAAATTAAAATAGACTTTGGGCCTAAATAGTAAACATGACTCCAAAAGCCCAAATATCATACTTAGTCTAGAAATAGAATTAAAGATAGAAAAATCCCAATAACACATAGGCTAGAATTTGGTGGTGACTTGTGAATGGTGTGAAGTTGTGAACAAGTCTTCACCGTCTTGCGCACTAAGAGTATTGCCTCATTAAAACCTTCTTCGGAAAACCCAGTGGGACAAAACCGAAGATATGAAAAAGAGTACAATTTCCTAGCACGACTTTTGGTGTCTATACCGGATGGTAATGGTAAAGACACTGGAGGAAGAAGAATCTTCGAGAAGGAACCTCCATGGTTCCTTGTCCGGTTGGAATGGGTCGGATGGTCTTGGCACGGTCACGGTCAGAACTGTCGGTCCGGGGCTGGTCCTGGTCGGCATGGACGGTCCGGGGCTGGTCCTGCTCGGCATGGTTGGTCCGGGGCTTTTCCTGGTCGGTCTGGGCGGTTCGAGGTTCTGTCCGATTCCACTCTCCAATAGTATGGTGACCTTGTCTCCTAGAGCTTTCCTCTTGGACCGTGTCAGAGGTCCTGGTGGGATGACTGGATGACCTATGATGAGGTGCAGACGAAGGCGCTAGGCGCAGAGCGAAGGCACGGGACGGTGACATGCTAGGCATGGGACAAGGCGCGTAAGGCACTAGTCCTAACAGGGAGAGCGGATGGTCCTAACACACGACTCATGCACTACCAAGGCGACTAGCACGGAACGCGTGACTAGTGTCATTGCACGCAGGACGGGAGCAAGCTATGTGCTTTGGGAGCGCTAACGAGTCGACCCTGGACTCCTAATACACGACCTAACGTGATGTGACCCCGACCGGGATGCACGACTTTAGTTCGACCGCAGACAACCGCGTGGTCAAACATACGATCAGCCCGCGTATGGAGGTTCAAGATGACCGGAGGAACAACCCACTGACTGTTGGAATGAAGAAATGATGAATATAGAATTTTCCTTATGGCTATTAATAAACCGTGAGATATGGGTTAGGGAGGATTTTCTTAGGCTTGTTTGTGTTCTAGTATTATGTTTTCCTTGTAGCCATTCATGTATAAGGCTATCCTTGTATCCAAACAAGCCTAGACTAGATTAGTATAAATACCTTACACCCTTCACATTTTGTAACTAAGAATTCAAAATTCTCATTCTCTTAATAAAATTATTATTTTCTCTAATTCTCTCTAATCTCTCATTCTCTCATTCTAAAAATCTCTTAATCTCATAATCTTTCATGGTATCAGAGCCAGGTTACATTAAATTTGGGTAAATTTCATCATTCATTCATTGATTCAAGAAGAATTCTTCTTGTTCTTCATCTTGTTCTTTATTGAAATCAAGCGTCATCTTGTTCCGGCCAAATCACCACTCCTTTTGACGATCAGCTTTTTCTGGATTGTACATCGGCGAGTTCTGAAGCCACGCCCGTTTGAATTGCATCTTTTGACCGAGGGAATCAAAAGTTACGAATTTTCTTGTAAAGGTCCTTCGCGAGTGCCTCCGCCGTGAACCTCCGTGTTGCCCAGGTAATCCCGACGTCGATTCTTCATCAAAACGTGTTTTTCTAAATCCTAAACTCAATCCCTTCGAGTCTAGTTTCTGTGTAAAGAAAGCAGAACTCAATTCCATTTAGTTTGACGGATTGTCTTGAAGTTTTACTCAGAGACATCCAAAATTGCCCATACCAAGATCCTGGTGATACAATTCTAATTCTTTCTCAGTTTTTTTGTAATTCTTTGAATCTGGAAAGTTAAATAAGTGTATTGTGAGGGTCTCCACGAAATTTGAGTTCAATCTAATAGGTTTAAGACTTCAAGATTGATTTTCTTGATTTCCTTGTTAATCTTTAAATGTTTAGAATTGGAATCTTGAAATTTAGGATTGGTTTTACTTCATAGAATTCGAATTTTACTTGAATTTGTTTGTTAATAGTTGATAAGGTCTGTTATTAGGTGGTTTTAATTTGTTAAAATCTTGTTACAAGAATTGGTTAGAATCTGTTGAAGGTTGTTATATGCTGTTGGATTTTCTTGAATTACAAGAATTTTTTTTATTTTGTTTATTGCACTCCACGCACACGCATACTACTTCACGTACACGAACACATCTTGTCCAACACACACTCTTTTATGGATTGCAGGTGGGACAAGCATTCGTGAAATAACGATTGTGACGAGTAAACTTCTCGTCCCGACCAGCTTTGCTTCCGACCAAAGGCTGTGCCGTTTTATCATCTGATCGTGCCGTGTACAAGCTCTTGGAAACATCATCCGTGTACAAGGTGTGACGTGCCGTGATCCAGTTCCGATCAATCCTTTCTCAAGCGATCGTCCCTGTACCGTGACCTAGCGGCTGGCTGGGAACTTCATACGTGACTATACCAGGTTGCCGTCCCTTGTCCCGGCTGACTCGACCAACTCTCTCGACCAACCAGCTACCTATCTCGACCATCTCACGGTCCACTTCAAATTTTACAAGCATGGAAATTCAAACTTCACTTAGAGCTCCAGTCATTCTCCATGGAGCAAATTATCTCTTGTGGTCTAGGACCGTGAAAACCACACTATGTGGTAAAGGTCTTTGGGACCACATTTCTACAAATGGTATTGAAGAAAATGAAGTGGCTGAAGTTAGTGAGACTGTAGCTACTCAAGCCAAGAAGACCAGTTGGTACTTTCTATACTCCAAAATTCTCTTGCTAGTGATCTTTTAGAAGCTTATTCTTTTTGTGAGAATGCAAAAGATCTTTGGGACACTTTGCAAAAGGTGTATGGAAACACCACTAACCTATTAAGAATTTTTGAAGTGAAGAAGGATTTGAATGAATTAAGGCAGGAGGATGCTGAATTCACAAAGCACTATGGCTCATTCAGAGCTTTGTGGGCTGAGCTAGAAATGCTATGGCCAGCCACCATTAACCCACTTGTTCTCCTTGAAAGGAAAGAACAAGATAAGGTGTTTGGGTTAATTTTAACACTTAATTCTACTTACTCAGATCTTATTAAGCATATTCTCAGGTCTGAGAAGTTGCCTAGCTTGGAGGATGTTTGTGCTCAAATTCAAAAGGAGCAAGGATCCCATGGATTGTTTGGCAACAAGGCTGAACTAATAATTGCACACAAACGCTTTTTCAAACCAGCAAATGATTCTAGGAAGAGGAGACAAATTTGTGACCATTGCAAGAAGAATGGCCATACAAAGACGGATTGCTGGGTACTTCATCCTCATCTGAAGCCAACTTGGGCTTCACGGCCTCAACAATCCACGGCCATGGCCAGTCAAGCTCACGGCCCTTCAAACGTGTGGAAGTGTTTCCCTTTCTCACTCAGCCTCCACCAGCACTATGTCAAAAGCATCTGACTTTGTGACAAAATCAGACTTAGAAGCTCTTATCAAGGCTATAAAGGATATCATTGTGATGGGTAAAACTTTTCATGCTTCTTTTTAAACTTCTTTTACTCCTAATGCTCCTAAATCTTTGGTGGTTGATTTTGGTGCTTCTTATCACATGATTAGTGATTTAGGATTGCTAGAACATGCCCTAGGTAATGTTCTCATTGCTAATAAAATTAAAGTACCAATCAAAGGCATAGGAAAACTGAAGTTGTTTGATAAAGAATCTAAGGCATTTTACATACCTTCTTTTACTTCTAACTTGCTTTCAGTTAAAAGAGCTACTACTGATTTAAATTGTTATGCTATATTTGGGCCTAATGATTTCTACTTTCAGGATATTGAAACTAGTAGAAGATTTCGACAAGGAACCACAAGAGATGACTTATATGTGCTTGAAAACATGACTAGTACTAGAGAGTTAGAGGCGGTTTTTCAAGCAAGTGCATTTAGTACTGATTCTGATCTTTGGCATGCTAGATTAGGACATCCTCATCCTAGAGCTCTTGAATTAATTGTTCCTGGATTGAAAATGCTAAAGGAGTTTTGTGATTCTTGTATTCTTGGGAAGCATTGTAAAATATTTTTTGAAAAATCTATGCATACTTATGATAATTGTTTTGAATTGGTGCATTCTGATGATTGGATATCTCCATTTCCATCTAGAGAAAACCATAAGTATTTTGTGACATTTATTGTTGAAAAGTCGAAATATACTTGGGTTACTTTACTTGGTTCTAAAGATAGAGTATTTGATGCATTTTTAAATTTTCAAGCATATGTTACTAATCAATACAATGCAAGTATTAAATGCTTTAGAACAGATAATGGTGGAGAATACACTAGCACCAGACTTCAAGAACATTTAGCTAAGCATGACATTGAGAATCAAACCAGCTGTTCTTACACTCCACAACAAAATGGAGTAGCTGAAAGGAAGAATAGGCATTTGATGGAAGTTGTGAGAACAATGATGTTCCACATGAAAGTACCCAAACGATTTTGGGGGGATGCACTTGATTAATAGGACTCCTACAAAAGTCCTAGATGACCTATCTCCATTTGATGTACTAAACAAAACTAGACCCAATATTGATCATTTGAGAGTTTTTGGTTGTGTTTGTTTTGTATTAGTTCCAAGAGAGCAAATGAACAAGCTGGATCCAAAGAGTACCAAAGCTATGTTCATTGGGTATTCTTATACTCAGAAAGGATACAAATGTTATGAACCAGAGACTAGAACAGTCTTGGTATCTAGAGATGTTAAGTTCCAAGAAGAAAAATGTTTCTATGAAGAAGAAACTTTGGACCAATTTAAGGACATCTCATCAACAAGATCAGACCAAGCTGAATACTTTAGGAAGCTCTTGGAAAGCATTGACATAGTAGGCGGCCCTCTTCCTTCTCAGCACACGGTCACCTCACCAATGCCAACTGCCAAAGAATCAGGCGCCCCTAGCTCAGCCGGACCTCTGGTGGAACCGCGGCCTTTCACTCCGGCTGGTCCATCGTGCTCACGGCAAACCCCTTCTTTCAGCTCTCCTGGTCTTCCTCCTCTTGAACATGAGGGGGGAGAAGCATCTACTCATGTTCAACAAGACTCAGTAGGAGATGAATCAATCCTAGTCTCAGCTTCCAAAACAAGAGATGTGCCCACTCTTGTTGAAGTCTTAGGTGAAGAAGAGGAACCTAATCAAGAAGCTCCACTTACAGTTTTAAGAAGGAGCACAAGACAAAGGAATCCACCAGTGTTCTACAATGGGAATGTTGTGGTTCATCATGATCAGGGAGTTTGTAATATTGCTCACTTACCTTCTAATCATGTTGCTTTCATTTCTAGTCTTGAGAATGAGCAGATTCCAAAGACATATGAAAAAGCTATGTCCAAAAAGGAATGGAGGGAAGCTATTTTATCTGAGAAACAAGCCATGGAAAGGAATGATATTTATGCTTCAGCTACTCTACCAACAGGAAAAAGAGCTGTAAGTTCTAAATGGATTTTTACCATTAAATACAAAAGCAAAGGTGAAATTGATAGATATAAAGCTAGGTTGGTGGCTAGGGGTTTTACTCAGACATATGGTGAGGACTATAACATTTGCACCTGTAGCTAAGCTTCATTTTGTTAATGATGTTATTTCACTTGCTACTAACCTTGAGTGGGAGTTGTTGCAAATGGATGTCAAGAATGCTTTCTTACAAGGTGAGCTAGAAGAAGAGGTTTACATCTCACCACCACCTGGCCTAGAAGAAGAGGTTGGAAGCGGCAATATACTTAGACTAAGGAATGCTATTTATGGCATTAAACAATCTCCAAGAGCTTGGTACCACAAGCTAAGTGTAACCTTAATGGATAGA
This sequence comes from Streptanthus diversifolius, assembly GCA_039880935.1. Classification (NCBI taxonomy): domain Eukaryota; kingdom Viridiplantae; phylum Streptophyta; class Magnoliopsida; order Brassicales; family Brassicaceae; genus Streptanthus; species Streptanthus diversifolius. Next base: position 4,416,053 of record JAXGFM010000013.1, read on the forward strand.
GGCTTCAAAAGATCTGAAGTTGAACATACTCTTTTTACACTAAAGAGTAAGGAAGATATTGTTGTAATTCTTATCTATGTAGATGATATAATCATATCTGGTAGTGATAGTGTTGGTATTGCATCTACTAAAGATTACTTAAAAAGTGTCTTTGATATTAAGGATTTAGGAGAACTTAAATACTTCTTGGGAATTGAAGTGTGTAGGTTCAAGGAAGGTCTCTTTTTATCTCAAATGGAGTATGTTGTAGATTTACTAACCTCTACAGGTATGATGGAAGCTAGACCAGCCAAAACACCCTTAGAAGAAGATTATAAAATCGCAACTAAGGGGGAACTAGAGGAGGAAATCGATTTTCATGATCCTAAACTCTATAGGAAAGTGGTTGGTAAGCTTATTTATCTAACCATCACAAGACCAGATTTATGTTTTGCTGTGAATCAGGTATCTCAACACATGCAAGGACTAATAATGAGACATTAGGAGATGGCCATGCAAATTCTAAGATACCTAAATGGCACACATGAACAAGGTATATGGATGGGTAACAATAAAAACACAAATGTGGTTGGTTATTGTGATGCAGATTGTGTAGGAGATAGGGAAGATAGGAGAAGTACCACAGGCTATTGTACTTGTATAGGAGGAAACCTTGTGACTTGGAAAACCAATAAGCAAAAGGTGGTATCATGCTCTATTGCAGAATCAGAATATAGAGCAATGAAGAAGCTTACAACTGAATGCATTTGGCTAAAGCAACTCTTGGAAGATTTAGCCGTGAAGTGTAAGGATCCTATCACCATCCACTGTGACAATCAGGCTGCCATACACAAAGCCTCCAACTCAGTGTTCCATGAAAGGGCTTCAACACAGCATGCTAGGACTACTGAACAACACACTAGGACTCCTGAACCACGGGATGAGGTTTCTTCCATAAGAAACCCAGCTGACCAGAGCTTCCTTGGTGGTGAACCGCGGCCCATTTATACCAAAGTGACTATTCAAACCGCAGTCCTAGAGGGCCTAGGTGCATGGGTGAACTAAGGCCACCACTTCAACAAGATAGCATCAACAATCTAAAACTCAAGATCCCTGCTTTTCACGGCAAAAATGATCCTACTGCGTTCTTTGAATGGGAACAAAAGATGGAAATAGTTTTTAATTGTCAATATTTCTCTGAATTAAATAGATTTAATGTGGCTGTAACTGAGTTCTATTGTTATACTCTCAGTTAGTGGGACCAAATGGTGATATTAAGAAGGCGCAATGGTGAACGTCCCATAGAGACATGGCAAGAGCTTAATCATGTTATGCGAAGGCGTTTTGTGCCATCCCACTTCCACCGTGACCTTCACTTAAGATTGAGACAACTGAACAAGTGTAGCCGTGGAGTGGAGGACTATTTCTAGGAAATGAAAACTTTGCTGATCCGAGCTGTTGTTACCGTTTCTTGGGCGGTCTCAACCAGGAAATTCAAGACCGCCTAGAACTTCAGCATTATGTGGAGCTTGAAGAACTCCTCCATAAAGCTATCTTAATTGAACAGCAATTGAAATGTAAACCTATTAATCGACCTACTTTTGGTGCAGGAACATATGGACCAAAACCACCTTTCCACAGAGAGTTTAAACCCACAAGGCCAGGGGACATTAAGCCGAATACCTCTAGACCGGAAGCCAACACTTTTGCAATTAAAGTAGACAAGGGCAAGGCCGTTAAGAAACTTGCAAGATCTCGGGATCTAAGGTGTTTCAAATGTCAAGGCATAGGCCATTATTGTTGGAATGAAGAAGAAATGATGAATTCAGAAAGCCCTTAATGCTTTCTATATTAGCCATGAGTTACATAGGTAAAAAGGGAGTGTCTAAGGCTTGTTTGTGTTCTAGTGTTATATTATCCTTGTAGCCATTCATGTATAAGGCAATCCTTGTATCCAAACAAGCCTAGAGTAGATTAGTATAAATATCTCTCTTCCTTCTCATTTGTAACTTAGAAATCATATTTCTCATTCTCTTAATAAAATCATTCTTTTCTCTAAATCTCTATAATCTCTCATTCTCTCATTCTACAAATCTCTTAATCTCATAATTTTACATGGTATCAAAGCCAGGTTGCATCAAATCTGGGTAAAATTCATCATCCATTCATTTATCAAGAAGAAATTATCTTCTTCTCAATCATCCATTCATTTATCAAGAAGAAATTCATCAAATTCTGGCCAAACCACGCCTCTTTTTGACGATCTTCTTTCGGTTGATTGTAAATCGGCGAGTTATGAAGCCATGCCAACTTGAATTCATCATTTGATCCAGGGAATCAAAAGTTACGAATTTTCTTTCAACGGATCTCCACGAGTGCCACCGCCGCGAACCTCCGTGTTTCCTAGGTCATTCCGACGTCGATTCTTAATCAAATCGCGTTTTTCTAAATCTTAAACTCAAGTCCTTCGAGTCTAGTTTCTGTTTAAGGATAGAAGAACTCAATTCCATTTATTTTGAAGGACTTTCTTGAAGGTTTTCTCTGAGTCATAACAAAATCGCCCATTTATTTTGGATCTGGAAAGTTAAATAAGTATCTTTTGAGGGTATCCACAAAATTTGGGTTCAATCTAATAGGTTTAATACTTCAAGATTGATTTTCTTGATTTACTTGTTAATTCTTGGAAGTTTTAAAAAGGTGGAATCTTGAAATTTAGGATTGTGTTAAATCTATAACACTATTTTTTTAATTGATTTTTTTTGTTAAATAATAGTTAAGAACTGTTATTAGGAGGTTAGAATTAGTTGAAACTTGTGCCAAAAGTTGGTCAAAGTTTGTTACAGATTGTTGAAGTTGGTTGCAATCTGTTGGAGGTTACTTGAACTGCAAGTTTTGAATTGATCTTGTCACGCGCCTGCTCTTGTCCACGCCTCTGGTCATGCCTCTGATCACAGACCTGGTCACACGCTTGTTCCACGCCTCAGCCAGTGTTCTTGATCGAGTGCAGCACCACGTGAAGATTGATCAATCACGCCTCATCAACGTTTCGCGTCCCGACCAAGTGTTATTCTCGACTAGATTACAAATTGTGTCCAAACCAAGTTATAGTCTGTGTCCTTCAAGTCCAACACGAGGCAATTGCTTATCCATACGTTCATGTCAAAACCTTGTTCCACACAGCCTTCACGCGTCTCCCGACCAGTTTCTTGTCTGTGTATCCCGACCATTCCATTGCTTGATCAGCATAAGCCTTGGCTCGACCAGCCTCCTCCGCGCGGGCTGATCAACCATTGGTCACGGCATCACGTACTTGGCCACGGAATCATCCTGACCCGACCAGCTGTAGCCCACACAATTCATCTTCTATCTCATGGAACTTCAAACTACATTCAGAGCTCCAGTCATTCTCCATGGAGCAAATTACCTCTTGTGGTCTAAGACCATGAAAACAACTTTAGATGGTAAAGGCCTTTGGAACCACATTTCTAAAAATGCCCTTGAAGAAAATGAAGTGGCTGAAGTTGGTGAGGCTGTGGCTGCCCAAGCCAAATGGTATCAAGAAGACCAGTTGGTACTCTCTATACTTCAAAATTCTCTTGCTAGTGATCTTTTGGAGGCTTATTCCTTTTGTGAAAATGCAAAAGATCTATGGGACACTTTGCAAAAGGTGTATGGAAAAACCACTAACTTTTTAATAATTTTTGATGTGAAGAATGCTTTGAATTAATTAAGGCAAGAGGATGCAGAATTCATAAAGCATTATGGCTCATTCAGAGCATTGTGGGCTGAGCTAGAAATGCTAAGGCCAGCCACCATTGACCCACTTGTTCTCCTTTAAAGGAAAGAACAAGATAAGGTGTTTGGGTTACTATTAACACTTAATACTACTTACTCAGATCTTATTAAGCATATTCTCAGGTCTGACAAGCTTCCTAGCTTGGAAGATGTTTGTGCTCAAATCTAAAAGGAACAAGGAACTCATGGATTATTTGGCAACAAGGCTGAATTGGTGACTGCACACAAAAGCTTCTTCAAATCATCATCAATAAATAAATCTAGGAAGAGGAGACAAATATGTGATCATTGCAAAAGGAATGGCCATACAAAGAAGGAGTGCTGGGTACTCCATCCTCCGCTGAAGCTAAGCTGGGCTTCTCGTCCACAGCAACCCACAGCCGGCCTCACTCAAGCTTACGGCCTCATGACTGCGCCTTCAAAGGCGTGTGGTAGCAGCTCAGTTCTTCACTCAGCCTCTACTAGTGTCATGTCTCCAGAATCTGAATTTGTGACAAAATCAGACTTAGAAGCTCTTATCAAGGCAATAAAAGATAGCAATGTGATGGGTAAAACTTTTCATGCTTCTTTCCAAACTTCTATTACTCCTAATGTTCCTAAATCATTGGTGGTTGATTCTGGTGCTTCTTATTACATGATTAGTGATTTAGGATTTCTAGAGAATGTTGAAACTGCCTTAGGTAATATTCTCATTGCTAATGGAATTAAAGTACCAATTAAATGCACTAAGGTTTTTAATAAGGAAGTTATTTAAGGTACCAAGATTGGTTTCTATGAACATTAAAAATCAAGCTTGAAAGGGAGTGAAGAGAAGAAGGAGGAAAGTCTTTTCATCTTTGCAAGTTCAATCATTCATCCATGCTTAAACTAGAGGGGGAGTGTTGAAATGAAGAAGAGCAGTAGTAGTTTAAGACAAAGAAGAGAGTATGAAGTGTTAGAAAGAAGAAGTGAGTAAATACTCTAAACCAAAGGGAGAGTATGAAGGAGCTTCTAAACCTATAGCCAAACAAAGGATTTAGGCACCTAATAGAGAGTGTTTGGACACAAGGATTGTAAACTCACTATATAAACACTTGTACTCCTCATCTGTAAGCAAGTAGATTAATTCTTCCATGAATAATAAAAATCATTTCTCTCATTCTCTTGCCTCTAAAACTCTCTCCCTATTCTCTTTATCAATGGTGAATCTAAACATATCATTCTTTCAGTAGTAGCCCGTGAGACAGGTGAAGGAACACTTATTTGGTTTACTCTTCCAGATAAGTTGTTCCTAAAACCGGTTGCCTTGTTAGAGTTGCGCCATCTTGGCATGGAAGCAGGTTTCAAATGTGGATGAAGTGTCCAACACTGATCCTTATGATGACCTTTCCTCTTGCAATGAGCACACACCAAGGATCGCCTATCATCCCCTCTGATGGAACTCTTGTTTGCAGTAGCCAAATCCCCTATACTTCCAAACAAGCCTTGAGAACCTTGTTCCTTTTGGACCTTAGCACACACAACTTCCAAGCTTGGCAACTTATCTTCACGCAAAAGATGTTTGATCAGGTCAGTATAGCTTGAGTTCCAAATCATTAAGAGCCCAAAGACTTTGTCTTGTTCTCTTCTCTCATGCAATGTCATTGGGTCAGTAGTAGCCGGTCTTAACATCTCCAGCTGAATTCTACCTCCTCCTGTCTAAGTTCATTTAGAGATTTCTTTACCTAAAAAATTCTCATTAAATTTGAAGTGTTACCATAGACATTCTGAAGAGTGTCCCATAAATCCTTTTCACTTTCACAGTAAGAATAAGCTTCTAGCAGGGATTTCTCAAGGGAGTTTTGTAAAATTGATAGAACCATCTGGTCTTCTTGAAACCATATTTCTTCCTCCTCAGTTTGAGCTAAAGTGTCTTCTAATGCTTCTTCTTCAATTTCATTACTTGGCGCTTTACTTAGAAGAATATGAGACCACAGACCCCTACTACACAGTGTTGTCTTCATAGTTTTGGTCCAGAGCAAATTGTTTGCTCCTTTAAGAGTAATATGTGCCATTATCACCTGCTTATGTAACTCCATAGAGATGGATTCTGCAAGCACAAGAACAAGAGGACAGAACAATCCACTAACTTGCACCAACATTCAACTGTTAACCACCACAAACAACTTGAACTACCAGCCAACCGTTTCAACAAGAAACTAACTGTCACAAGCTAACAAGATCCAACTTAATAACCGCTTGCAACAACCTCCTTCTGTGAGAATAACAAGATTTGGATGAAGAATGATGAAGATTGTAGAAGAATGAAGAAGAATGTATTAAGAATTTAGAGAGAATTCGAAAGAGGGATTAAAGAATAAGATAATTTATATGTATATCTTCAAAAAGAGTTGTACAAGGGGTTTATATAGGTGATTACAATACTTGTAGCCAAACACTCTTAAACATGCCTAAATACGCCTAACACTTCCTTAGACTCTCCCTTTGATTAAGCATGTCTAACTTCTCTTTAAACCATAGGAAACCACCTCATTAAAAACCTCAAAGTGTAAAACCAAAAATAGGATAAAAACATCTTTGAGGGAAATAGAATATGATTCCTATTGTCAAGGAGATTACTCAGCAATGCTTGTCATTCCAAGTCTTGGAAGAATAGTCTTAGTGAAAACATCTGTCAATTGATCAGAGCTTCTTGTGTAATAAGGCAATATGATACCTTGTTCAACCGCCTGTCTTACTTTGTGGCAGTCCACTTCAATATGCTTAGTTCTCTCATGGAACACTGAGTTGGAACCTATATGAATGGCTTCCTGATTGTCACAATGCATGGTGATAGGTCTTGAGTCTTCAATTTGCAAATCCTTAAGAACATCTTTGATTCAGATTAGTTCATTTGTGAGTTTCTTCATGGCCCTATTCTCAGCTTCAGCACTAGAGCAAGAGACAACCTTTTGCTTCTTAGTCTTCCAAGTCACAAGGTTTCCTCCTACAAATGTACAATAACCAGTGGTTGATTTTCTATCCTTTCTATCTCCAGCCCAATCTGCATCACAATATCCAACTATGTATGTGATTTTGTTGCAACTCATCCAAATTCCATGATCATAAGTGCCTTTCAAGTATCTGAGAATCCTTTCCAACATTCTCCAATGATAAACCGTGGGCTCTTGATCTGCTGGCTCACATGGTTCACTGCAAAACAAATGTCAGACCTAGTAAGAGTAAGGTAGATGAGTTTACCTACCAGCCTCCTATATAGCTTTTGGTCTTCATAAAGTTCTTCTTCAAGCTCCCCCTTACTAGCGGCTTTGTACTTATCTTCCAAAGGTGTACTAACTGATTTTGCTTCCATCTTTTCTGTTTCTTTCAACAATTCAAGAGTATATTTTCTTTGGGATAAGAACAATCCCTCTTTAGATCTACATATTTCTATACCTAAGAAATATTTCATTAGACCAAGATCTTTAATATCAAACTTTGACCTAAGATAATCCTTAGTTTCTTGAATACCTTCCTTATCACTACATGTGACAATAATATCATCAACATATACTAAAACCACAATAATACCTGAGCACCTAGGCAGGGTAAAAAGTGTGTGATCAACCTCAGACCTCCTAAAACCTTTATCCCTCAATGTCATGCTTAATTTGTGATACCAAGCTCTTGGAGATTGTTTCAATCCATAAATGGTCTTCCTTAACCTCAAGACATTACCATCATTTACTAAACTTTCTAATCCAGGAGGTGGTCTCATATATACCTCTTCTTCTAGTTCTCCTTGAAAAAAGACATTCTTTACATCCATCTGCCACAACTCCCATTCTAGATTAGTAGCAAGAAAAAGAAAAATCCTTACTGTATGGAGTTTAGCAACTGGTGCAAATGTATCCCCAAAATCCTCACCATATGTTTGAGTAAACCCCTTGCAACTAATCTAGCCTTATACCTTTCAATCTCACCATTACTTCTGTATTTAATGGTGAATACCCATTTAGAGCTTACTGCTTTCTTACCTTTGGGCAGATATGATTCATCCCAAGTATGATTCCTTATCATTGCTTCTTTTTTATATTGTACATCATCCCTTCATACCTTCAATTCCATAGCTTCCACATATGTGTTAGGAATTTGATTTTGATCTAGTGAGCTTATGAATACCTGATGTTGTTTTGGAAATTGAGCAAATGAGTAAGTGGCTTGGATAGGATGGCCTACTGCTTGAGCATTGTAGTAGACCCTAGTGTTGACCCAGTTGGCTGGATCTTTCCTTATCCTTGTGCTCCTTCTTAGTACTTGGGGTGATTCAACAACCGCCACTTCATGATCACCCTCAGCTCCTTGTATCTCTTGAGTATAGGCTTGATCCAGAAGAGCTGGTACACTCTCCCCCTCATGATCATGATTAGGATGTAAACTGGAAGAAGTACTTGGTGCAGACCGATCAGGGCCGAGTCCGGTTAATATTGGAACATGGACACCTCTTGCTGGTTCATGCCGAGGACCTAGTTCATGTCGAGGAAACTGTTCTGACCCTGATATAGGGTTCCTAGAAATATCAAAACTTTCCAACAACTTTCTAAGGTAAGTATTACTATCAGTACTTGAATTAGATAGATCTTTGATTGTCTCCCAAGTTCCATCAGTGTAGTAAGACTTATCCTCAAAAAATTTCACATCTCTAAAAACTAGGACCTTTTGTGATTCAGGATCATAAAACTTATAACCTTTTTGAGTAGATGAGTAGCCTACAAACATTGATCTGGTACTCTTTTCTTCCAATTTATTCCTCCTTTCTCCTGGTACTAAGAGAAAGCACAGACAGCCAAAGACCTTTAAGTGATCAATATGTGGTTTGGTGTTGTATCTCAAATGGGGAGATGTCATGGAGAACTTTAGTAGGAAGTCTATTAATCAGGTAACAATCAGTGAGTACTGAATCACCCCAAAACCTCTTAGGTATATTTCTATGGAACATCATGGACCTAGCTACCTCCATTAGATGGCGATTTTTGCGCTCAGCCACCCCATTCTGCTCAGGCGTGTATGGACAGCTAGTTTGATGAAAAATCCCATATTTGAGAAGATAATCCCTTAATTCTTTCCTTGTGTATTCTCCTCCATTATCTGTCTTTAAAATCTTTGCATTATATTGGTAAGTAACATAAGAATGAAAGTTAATAAAAGCTTCTAAAACTCAATCCTTGGAAGGAAGCAAAGTAATCCAAGTATATTTAGATTTCTAATCTATAAAAATAACAAAGTATTTTTGTTGTTCACTAGAACCACAAGGAGCTGTCCAAACATCTGAGTGAATTTGATCAAAACAATAATAATCATATGTATGAGATGAATTAGGAAACACAGTTTTGCAATGTTTACCAAGAATGCAAGCTTCACATTCATTTTGATTAAAAAAAATTTTTGGAAACACCAATTCAAGATCTTTAAAATGAGGATGGCCTAATCTAGCATGCCACAATGTTCCATCATTAAGCTCATTACTACTAGACAAACAAGAAACCAAACTAGAAGACAGGTCACTAAGTATGTAGAGGTCATCTTTAGTACCGCCTTTGCCAATCACCTTCTTTGTTTCAATATCCTGAAAACAACACTCATTAGGACTGAAGATCACATTACAATTCAATTCAGTTGTGGCTCTTTTTACAGAAACCAAATTAGATGTAAATGATGGCATATAAAATGCTTTACTATCTTTCTCAAACAACCTTAGATTAACTATACCTTTGATTGGAATTTTAGTTCCATTTGCAATGACAATATTCCCTAAGGCAGGTTCTAAATTGTTTATCAAACCTATATCACTAATCATGTGATGAGATGCTCCTGAATCCACTATCAATGACTTATTAATAGTATGAGCATTATAATAAGCATGAAGTGATTTACCAACAACTTTACCAGAACTTTCTTGGAAGGCTTTGATGATGGCATCAAGATCAGACTTGGTACCATAGTCTTGGCCTGATGATGAAGAAGCAAGCTGCACTTCCTTCCCTGGTCTTTGTCCGCTCTCAAGAGTAGTAGTAGCCCGTGAGACAGGTGAAGGAACACTTATTTGGTTTACTCTTCCAGATAAGTTGTTCCTAAAACCGGTTGCCTTGTTAGAGTCGCGCCATCTTGGCATGGAAGCAGGTTTCAAATGTGGATGAAGTGTCCAACACTGATCATTATGATGACCTTTCCTCTTGCAATGAGCACACACCAAGGATCGCCTATCATCCCCTCTGATGGAACTCTTGTTTGCAGTAGCCAAATCCCCTATACTTCCAAACAAGCCTTGAGAACCTTGTTCCTTTTGGACCTTAGCACACAACTTCCAAGATTGGCAACTTATCTTCACGCAAAAGATGTTTGATCAGGTCAGTATAGCTTGAGTTCCAAATCATTAAGAGCCCAAAGACTTTGTCTTGTTCTCTTCTCTCATGCAATGTCATTGGGTCAGTAGTAGCCGGTCTTAACATCTCCAGCCGGTCTTAACATCTCCAGCTGAATTCTACCTCCTCCTGACTAAGTTCATTTAGAGATTTCTTTACCTAAAAAATTCTCATTAAATTTGAAGTGTTACCATAGACATTCTGAAGAGTGTCCCATAAATCCTTTTCACTTTCACAGTAAGAATAAGCTTCTAGCAGGGATTTCTCAAGGGAGTTTTGTAAAATTGATAGAACCATCTGGTCTTCTTGAAACCACATTTCTTCCTCCTCAGTTTGAGCTAAAGTGTCTTCTAATGCTTCTTCTTCAATTTCATTACTTGGCTAAAGTGTCTTCTAACCCCTACTACACAGTGTTGTCTTCATAGTTTTGGTCCAGAGCAAATAGTTTGCTCCTTTAAGAGTAATATGTGCCATTATCACCTGCTTATGTAACTCCATAGAGATGGATTCTGCAAGCACAAGAACAAGAGGACAGAACAATCCACTAACTTGCACCAACATTCAACTGTTAACCACCACAAACAACTTGATCTACCAGCCAACCGTTTCAACAAGAAACTAACTGTCACAAGCTAACAAGATCCAACTTAGTAACCGCTTGCAACAACCTCCTTTAATCAGGAACCAACCAAATTCAAATTTCTATAAAGAAGAAATTGCTTGATTTGCAAGAAAGAGAATTTTGAATTTCATAAAAGACCAGATTGTTGTGAAAATCTCCAAATCTCCTACTAACCTTTTTAATCTATCCTTCTAGATACCAAACATTCAATGGTTGCACAAAGAAACACTCAAGAACATACCGCAAACTCTGATTCAAATGCGATTTAACAAAAAACAGAGATTCAACGTCGAAGACTTGTTGATTTCATGAGAAAATTGAATCGGACCTCATTGATTTTAACAATAATCCTTATTAGTGAAGAATTAGAGGTAAACAACAACCAGAACCTGGACATTTGAAGATTAAGTGTTCGCGGCAAAGGAGGTGATCGTCCAAACGAATACGACCAAGAGACTTCGATTGAATTTGATTGCGGCAAGGATTATTGAAGAAAGAACCAAAGATTGATCGGAAAGGGAATCAGATACAAATGGATTGAACGAAAGAGGGATCATATACCAGCAGATCGTCGATCGAAACTATTTGGTTGATCTTTCTTAAAGCGGAAGCAATCAACCTTGCGATTGAAGATTTCGGGAATCTGATCTGCACAATCTCAATCGATCTTGATTGGGGATTTAAATGGACAGATGATTGACTCCTTCTGATGATAATCCACGTGAAGACGACGATCCAGGAGATGAAATCAACAAGATTGAAGATTCACGATCCTTCCCTTTGAATTTGATTTTGGCACCAAAATTGATTAGATTGATTCATTTACCAGAAATATGATCAATGGATCAAATCACGTGGTTTTAACAAAGAAATGATCAGAAAGCACCGAAGAAAAGTCCTTGAAGAAGAAAATGACAAAAGATGATGAAAGCTTGCCGGAAAAACTCGACAAATGATCAAAGGGCTTCGCGGGTGGCTTCGTTTCAAAGGTAGAGATGATCTCTTGAAGCAAAAACCAGAAATTTTCAGGAAACCTGTTCTGATACCAAGTGATAATAACAAGATTTGGATGAAGAATGATGAAGATTGTAGAAGAATGAAGAAGAATGTATTAAGAATTTAGAGAGAATTCGAAAGAGGGATTAAAGAATAAGAGAATTTATATGTATATCTTTAAAAATAGTTGTACAAGGGGTTTATATAGGTGGTTACAATACTTGTAGCCAAACACTCTTAAACATGCCTAAATACGCCTAACACTTCCTTAGACTCTCCCTTTGATTAAGCATGTCTAACTTCTATTTAAACTAACAATTTATACAGGCCTGTGCACACTTGGGCTGTCTAGTGTTCCTCTGGTCCTGGGCCTCCTTATTCTTTGAGTGGGGCTAATGCACCTTATGGGCCGTATGGGCAATGCACCTTATGGATGGCCTTATTTTTCTGGCTGTGATGGGCTTTTCCTTGATTGCATACGGCCTGGGCTGCCTCCTATTTGGTTGGCCTTTTCTTGCAAGCTGATCTCTTCCCTCTTTAGTCCAATACTCCCCCTCAAGCTTAGAACTAGGAGTTTGTTAATATGCTAATGCTGAGCTTGGACTTGGCTGACCTTGTCTTCTAGACTTTGAATTTGGTCTTGGCTCCTTTTACTTACTTCTGTCTAATACTCCCCCTCAAGCTTGATCATAAAGATCCAAAGATCAAGCTTGGAATTTTGAAGAGCTCCCTCATTAAAAACCTTAGCATGGAAAACCCAGTGGGAAAAAACCAAGCTAAGGGAAAAAGAGTGGAGTCTTCTTAGCCTAGGGATTGGCCAGTGGATCTATGAATCTCAGGATCATCTTGATGTAGTTCATAGATCCTGGATCATGGCCGTCTTGAATGGCATGTAAGAACTTCCTTCTTGCTTCACACGTTTCTTGAAACTTCTTCTTATGACCAGCGCTTGTCTCCCCCTCTCTTCTGATCTTTAGTCGTTTTGAGGGTTGAACTGATCAGGCTTGGTACATAAGCATCAAGCTGTACCTTCTTTGAACTTGGAATGATGATGAGGAGTGATGGAAGCTTAATCATTTGAAAACTCCTCAATCCGCCTTTCTTGCCTCTTCTTTGGAGCTTCTGGTTTGATTTATAAATACCACACCTGTGAACAATCTCCCCTTAGCTCCTCTCCTTTTTCTTAGTTTTATTACTCAAGGCAACTTCTTGGGCTGATTAATCATCTTTCTTGATGCAAACACTCTTTGGAGCTTGAGCTGATTCATCACCTTCCATCTGCTTGTCCCTCCACTTGTGGGTTTTGACAGCTTGATGGCCCTTGGTTCAAGTCTCAAACTTCTGATGCGGTTTTAAAGCCTCTTCGTTGCTTGCTTCTTTGTGCTTTCTTTTTAGTACTAAATGTACTTATTCTCTTCATTTGGTGAGTGGCTTTCTCAGGTTCTTTAGAAGCTCATGAGGTCTAATCCAATAGGCTTCATCTTCATGAACTCTTAGAATACTAGACAACTTTAGTAGCTTCTCCAGTCTTGCAAATATCCGCCACCACCTTCTCTTTTGATCCCAACATTGTCTGCCTCTTCTTTCCCAACAATTTTTCTCAAGACTTCGGCCTTCTCTGCTTCTTCAACTTCAAGTACACTGTGCCGTGTTGGTCACGTCTTTAAGAGTGCTCCTTGGTAGAATTTGAATTTGGTGCAACTTCAAGACAACTTCACTTAAGTGGAACACTTTAGCCTTTGCATTGTTTGCGCCTTTAGGTTCCTTGATTATACATCAGATGGATGCTCATTCTTACCCTTCCTCAAGCTTGACTCAGAGAATAAAAGTATTGAGTCAAGTTTGGAAGGATGAGAACCAATGATCACCAATGATTTTGGACCGCCATACTATAAGAATGCCTTCTTGTTTGAGTAAGGTTTTCTCTCCACCCTCATGAATGTACACTCTTGATGTAGGCTCTGATAGGTGGGGCCACTTCTTGTTGGCTTTTGTATGCCAAGCCAAATTGCCTCATGATTTCACGGATTGATTGCCTTATATGCAGTATATGTGGCCTCCCATTTCTTCACTCTGGAATATACCTTTGAAAGATAGGCTCTGATGTGTAAGGTATCGGGAATGCCATTCTTGCCAATGTGTCTACTTCTTTAGTCCTTCATGATTTGGTTTTGTTTTGTATGAATCCTTGCATGCCATCTTTGCTTTGAGGCTCTCATGGTCTCCTTTACCTTTAAACAAGTCATAAAGAAGAAGAATTTTAAGTATGCCATGAGGAATATCAAAGTTATAAGTGTACAATTAAGAATTCACATAAGATAGTAGCAAGATCAATAGAACTAAAGTAATGAATTTCAACACAATTTAGATGAGATGGAGTTTATAGGTGTATAGAGTATATAGAATGAGTAACTAGAGATTAAAGTATAAGTAACCAAGATTATAGGAGACTGATTGAATATAGGCAGAATTAAGAGAATGAGACTGAGAGTAAAAGGATCCCTTAAGGACTTTTGGATTTATCATGCTTCCTTATACTTTTGAGAATAAAGGAAAACATGGTTCACTTCCCTTAAGTGGTTTTGTAGAGGACTTTTGGATTCATCTTATTGGACAGTGTGTTTACAAAGGGTGATTATATATGATAAGCTCTCTGGTCAGGTTATAAGGAAGGGGACTCGTGTGTGTGAGTGTGTGATAAGAAAGCGTGTGTGGGTAATAAGTGTTGGATTAAGAGGAGTTTTAATCTTACTTAATCAAAGAGAGAGAGAGAGATTTTAATGAAGTTACTAAACCTAGAGCCAAACACTTATATTATGCGTGTTTAGGAGTGTTTGGCTACAAGTGTTATGAACCTCTATATAAACCTTATGTACAACTCATTTTCGAAGTATGAAATATATAATTCTTTTTCTCTAAACTCTTTCTTATTCTCTCAGTCGATTCTCTCTCATTCTCAGAATAATCTTTCATCAAATCTTCATTCTTTCTTCATTCTTTAATCTCACATGGTATCAGAGCAGGTTTCCTGCAAATTGTTTGATTTTTCTTCAAGACATCATCGCTACCTTCTAAACTAAGCCCGCCGCGATGTCTGTCGTTCTTCATCACGTTCTCTGGTGAAGATCTTGTCATATCCTGCAAAATTCTTCTTCAATGATTCTTCTCCGGCGAATTCTGAACATATCCCCGGTGAAATCACGCAATTTGGTCGACGGAATCAAAAGTTATCAACTTTTGTTCCCGACTGTGTCGCTATTGCCTCCGCCGTATGTTCTTCGTCTAATAACAGACTTAATTCTTTCAATTCTTCATCAAATTACGTGATTCCAGAGCCTATCATCAAGTATAAAGGATCGAATTGCTGTTTCAGGAAGTCCACTTCATCCTTGTGCAAGATTCATAGTCTTCTCTTTCGATCTTCCTCAAGGTGTTCGTTTTTGGTCTTCTCTGGTTCCTGGTGATAAATTTCACGTCTCTTCTTACTTTCTTTCAATTCTTGAGCGATAGAAAGTTAGATTAGATCCTTGTAGAGCATCTCAGAAAGTTTTATCTAGATCAGGAAGTTTTGAGGATTCAAGAAGAGGTTTCTTGTGAAAGAATTAAATTTTTCAAATCTTGAAATTGGCGGGAAATTCATTTCTTGGATTGGTTAGGCTGTTGAATTCAGTTTGGTGAACTGGTTATCCTTATCTGTCAAGTATAAAACTGTTTAAACTGTTTACAAGTGGTTGTAAGTTGGTTAGTATAGTTGTTGATCCTATTGCACTTGCTTTCAAGTGTGTGTGGATTCCTTGTGCATGTATTTGGTCGATTTCCTTGGAGGTGTTTAGGCTTCAGTCCATAATCTAGGTCATCTTAATTCTTCTCTAAGGTGGCTTTATAAATGGAATAGTGAGTTGCTTGCGAGTCACGTATTCTAATCATCTGATTTGTGCAAGGTTTTGTGTTGAAGCGAGTGTGTGCTGGGTCTGGTCGCTACAATTTGGTATTCCTGCAGCTAACTGAGGGGTTTGCTTCAAAGGATTGGCTATGTAGTTTCAGAAGCAATTGGTCATGGAACCAATCATTCTTAAAGGGGCGAACTATCTTTTTTGGACCAGGACAATGAAGACAACCTTGTGTAGTAGAGGTTTATGGTCACATATTCTTCTTGGTAGAACTCCAAACGTTGGTATAGAAGGGGAAGTTCTTGAAGACCAGACAGTTCATACTGATGAAGAGGGGAGGTGGTTCGAAGAAGATCAGATGGTTCTTTCCATCTTACAAAATTCTCTTGAGAAGTCCCTGTTAGAAGCCTATTCTTACTGTGAGAATGCAAAGGATTTATGGGACACTCTTAAAATGTCTATGGTAACTCCTCAAACTTGATGAGGATCTTTGAGGTTAAGAAATCCCTAAATGAACTAAGACAGGAGGAGGTAGAATTTACTAAACACTTTGGAACCTTCAGAGCATTGTGGGCAGAACTGGAGATGTTGAGACCAGCTACTACTGACCCACTGACATTGCATGAAAGGAGAGAACAAGACAAAGTATTTGGGCTCTTAATGACATTGAACGCAAGCTATACTAACTTGATTAACATCTTTTGCGTGAAGACAAGATACCAAGCTTGGAAGATGTTTGTACTAAGGTTCAGAAAGAACAAGGTTCTCAAGGCCTATTTGGGAATAAAAGAGAGCTGGTTACTGCCAAAAAAATCTTCTTTAAGGGGGATGATAAGAGATCCTTAGTGTGTGTTCATTACGAAAGGAAGGGTCATAGTAAGGATCAATATTGGAAACTTCACCCACACCATAAACCGGCTTCCATTCCAAGATGGCGTGATCCTAACAGGGTGTCTGGCTTCAGAAACAATGTATCTGGAAGAGGAAACCAAGCAAGTGTTCCTTCACATGTCCCACAGACTAATGTGACACTTGAAAGTGGCCCAAGACCAGGATAGGAAGTGAAGCTTGCTTCTTCTTCATCAGGTCACGATTATGTTACCAAGTCTGATCTGGATGCTATCATCAAAGCCCAACAAGAAAGCTCTGGTAAAGTTGTTGGTAAATCACTTCATGCTTCTTATAATGCTCATACTATTAATAAGCCATTGATAGTAGATTCAGAAGCATCTCATCACATGATTAGTAATATAAGTTTGATAAATAATTTGGAACCTGTCTTAGGGAATGTTGTTATTGCTAATGGAACTAAAATCCCAATTAAAGGAATAGGTAATCTAAGGTTGTTTGAGAAAGATAGTAAAGCATTTTATATGCCATCATTTACTTCTAATTTGGTTTCTGTAAAGAGAGCTACAAATGATTTAAATTATAATGTGATCTTTGTTCCTAATGAGTGTTGTTTTCAGGATATTGAAACAAAGAAGGTGCTTGGCAGAGGCGGCACAAAGGATGATCTCTACATTCTTATTGATATATCTTCTAGTTTAGTCTCTTGTTTGTCTAGTAATAATGAGCTTCATGATGGAACACTGTGGCATGCTAGATTGGTGTTTTCCAATATTTTATACAAAATGAAATGTGAAGCTTGCATTCTTGGTAAACACTGTAGAACTGTTTTTCTTAATTCATCTCACACATATTATTACTGCTTTGATCTAATTCACTCTGATGTTTGGACAGCTCCTTGTGTTTATAGAGAACAACAAAAATACTTTGTTACTTTTATAGATGAGAAATCTAAATATACTTGGATTACTCTGCTACCTTCCAAAGATAGAGTTCTAGAAGCCTTCATTAACTTTCATTCTTATGTTACTAACCAATATAATGCAAAGATTAAAATTTTTAGGACAGATAATAGAGGAGAATACAGAAGCAAAGCATTAAGAGATTATCTTCTCAAGTATGGAATTCTTCATCAAACCAGTTGTCCATATACGCCTGAGCAGAATGGGGTGGCTGAGCGCAAGAACCGTCACCTTATGGAGGTGGCTAGGTCCATGATGTTCCATAGACATGTACCTAAGAGGTTTTGGGGTGATGCAGTACTCATGGCTTGTTACCTGATTAACAGACTTCCTACTAAAGTTCTTCATGACATCTCACCATTTGAGGTACTCAATAAAACAAAACTACATATTGATCATTTAAAGGTCTTTGGTTGTTTGTGCTTTGCCTTAGTACCAGGAGAAAGGAGGAAAAAGTTGGAAGAAAAGAGTACCAGAGCAATATTTGTAGGCTACTCATCTACTAAAAAAGGTTATAAGTGTTATGATCCTGAATCACAAAAGGTTTTAGTATCTAGAGATGTGAAATTTCTTGAAGATAAGTCTTATTACACTGATGAAATTTGGGAGACAATGAAGAATATATCTAATTCAAGTACTGATAGTGGTGCTTATTTTAGAAAGTTGTTGGAAAGTTTTGATATCTCTAAGCAGCCTATATCAGGGTCAGAACAAGCTCCAAGTTCTCAACATGAACCTGCATCTTCTCGGCATGAACCGGCACCTGGTGGGCATGTTCCTGCAATGAGTGACCATGGATCGGCAGCATATGACCATGGATCAATGAAATCTGGACACGGCTCTGGTCGAGAGGGGGAGTATGCTCCAATTACTTCTTCAAGTTTACATCCTCGTCTTGATCATGAGGGGGAGAGTTTACCAGCTGTTCCTGCTGTTCCTGATCAAGCCTATACTCAAGAGCTACAGGATGATCATGAAGTAGCAGTTGTTGAATCACCTCAAGTGCTAAGAAGAAGCAGAAGGATAAGAAAAGATCCAGCTAACTGGATCAACACTAGGGTCTACTACAATGCTCAAGCAGTAGGGCATCCTATCCAAGCCACTTGCTCATTTGCCCAATTTCCAACAGAAAATCAGGTATTCATAAGCTCATTAGATCAAAATCAAATTCCTAACACATATGAGGAAGCTATGGAATTGGAGGTTTGGAGAGATGCTGTTCAAGATGAAAAGGAGGCTATGATAAGAAACCATACTTGGGATGAATCATATGTTCCCAAAGGTAAGAAAGCAGTAAGTTCTAACTGGGTGTTTACTATTAAGTACAGAAGTAATGGTGAGATTGAAAGGTATAAGGCTAGTCTTGTAGCAAGAGGCTTTACTCAAAGATATGGTAAAGACTTTAGAGATACATTTACGCCAGTAGCCAATCTTCACACTGTAAGGATTGTGCTTTCTCTTGCTACTAATCTTGAATAGGAATTGTTGCAGATGGATGTAAAGAATGCATTCCTTCAAGGAGAACTAGAAGAAGAGGTTTTTATGAAACCACCTCCTAGTTTAGAAGGATTAGTGAAAGATGGTAATGTCTTAAGATTGAGAAAGGCCATCTATGGAATAAAGCAATCTCCAAGAGCCTGGTATCATAAACTTAGCATGACTTTAAGGGATAGAGGTTTTAGAATATCTGAAGTTGATCATACTCTATTTACATTTCCTAGCCATTTAGGTATCATTTTGGTATTAGTTTATGTTGATGATATAATTATCACTGGTAGTAACAAGGAAGGTATTCAAGAAACTAAAGCATATCTCAAGTCTAAGTTTGATATTAAGGATCTTGGCTTCATGAAATATTTCTTAGGAATTGAAATATGTAGATCTAAAGAAGGATTATTCTTGTCCCAAAGAAAGTATGTGTTGGAATTGTTGAATGAAACAGGAAAGAGGGATGCAAAACCTATTAGCACTCCTATTGAAGATAGTTACAAGCGGCTAGTGAAGGGGAGAATGGAGACCAACCCTATGAAGATCCAAAAGTGTTTTGGAGACAGGTAGGTAAGCTCATCTACCTTACACTTACTAGACCTGATATTTGTTTTGCAGTAAACCAGGTGAGCCAGCATATGCAATCACCCACGGTTCAGCACTGGGAGATGTTGGAGAGAGTGTTAAGATACTTGCAAGGCACTTATGATCATGGAATTTGGATGAGCTGCAACAAAAACATAGAGATAGTGGGATATTGTGATGTAGATTGGGCTGGTGATAGGAATGATAGAAGATCAACAACTGGTTATTGTACGTTTGTGGGAGGAAATCTGGTGACATGGAAGACCAAGAAACATAAGGTGGTCTCATGTTCCAGTGCTGAAGCTGAGTATAAAGCCATGAAGAAACTCACAAATGAACTAATTTGGATCAAGGCTGTTCTTAAGGATTTACAAATTGAAGACTCAAGGACTATCACTATACATTGTGACAATCAGGTAGCCATTCATATAGCTTCCAACTCAGTATTCCATGAGAGGACTAAGCACATTGAGGTGGATTGCCACAAGGTAATGCAGGCAGTTGAACAAGGAATCATTTTACCATGCTATACAAGGAGCTCAGATCAATTGGCAGATGTCTTCACTAAAGCCGCCACTACAAAAGTGTGTAAGTCCATTCTTCCAAGGCTTGGACTGACAAGCATTGCTGAGTAATCTCCTTGACTATAGGAATCATACTTTTTTCCCTCAAAGTTGTTTTTGTCCCACTTGGGTTTTATATTTTGAGGTTTTTAATGAGGTGGTTTCCTATGTCTTGTCCAAGCTTAACCATTCATCATAGTTAAGCTTGAGGGAGAATGTTGGATTAATAGGAGTTTTAATCTTACTTAATCAAAGAGAGAGAGAGAGAGAGTTTAATGAAGTTACTAAACCTAGAGCCAAACACTTTGGTGCGATCCTAGATAGACCAAAAGAGGAGATTAAGAAACCTATCACTGACGAGGAGCAATGTCTGCAACTGGAGATGGACAAGGACAATAATAATATAGATTTATGCAATGAGTCTGATGTGGAGCTGGACCAGAAGAAGCTCATGGACGTGGAGAATCAAGAAAAAACAGTTTCTTCCCCCTTGTATAGCCAGCTACGAATTTTGAGTTAAAAAATAGCTTTCAAGCTTTTGTGTTCTTCCTTTGTGCTTTCTCTGTTCAGCCTATGAACATTGACCTTCACTTAGTGTAGGTGCTACAATCTGAATCTCTTAACTGTAGACAGGCTGATCCAAAGTTTTGGAGATTTAAATCATCATTTTGGTCAGCCATAACCATAAGGAGAAGTCCACCCACATTTTTGGAGAGCAAGTAGCCTCCAATCCCATCGCCACCCTCCTTCAAGTGATCCAAAGATTCATCACCTATCCAGGGACGCACCAAGTGGTATCAGAGCCACTTGAAGGTTAGGGTTTGTGGAGATCATCTCAATTTCATTTTTTATTATTCGCAATTTTAAGGTTTTGTTTTGTCTTTCATCTTAAACACTTTCTTCTCTTTCTATCTTATGTAAGTTAGCTGAACCACTCCTTAATTACAAAGAAAAAAAAAAGAATCATTGAAAAAAAAAATTGATCTATCAAAAAAAATTTTAAAAAAAAGAAAAGAAAAAGAAGCAGAGGTGAAATCCTTCTAGGAGTTGGTTAATCAGCTGACGAAAAAAAATATTGCAATCTTTCTATCTTATGTTTTAGTAGGTTTAGCTCTAGATCATAGGTGATTGGGCTTTGATCTATTCTGAACTTGTGGGAATAACAAGAGGATTGAACACTGAGAGAACAAAAAAAAAAGAGAGGATTTTCTAATTTGTTTGCTAAGTTTGTTTCAGAAACTTCATGGCAAGAAAAAATTCAGTGGATCAGATTGTTAATCTTTATCAGTTTGAATGTGAAGCTATGATGGCTGACATCACTAGGAAGCTGCAATAAGATTTCAATAGAACTAACCATGCTAATAAATTTCATGACTTTTCAATTTCTGCAGGCAGAAAAGCAGGAGGAGTTAACTCTTATCACCATCGACGCCATAGAGCAGAAGAATACCTTAGTCAATCCAAGCTTGGGATTTCATCATTCCATGGGAAGATTGATCCTGAAGCTTATCTGGAATGGAAAGAAGAGATGGAATGGGTGTTCAGTTGTTATCACTACACTGAGGCAAAGAAGATCAAACTTGCAACAAGTGGATTCAGTGGTCATGCCATCCATTGGTGGGATCAGAATGCATCCACAAGGAGGCACAATGGAGAACCTCAGATTGCTTCTTGGTTTGAGATGAAATTTGTTATGAAAAAAAAGTTTGCTCCAGATTATAAAAAATTTGGTTATGTGCAGGACAAACACCTAAGGAGGTCACATGAGAGACTAAACACACGCCCATCATCAGCCATGTTGACATGCCAAGAGCATAGGTGTTCTCAGGAGAAACTGGCATTCCAACAGCCAAAAACCAATTATTTTACTCGAATCTTCAAAGGTAAGAAAATAAATTAAAATTTAAAAAATTTCTCTAATGAATCTTTTATGTGCAACTACAGGAAACAGATTCCCAAAAGGTTATTTGTGGAGAGTGTTGAGAATAACAATGAGGAAAGGAAGGAAGTTTCAGAAACTTTACCTTCTCATAATGAAGCCACGGTTTCTAGGCAGTTGTTTGAGACTGAAGAGCTCTTAAATGACTCAATCCCAGCTAAGTGTTTTCTATCATCTTCTCAAATTGATTCTATTCTTAAGAAAAAAATATTTGTATATAACTAACCATCTGTGATCCGGTGAGTACGAGTAGCCTTGTCTTCTCTTCACAGGACATTGAGGAGAAGATACCAGGAGAGGTACCCAAGAAAGCACCACCAGCCAGATGCATAGAGATGCTGGAAGTTTCTAAGGAAGCCAATGGAGTTAGAGGAAGAAGGAGATGTCTGATCCATTGCCAAATTTGCATAAGAGTCAGACATCACTAGCTGAAGGTGAACTGTTGGTAAAAGAAAATCTCTGTGAGCTTGACAAATTTATTTTCTTTGTTCCATCAGCTAGAGTATTAGATGATACTTGTATAAATGTTACTAATCTTAAACCGGTGCAACAGAGTATCAGAGAGTTTTCTTTACAGGATCATGAATATAAACTTCTAGATAAGATACCTAATCAATTGTCATTGGAAAGCAACTTGGCGCCTACAGCTAGCTGGGAGTTCAAGTCCTTCACTCCTTCTTTTATTGATGAAAGTCGTCTCAAACTCTGTAAGGATATTGGTGTGACAAATTCTTTACCTAGTTTGTTTGTGATTGTTACACCTGAAGAAGAGAAACAATTTGGTTTAGAGAATGTGAAAGAACTTTGTGTTTCTAGGTTTATTTTTGATAAGATGATTCAATCCTATGAAGCACCTAGGCATAAAATGTTTTCTATATCAGAATGTTCTTTGATTTCTGAAACTGGGAGTTATGAGTTTGCTTTTAGTCATAATTTGATTAGAAAAACATTATGACAAAAATCGGTGGGGATTGATACAAATGAATTTTTCTATAAGAAAGTGCTGCATAACTTGAAATTGTAAGTTTTAGAGAGTTTTAGAGAGATTTAGGGAGGTTTAGAGAGTTTGAAGATTAGAGAGACTTAGACAGATTATAAAGAACATAGTTTTATTAGAATGGAGTTTTCATGCTTACAAATAAAATGAGAGGCAGCTACTCCTTTTATACACTTAGAATAAACCTAGAAACATCTAAAAGAGGAAGGGAGAGACTGATGTGCTGGCGACTTCTTTTGTTCTTGCACTGGTGACTCATCTAAAGGAGGCGCGCCCCTGACCTTTTAAAATGCTTCACTAGCCGTTGGAGTCAAGGTATAAACCTTCCTTCCCTTGTAGAGTCTCTTCATTCCAATACTCCCCCTCAAATTTAAGACCATAGTTAGATGGTTTAAACTTGGACACCAAGAGAATTCACCTCATTAAAAACCTTAGAATGCAAAACCCAGTGGGACAAAAACATTCTAAGAGAAAAAGAGTATGAATTCTTCTTGATAGGAGAGTTACTGGAATGGAAGATTAGTGAGTCTAAGCTTTGTATGGATGAACTCACAAACCTTTAAACTTGCTGTCTTAGTGAATATATCAGCGAACTGGTCAGAACTCTTTGTATAAGATGGGAGGATGAACTCACAGCCTCTCTAACTTTGTGACAGTCAACCTCTATGTGCTTAGTTCTCTCATGGAAGACAGAGTTGGATGCAATATGAATGGCGGCTTGATTTTCACAGTGAACCGTGGTTGGTGTTCTGCTTTCAATGCCAAAGTATCTAAGTAATGCCCTTAGCCAAATACACTCGGTAGTGATCTTCCTCATAGCCCGATACTCGGCCTCAGCATTGGAAAAAGATACCACCTTCTGCTTCTTGGTCTTCCAAGTGACTAAGTTTCCCCCTATGAAGGTGCAATAGCCGGTTCTTGACTTCCTGTCTTTCCTATCTCCAGCCCAATCAGCATCACAGTAGCCCACAATCTCTGTATTGTCATTCTTTCCCATCCAGATTCCTTGTAAGTGAGTTCCCTTCAGGTACCTTAGAATGCGGTGAACCATTGCTCAGTGATTCTTCTCAGGAGCTTGCATGTGCTGGCTTACCTGGTTCACAACAAAGCATAAGTCAGGCCTTGTGATTGTTAAGTAAATCAATTTACCTACTAATTTCCTATAGAGCTTAGGATCCTCAAAGATTTCTTCATGTTGCTCCCCCTCTGTTTCAGCCTTGTAGCCGTCCTCCAAAGGGGTCTTGACTGCCTATGCTTCCATCATTCCTGCATTAGTTAGTAAATCAACCATATACTTCCTCTGTGATATGAATAACCCATCTTTGAACCTGCAAACTTCAATACCCAAAAAATATTTGAGTTCACCAAGGTCTTTAATATCAAACATGGACTTAAGGTATTCTTTTGTTGAAGATATTCCTACCTTGTCATTCCCAGAGATGATAATATCATCTACATATATGAGAATGACAACTATACCTTCTTGGCTGTGGAGAGTGAACAATGTATGATCTGCCTCTGACCTTCTAAATCCTCTATCTCTTAGAGTGACATTCAATTTGTGGTACCAGGCCCTACGAGACTGTTTCAGACCATATATTGCCTTCTTCAATCTTAAAACTTTCCCTGGTGCAACTGAGTATTCTAATCCAGGAGGTGGAGTCATGTAGACTTCTTCTTCTAATTCTCCCTGAAGAAAGGCATTCTTCACATCCATCTGGCAAAGATCTCATTCTAAGTTTTCTACAAGAGATAACACTACTCTGATTGTATGCATCTTTGCCACTGGAGCGAATGTATCCCTGTAGTCATCACCATAGGTCTGTGTAAAGCCTCTTGCAACTAGCCTTGCCTTATATCTTTCAATTTTCCCATTTCTTTTGTATTTGATGGTGAAAATCCATCTGGAACTCACGGCCTTCTTTCCTTGTGGTAAGTCAGACTCATCCCATGTATGGTTCTTTTTCATGGCTCTTCTTTCATCTCAACCGGCATTTCTCCAGACTTGATGTTCTTGGCTTCATCATAGTTTCTTGGTACAACTTCCTGATCAAGGCTACCAATGAAAGCTTGATGCTCATGTGGGATGGGAACCATGTTGCAAACCACTTGAGAAGGATGAGCCTCAGCTTTGTTGTTGAAGTACACCCTGGTGTTTTTCGAATTTGATGGTGGGAACCTTTGTCTAGTGCTTCTGCAAAGATTACCAGTTGCTGGTGCCATTGTTTCTGTTAAATCTTGATTGCTCCTTGTCTCTGAGTTAATAGTTTCCTGACTAGCTTCTTGTGATTCCCTCTGGATGCTATCATGTTCTGGATTACCGTCTTGACTGTTACTTGAACCATTTGAGCCAGCTTATGATTCAACTTGATCGCCCCTTTGACTGTTACTTGGACCAGCCTCTTAAGCCACTTGATCGTGAGTGTGTGTTGGCTTTTCCCCCCAGGATTAAGAGGATGAAGAGGATTACTTGTTTTCACGTCTGAAGGCGGTGATAAACCAAGGCCCTCCAGTATTTTCCTTAAGTTTTCAGCTCGATCAGAAGAGTGAGAAGATATATCTTTGATTGCATCTCATGTCCCATCTTCATAGTAACTCTTTGTTTCCATGAACTGAACATCTCTGGACACTAACACCCGGTTTGTAGCAGTATTGTAACACTTATAGCCCTTTTGAGTGGTGGAATATCCAAGGAACATGGCTTTTGTGCTATTAGCCGCTAGTTTGTTTCGCTGCTCTCCTGGAATAAGCACATAGCAAACACATCCAAAAACTCTAATATGATCAAGATGAGGATTAGTTTTAGTGAGTACCACAAATGGGGACTTATCATATAAGGCTTTGGTTGGAATTCTGTTGATGAGATAACAAGCTGAAACAAGAGCATATTCCCAAAATCGTTTTGGAACCTTCATATGGAACATCATAGCTCTAGTTACTTCCATCAGGTGCCTGTTTTTCCTCTCAGAAACCCCATTTTGTTGAGGTGTAAATGGATAACTTGTCTGATGTTCAATGCCTTGTTTGGTGAGGTAGTGCTTGAATGCTTGACTTGTGTATTCTCCTCCATTATCTGATTTCAAACACTTAATTTTAGCATTATATTGGTAAGTAACATACTTATTATAGTTCATGAATGCTTCAAGGACTCTACCCTTAGATGGCAATGTTTTCCAAGGATACATGCTTCACATAATTCATTATTAAATCTTATCCTAGGAATCAACATTTGTAAAGCTTTAAGATGAGGATGACCCAGCCTATCATGCCACAACTCGCCATTCATCTTAGAATTATTGGAATACAGGTAACTAGAGAACTAGGAGTGAGCTCTTCAAGAACATAGAGATCGTTTCTTGTGCCACCTTGTCAAAGAATCTTTTGAGTCTCAATATACTGAAACACAAACTCATTATGTCCAAATATTGCCTGACAGTTCAAATTAGTTGTTGCTCTCTTAACAGACAGGAGATTTGAAGTAAATGATGGCATATAGAAAGACCTAGATTCTTTGTTGAACAGTTTAAGATCACCTATTCCTTCTATTGGAACATTTGTTCCATTTTCAATTAACACATGTCCTCTAGCTGGTTCCACATTTCTAATAAGATTCAAGTCACTAATCATGTGATGAGATGCTCCTGAATCTACTATTATGGGTTTGGACATTGTTAAAGCATTAAAGGAGGCATGTAGGGATCGTCCAATGATGTTACCAGAGTTGTCCATTAAGGCCTTGATGAGAGCCTCAAGTTCTGACTTTTTTACATACTCGGATTGTGATGGTTGATAGAGAACCATGTGGGCTTGAGGAGCTTGAACACTTCCGCCAATGTATCCAGAGGTAGAAGAGCTTGCTTGAGAGTGCACCGGTTGGTATGAGAGACCCTTCTTTTGGTAGTGGCTTGCTTCCTGCGTGTAGTGAGCCTTTGGTTGATCCTTCCATTTGGTAGGTTTCAAGTGTGGATGCAGAATCCAGCACTTATCCTTAGTGTGTCCTTTTATTTTGCAGTGATCACACATCATGAACTTCTTATCTTCAGCCTTATAGTATCCTTTGTTTGCAGTGATCGGTTCTTCTTTTGGTTTGAGAAGACCTTTATAAGCTGTGAGAAGCTCTCCTTTTCCTCCAAATAAACCTTGTGAGCCACATTCTTTCTGAATTTGAGAACACACATCTTCAAGGGATAGAAGCCTTTCTGACCTCAGAATGTGCTTAATCAAGTCATTATAGGTAGGACTTAGAACCATAAGCAGGCTGAAAACTTTATCTTGCTCACGCCTTTCCTTGATGACTTCAGGATCAAAAGAGATTGGCCTCAGCATATCAAGTTCTGCCCACAAGGAACTGAAATTGCCAAATAGAGCAGTGAAGTCGGAGTCCTCTTGACTAAGGTTATTGCCATACACCTTCTTTAGAAACTCCCATAGTTCCATTGTTATTTCACAGTGAGAGTATGATTCTAATATGGGACCATCTAGAGAGCTTTGAAGAACAGATAGCACATATAGATCCTCTTGATGCCATTTTCTTTCATCTGTTACTACCATCTCTTCCCCTTCTTCATTTTAAATCAAAATAGGTGGGGCTTCATTGAATAAAAGATGATCTCCAAGACCTCTTCCTCCAAGAGCGGTATTAATCATCCAAGACCATAGTACATAGTTTAGCCCTTTTAGGACTATAGGAACACTGAATTGTCGTGAGTTTTCCATTTTTCAAGCTTTTGGACCGTACACCTATGGCGAATGTGACTTGAAAGCTTGGGACCCAAGGTTAGATGAGGACTTGACCAGGGTTTGGAGGAACTTGAAAACTTGGAGTAACCGTGAGCTGAGAGAATCTTTCTTTAGAGGGAAGGAGCTTCCTTTTTCTTCTTAAGGAGCTTGATCCTTGTGTTCGAGAGATGTACGGACGTCTGAGGAACTTTCAAAGGCGGGACGTTGAGGACAAGTTCAAACAGTCCCTTTTTCTTCCTTATAAGGTTTATTTGGATGATTTCTTGAGTAAGGAGGAAACTTTTGTGAAAAATGAGCGTCTTTGAGTAGGAACGTGAGGGTGTACGGCAACCTGGGTTCGACCTCTTTGAAGAAGATGAGTACGGCCTGTGAGATAGAACAGGAAAGATCGGGCCTTTGGACCTCAAACTTAGTCACAAACGTTTCTGAGGTAGAAATACACCTCCTTCAGACTTCTGTGAGCGGGCTGCACCTTGGTTTGAAGAGGAGGTCCGTACAACAATGGCGGCTTAGAGAAAGAACAAGCAGAACAGGTTACTAACATATAAAATAATCACACCTAGTCTTCCTCAACTCATCACCCATGGATCTGAGGATCTTTAGATCTCAGAGAGGATAGGATAAAGCATGTTTATCTCAAGAAAGAACTTGTTCTTTTGAAAATAAACCGAATGAACCAGAGAGCATTGATTGCGGATAATAAGATTAAGAGCAATGTTCTGATACCATTTAAGTTTTAGAGAGTTTTAGAAAGATTTAGGGAGTTTTATAGAGTTTGAAGATTAGAGAGACTTAGACAGATTATGAAGAACATAGTTTTATTAGAATGGAGTTTTCATGCTTACAAATAAAATGAGAGGCAGCTACTCCTTTTATACTCCTTTTGTATACACTTAGAATAAACCTAGAAACATCTAAAAGAGGAAGGGAGAGACTCATGTGCTGGCGACTCCTTTTGTGCTGGCACTAGTGACTCATCTAAAGGAGGCGCGCCCCTGACCTTCTAGAATACTTCACTAGCCGTTGGAGTCAAGGTGTAAACCTTCCTTCTCTTGTAGAGTCTCTTCATTCCAACAGAAATCAGTTAGAAAAGGCTGTGAAACTTTGTGCTGTGAAAATTTTTGGGTTTTAAAACCTTGTGATATGAACTCAGCCTTGAGAGAAAACGTTTTTGGGAGTTTGGCCAAGTTATATCACGAGTTTGCATTGCTATAATGGTGGTCTAGGAATATGCATGACCTACTTAGAGCTAAGAGAATTTCTGAATTTGAATATGTTGAGAAAGTTTCTAAGTTAGCACAATCCAATCTGTTTGCTAGCAATGATATCTATTTGTTTGGTTTGTGTTCAAAAGAAAAGTTTTGTTCCAGTGAGTGTTCTAATGCTAGAATGTAATATAATCTTATCTTAGATGGTGATTATAGGAACCTGAGTCTTGTTTTTAAGAACTTAAACACAGGGAATTCGGTTGTCTATTTCTATTGCACATTTAATGAGGTTTTTATAGTGTTTGAAAAGAAGCAGGATATACATGTTATAGAGTTTGTTCCAAAAACAAGGAGGATTCAGGGTTTGGACAAACAAGTTGATTATGGACTAAAGGAACACTTGAGCAAGGAGTGGTGCCAAAACAGAGCAAGAACAGGACGTGCACAATAATCTTACCAGTTTGGAGATTGGATATGGGATCACACAAAGCAGCCGCTTCCAACATTCCAAGGTAAGTATGCCCTGAATCATACCTCCAAAGATTTTAATTTGTTTTCTTGCTTTGCAAATGAATTGGATTTGAGGTCAAATCCTTTCAAAAGATGAGGGGATGGTGCGATCCTAGATAGACCAGAAGAGGAGATTAAGCAACCTATCACTGACGAGGAGCAATGTCTGCAACTGGAGATGGACAAGGACAAGAATAATATAGATTTATGCAATGAGTCTGATGTGGAGCTGGACCAGGAGAAGCTCATGGACGTGGAGAGTCAAGAAAAGGAGGCCCATGAATTTTTTAATAGCCAATTAACTCATTATAGGGTTAAAGCACATAGAAAGCCCATTCTACAAGTGATTTGGGTCTGACTAAGAAGGAAAAGGAAACCCAAAGAGATTAAACCAATTGGGCTGCTTTAATTATTTTAATTTGTAATTAGATGACTTAAGTCGAGCCTAAACACTTAAATTAGACCAATTATGATTAGGGTTAGTAAGCTAAACCATTCTGGTTTAATAATTTAAGGTTTCCAGCCTTTAAAAGGCAGTTTCTTCCCCCTTGTACAGACAGGTACGAATTTTGAGTTAAAAAATAGCTTTTAAGCTTTTGTGTTCTTCCTTTGTGCTTTCCCTGTTCAGCCTATGAGAATTGACCATCACCTGGTGTAGGTGCTACAATCTGAATCCCTTAACTGTAGAGAGGCTGATCCTGAGTTTTGGAGATTCAAATTATCCTTTTGGTCAGCCATAACCCTAAGGAGAAGTCCACCCACATTTTTGGAGAGCAAGTAGCCTCCAATCCCATCACCACCCTCCTTCAAGTGATCCAGAGATTCATCACCTATCCAGGGACGCACCACACTTATATTAGGCGTGTTTAGGAGTGTTTGGCTACAAGTGTTATGAACCTCTATATAAATCTTATATACAACTCATTTTCGAAGTGTGAAATATAGATTTCTTTTTCTCTAAACTCTTTCTTATTCTCTCAGTCGATTCTCTCTCATTCTCAGAATAATTTTTCATCAAATCTTCATTCTTTCTTCATTCTTTAATTCTCACAATAAGCTTTCATGTAACGGTCCTATAAGTGCACTCACTTATCCCTATCCTAGGTTACCTAGCTAGCTTTCTATTTAAGGCCAAGCAGCCTACCTTTGTAAACAACAATGATATAATCTATCTCATTATCCTTATGGCTAAACTCTCTCTTCTTCATGTTTACTCATTGTTCATCCTCTAATCTATGCAAAACTTATCCTTTGATCTATTCAAAACAAACATGGTATCAGAGCAGCTCTTGCTTCTCTCATAACTTTTGCATTATTCTTCACCTTTCTTTCCTTTTTTCAATTCTTTCTTCGGCTAATATTCAAACGCTTTCCTTGAGATAATCATGGTTAAGTCTATCTTCTCTGAGATCCAAGATCCTCAGAACCATGGGTGATGAGTTGAAGAAGACTAGGTGTGGTTATCTGTTGTGTTAAGTTGTTTTTTAAGTTTAGCCGGTTCATATCGCCATTGTTGTACGGACTACTCTTCAAGGTTGCCTTTTCCAGCGGTCAAGACAGCTCCTTTCTTCATTTGAGTAGTGAAAGAAGCAAGCTTTAGCTCATCCGTGGTCTAAAAGGCACAAGAGTAGACGTTTTGTGCTAAGTGGGTGTGTGTCCGTACTCGTTTTCTTCAGCCAGAACTGAACCAGAGTCCGTACACTTTACCATTTTCTCTAAAAGAAGCTCATTTGACTTCAAGGCAGGCCGTTTCCAGCTCTTCAAGGACCGTTTTGAAATCCTAGAGTGGTTGCACAGCACTTTGAGCTAGAAATCCTCTTCCTTTCTCAAAATCCTTGTGTCCTCTGTTTATGGGTTTGTCTCCTTCCGTATAAGTGTGAGTTTCATCTGGAAGAAAGGGTTTTTTGACTGAACCAGAAGCAGTAATTGAAAGTCTCACTAAGTTGATTGTGGCCAAGTCTCTGCGTTCCTTCAAATGGAGAATACAAGGCCTATGGTCATCCCGTTCACTCTCAAGGGCCTTAACTATCTTCTTTTGTCCAGAATGGTGAAGACTACTCTTGGAGGCTGGGGATTAGGAATGCATCTTCTACTAGATGAAGCACCTCCAAAAGCGTTTCAACAAGAAGATGGACAAGAAATCATGGTCATTGATGAAGAAAAATGGATTCAGGAAGACCAGTTTGTGTTATCCATTATTCAAACTTCTCTGGATGGACCTATCTTGGAACCCTACTGATATTGTAAAAGTGTCCGGGAACTATGGGAAACACTCAAGAAGGTTTACGGCAATACTAATAATCTAAGTAGAGTGTTTGAAGTGAAAAGGGCAATCAATAATCTCCACCAAGAAGACTTGGAATTCACGACACACTTTGGCAAATTCCGCTCCCTATTGGCTGAGCTTGAAATGCTTAGACCTAACTCTACTGATCCAGAGGTTCTTTTTGCAAGGCGTGAACAGGACAATGTCTGTAGTCTTCTTCTCACCTTGAATCCAATGTACAATGATCTGATCAAGCATCTCCTTATATCGGACAAACTCCCATCTCTTGAAGAAGTGTGTTCTTACATTTAGAGAGAACAAGGATCTCATGGTCTCTTCAGTGGAAGAGGTGAACTTGTGACGGCAAACAAGGGTGTGTACTTCAAGCAAGATGATAGGAGAGGGTTGTTCTGTGATCATTGCAAGAGGAAGGGCCATACTAAAGACAAATGCTGGATTCTTCACCCATATCTCAAGCCACCAAAGTTCAAAGATGTCCGAGCAAACATTACCAAGACTAAGGCTGAACCGGGAGGACCATCTTCACGCAGTTCAGAAGGAGATGGCATGGCGGTTATCAATGCTCAGGTTGCACAGATAGCTGATCAGGATCAGGTGGTGAAGCGGTCAGAACTTAATGATCCTATCAAAGCCCTGAAAGAAAGCTATGGTAATGTTATGGGTATATCTTTTCATGCTTTGTCTTACACCTTAAAACTAAAAGAAAATCTTTTAGTAATTGATTCTGGAGCCTCCCACCATATGATTAGCAATGTTGAATTGATCAAGAACTTAGAACCAGCTCAGGGACATGTTATTATTGCTAATGGGGAAAGAATTCCAATTAAGGGGATAAGGAATCTAAAGTTATTTGATAGGGAAACTAAAGCTTTCTTTATGCCTGACTTCACTTCTAATCTAGTATCTGTTCATAAGGCCACTAATGACTTGGATTGCAATGTTATCTTTACTCCTAATGATGTGCATTTTCAGGATATTAAGACAAGCAAGTTGCTTGGGAAAGGAATAACTAAGGATGGTCTTTATCTGCTGGAAGATGATCAAGCTTTAGCTTCTGTTTTATGTTCTGTAGACTCTGTTTCTGCTTATGCTAATAATGCTTTATGGCATGCTAGATTTGGACATCCCCACTCTCGGGCCTTAAGCTTAATGTTGCATAATGTTGTGTTTAAAAATGATGATTATGAGCTTGTGTTTTAGGCAAACATTGCAAATCTATTTTCCCTAAGTCTAATATGGTTTATGAAAAAGGTTTTGATCTTGTGTACTCAGATGTTTGGACTGCCCCTAGTTTATCTAGAGAAAATCATAAATATTTCATCACCTTTATAGATGAGAAATCCAAATATACTTGGTTAACCTTGTTGCAATCCAAAGATAGAGCTTTAAAAGCCTTTGTTAATTTTCAGAACTATGTTACTAACCATTTTAATGCAAGGATCAAAATCTTTAGAACATACAATGGTGGGGAGTATACAAGTAATGCCTTTAAAGATCATCTAAATAAGCATGGTATTCTTCATCAAACAAGTTGCCCCTATAAACCCCAACAGAACGGTGTGGCTGAGAAGAAAAACCGTCACTTGATAGAAGTGGCCAGGTCAATGATGTTCCAATCCAAGGTTCCAAATAGGTTTTAGGGAGATGCGGTTCTTACAGCCTGTTATCTCATTAACAGGATTCCCACAAGAGTTCTCAATGATCTCTCGCCATTTGTGGTATTGAACTCTACTAAGCCTTCTTTAGCTCACCTAAAAGTATTTGATTGTTTGTGTTTTGTTCTAGAACCAAACTAGATGCTAAGAGTACAAGATAAATGTTCATTGGGTATTCCACTACCGAAGAGGCTATAAGTGTTATGATCCTGAAGCTAGAAAGGTTCTTGTGTCCCGAGATGTTAAATTTATTGAGAACAAAGGCTACAATGGTGACCAACAGTGGGATGACTTGGCTGACCTTACTGGCATCTCCTTGGACCGGGCCACTAGTCTTAGGAACATCTTTGATCACCTTGGCATTCCTCTACCGCAACAACCGGGTTCTGCCACTGTTTCATGTCCCAAGCCTGGTTCATTATTGAAATATAAGTTTACTTAAGAGTTTAAGAGATTCATGATTGAAACAAGAGAATAGGGAGAATGAAGTTTTTATTACTTCTTGCTTAGATTACATAATGGCGATTACATGATTTATATAGAAAGATTATAAGGAATATCCATAGCATATAATTAAGCATCTTGGAGCGTGGTCAAGGTGAGCTGGAGCCGCCCTTTTGTGCTGGCAAGGTAGCGTTATCCAGTCTCCTTCTAGAACCTTTCTCCTTTAACCTTCATAAACACTCCTTAATTCCAACACTCCCCTTCAATTTTAGCCATGTATGAATGGTTAAACTTGGATATCATGAGAAACCACCTCATTAAAAACCTTAAAATGCAAAACCCAGTGGGACAAAAACATTCTAATGGAAAAAGAGTATGGTTCTCATGATAAGGGGAGATTATGGACTTGGAATCTCCATAAATCCAAGCTTTGGAAGAATGAACTCACAGACCTTTGAGCTAGCGGCCTTTGTAAATATATCTGCCAATTTCTCAGAGCTTCTTGTGTAGCAGGGCAGATTAACTCCTTTCTCTACAGCTTCCCTGACCTTGTGGCAGTCAACTTCAATGTGCTTGGTCCTCTCATGGAATACTGAATTGGAGGCTATATGGATGGCTGCTTGATTATCACAGTGCATTGCAATAGGAGTCTTGACTTCAATTCCTAAATCTTTAAGGAGAGCCTTGAGCCATATGCATTCGGTAGTTAGCTTCCTCATTGCCCTATATTCAGCTTCAGCACTTGAACATGACACAACCTTCTGTTTCTTGGTTTTCCAGGTAACAAGATTTGCTCCAATGAAAGTGCAATACCCAGTGGTAGACTTCCTATCATGTCTGTCTCCAGCCCAATCAGCATCACAATATCCCACAATCTCAGTTTTCTTATTGTTCCCCATCCAGATTCCTTGAGCATGAGTTCCTTTGAGATATCTTAGGATTCGATCTGTCATCCTCCAATGGCACATCTTAGGCGTTTGCATGTGTTGACTTACCTGATTCACAGCAAAGCACAAATCAGGTCTGGTAATAGTAAGATAAATTAGCTTACCAACTAATCTCCTGTAGAGCTTAGTATCCTCAAATGCGTCTTCTTCCTGCTCCCCCGGAGTTCCAACTTTATAGCCTTCTTCTAACGAGGTTTTAGCTTCCTTGGCTTATAGCATTGCTTCATCTCTTAATAAATCAAGTATTGGACAGAAACTACAAAGGGTACTATTACTATGATAAGCTTGCGGATCAGGTGATAAGAGAAGGGGGACAGCTACGTGAGTGATAAGGAAGCTGTGTGTATGTGTGATAAGGAGCTTGTATAAGTGATAAGCTCCTTGTAACGGTCCTATATGTTCTTCTGCTTATCCCTAGTCTAAGGAACCTACCTAGCTTTCTATTTAAAGGCTGTGTAGCCACTCTTTGTATTTAACAATGAAATAATCGAATATATTTTTCCTCCTTATGGCTGATACTCTCATTCCTCCATACTCATTCATTGTTCATCCTTAAACTATCATTCTTAATCTTATAAAATTATCATGGTATCAGAGCAGCTTTTAATCCTTCCTTAAACTTCTGCAAAACTTCTACACATTTTCTCTGTTTTTCAAATCGGTTTCTTGCTAAAAACGCTTTCTTTGTGATAATCATGTCTAAGTATATCTTCTCTGAGATCTAAGATCCTCAGATTCATGGGTGATGAGTTGAAGAAGGCTAGGCATGGTTATCCCATGTGTTTAGTTGTTTTTAAGCTTTGTTTACCTCTTTTCGCCATTGTTGTACGGATGACTCTCCAAGGTAGCTCCTCTCAACGGGTCAAGACAGCTCCTTTCTTCATCTAAGTGGTGAAAGAAGCATCCTTTAGTTCATCCGTGGTCTGTGAGGCACTAGAGAAGGTGTTTTGTGTAAAGGGGTTGTGTGTCCGTACTCGTCTTCTTCGGCTAAAACCCTCTAGAGTCCGTACACTTCATTATTCACTCTAAAGATAGCTCATTTCTCTTCAAGACAAATCATTTCTAGTTGTTTAAGGAACGTTGTGGAATCCTAACGTGGTAGTATAGTGTTTTGTGCTAGAAACCCACCTCAAGCGTGTGCAAACCTTTAGCTTACTGTTACTGGGTTCGCATCCGTCCGTACAAGCCTGTGCAAACCTTTTGACATGATCCAGGACAGGAAGGACGAGTATCAGAACGAGCAAACGGATGAACAAGAAGAAGGGACGAGCGGACGATCGGACGAACGAAGGAACGACCTTGGTCATGGCCTACGAACGAACCAGGTCGAGGTTCCGGACGAACATGTGAACGTGCACGGCTGTACCAACGACCACGGCTGCGACCTGTCCCTCGACCACGTCGGCGACCCGTCTCTCGACCATGTCCGCGACCCATTTCTCGACCACGTCCGGGACCCGTCTCTCGACCACATCCGCGACCCGCCAATCGACCATGTCTGCGACCCGTCTCTCGACCACTCGACTGGCCCCAGCCTTGACCCTTTGATCAGCCCCGGCTTCAACCATTCGACCACTTGACAAGTCCAACCC
Organism: Streptanthus diversifolius; assembly: GCA_039880935.1. Lineage (NCBI taxonomy): Eukaryota > Viridiplantae > Streptophyta > Magnoliopsida > Brassicales > Brassicaceae > Streptanthus > Streptanthus diversifolius. The sequence goes on from JAXGFM010000013.1 coordinate 4,452,481, forward strand.
CAACCCGGCCTCGACCAAGGTTTAACCTCAACCGGACTTTCACTCGACCATGGACCGACTCGACCAGGATCATCGACCCATGGACCATTCCGGAGGGACCTTTGACCTGCGCCAGAACTAAGGTTCTCAAAGACCGTATTGGAGTGTTCCTTTGTACATCTAAGCCGATTGACTATCATTTGGGTATGATACTAAGGCTTTAGGCAAACTGAATTATGTGATTGGGAAGGGAATACATTTTTGTGCTCTTTTTCCCTCTTTTGGGTTTTTCCTAATGGGTTTTTCCAAAAGGGGTTTTTAATGAGGCCCAAATGTATTCTCACATGTCCAATTGCATACGGCCTTTTGCTGATAATTTCTTAGGCCCATTTGTGCGGCCCAATTATGTTTTTGTCATAATTTTCGAATGATTTTTCAAACTTCTCATTTAATGTTTTTGTTGTCCATGTAAGTCAAGTCTTGCATGGTGTAGAAACTTGTGCTTTCCATGCAAGCCTTTGACCCATGCAAAACCTTAGGGCTTGTTTCTATTTCTACACGGCCAAGAACACCATTGTAGACATCGAATCTTTTCATAAAACTTCTCTTTGAAAGTTAAGAGTTTTCGATCAAAATAATCAGTGTGTCATATCTAATTTCTCTCCTAAGACTCCTCCTGGTGTGTAATATCCTTGAGCCGCTTTGGAAACCCCTGTTCTTTCTATTGGTGCGTCATATCCAATCTAAGGACCAGGCCGGATTGATAAAAATCGCCATCTTCTTATCTTGAATATTCGTTACCCTCACTTGTCCATTACTTCCTCTTTGTTCCTTTGTCATTTTCTTCATTTGTCCACCTTGCCTATCCGCTTCTTTTCCTTATAAACGCTGCATCTACTTTTCCAAAAATCATTGTCCAGCTTGTTGACGTGACTGAGTTGTGATCCTACCCATTAGGATCATATCAAAAGGTATCAGAGCACCAACAGGCTGTACTCTTAACCCTATCTCTTGTTTAATCTATTTTTTTCTATCCGCTTGTGTTAGTAAATCATTTCATTAGATCTATCTTGTAGAACCGTTTGATCTGGCCAATACTTTGTGAATAATGGCAGGTGAAGAGTCTGAATCAGATGGTGAATCACACCACACTCGTTTGCTGGATGAACTTACCGTGCGTATGCATAACATGATGGAAGAGCGGTTCATCTCCATGCAAGCTGGATTACGAGATGGCCTACGTGAGGACATAAGGCACATCTTCCCTGAACCGCGACCAGATAGGCGACGAGCTTTGTTCCAGCAACAAGAACAACCCCGTCCAGAATAACATAACAGGGCATCAACACAAAATGCCAGAACCCCGGATCAACATACTAGAACGCCTGGACCGAGAAAAGAGGTTTCTTCCATAAGAAACCCGGCCGATCAAAGCTTCCTTGGTGATGAAGCCGCGTCACACTTTTACCCAAGTGACTATTCAAATCATAGTCTAAGAAGGCCTAGGCAAATGCGTGAATCAAGACCACCACCACCCCAAGACAGCATCAACAATTTGAAACTCAAAATACCAGCCTTTCATGGCAAAAATGATTCCACTCTTTCTTTGAATGGGAACAAAAGATGGAATTAGTTTTTAATTGTCATACTTTACTGATTTTAATAAAGTGAATGTGGCAGTGACGAAATTTTATGATTATGCTTTCAGCTGGTGGGACCAGACGGTGATATCCAGAAGGCGCAATGGGGAGCCTCCAATTGAGACATGACAAGAGCTAAAACATGTCATGCGCAAGCGCTTTGTGCCCTCCCATTTCCACCGTGAACTCCACTTAAGACAGATAACTGACTCAGGGTAGTCGTGGAGTGGAGTACTATTTTCAAGAAATGGAGACCTTGTTGATTCTTGCTGGAGTTACTGAGGACCGTGAGGCCACAATGTCACGGTTCTTGGGAGGTCTCAACCGGGACATTCAAGACCGCTTGGAACTTTAACATTATGTGGAGCTTGAAGAGCTTCTCCATAAAGCCATCTTGATTGAGCAACAGCTCAAACGTAAACCTACTAATCGTCCTACTTTTGGTGCAGGAGCATATGGAACTAAACCGCCTTACCACCGAGATTTTAAAACCACACGGCCTGTCGACCCTAAACCATTTTCGTCAAGGCCGGAGCCCAACTCATTTGCCAATAAGATGGACAAGGGCAAGGCTACTGAAAGACCCACCCGGTCTAGGGATCTAAGATGTTTTAAATATCAAGGCCTAGGGCACTATGCCAATGAGTGTGTAAATAAAAAGGTTATGGTTCTTTTGGAGAATGGGGAGATCCAAACCGAGGAATAGGCCAAGGATCTAGAGCCGGTCTATGATCGATACTTGGACGATGTAGAGGAGCCTCCAGTTCAAGACCAGTTACTGGTTACTAGGCGTGCTCTAAGTGTTCAGTCCAAAGCTAAGGAACCCGACCAGCGAGAAAATCTATTCCATTCTAGGTGTTTTGTCAAAGGAAAAGTATGCAGTCTCAACATTGATGGCGGCAGTTGCACCAATGTAGCAAGTGAAAGCATGGTCTAGAAACTTGGGTTAGAAGTTACTAAGCATCTGCGACCCTATCCTTTGCAATGGCTCACTGAAGCAAGGGAACTTCGAATGACCCAACAGGTCAAGGTACCTCTGGAGATAGGCAGCTATAAGGATGAGGTCTTGTGTGACGTGCTTCCCATGGAAGCTGGTCATATCTTGCTTGGTAAACCTTGGTAGTCTGACCGGAAGGTCATTCATGATGGGTATATTAACAAGTATCATTTCACCTATCAGAACCGAAAGGTAACCCTTGTTCCTATGACTCCACAAGAAGTGTATAAAGATCACTTATACGTGAAACAAGAAAAGCATCATGAAGGTAGTGTTCTAGAACCTAAGAGTAAAACCAACTTTTTATTAAAGCTAGTGGAATTAATAAGAACTTAGATGAGCAACGACCTATATTCTTACTATATTATAAGGAGACTTGCCACCATGCTACTAACCTACAGCCGGCCTTGCCGAGCGAGATGTCTAAGTTATTGCAGGAGTTTCAGGATGTGTTCCCTGAGGAATGCATGCCAGGATTACCACCAATCCGTGGTAATGAACACCAAATCGATCTTGGCCCTGGAGCGGTCCTACCAAACCGACCAGCCTACCGTACTAATCCAGTGGAAACCAAAGAGATACAGAACCAAGTTGAAGAGTTAATGCGTAAGGGGCATATCCGTGAAAGTCTAAGCCCATGTGTGGTTCATGTGCTATTGGTTCCCAAGAAGGATGGTAAATACCGGATGTGTGTTGATTGCTGAGCAAACAACAACATCACGGTCAGGTATCGTCACCCTATTCCTAGACTTGATGATATGCTTGATGAACTTCATGGTTCTAGGTTGTTTTCTAAAATAGATCTTAGAAGTGGGTATCATCAAATTAGGATGAAAGAAGGAGATGAGTGGGAAACAGCGTTTAAAACAAAACAAGGTCTTTATGAATGGCTTGTGATGCCATTTGGGCTTACAAACGCACCTAGTACCTTTATGAGACTTATGAATCATGTACTTAGAGAATACATAGGTCATTTTGTGGTTGTATATTTTGATGATATATTGATTTATAGCAAGAACCTAAATGATCATGTTAAACATGTTCAGGCTGTCTTAGAAGTGTTAAGGAAGGAACAATTGTTTGCCAACCTAGAAAAATGTACTTTTTGTTCAGATAACGTGGTGTTTCTAGGTTTTGTTGTTAGTGCAGATGGAGTTAGTGTGGACCAAGAAAAAGTAAAGGCAATTCAAGAATGGCCTGTACCAAATAACGTGAGTGACGTCCACAGCTTCCATGGCTTGGCTGGGTTCTACAGGCGATATGTTAAGCACTTTAGTACCATTGCCGCCCCCTTAACAGAAATTATTAAAAATGATGTGGGGTTTAAGTGAGAACAACCTCAGGAGCAAGCCCTCCAGACACTCAAAGATAAGCTTACCCATGCACCTTTACTTGCTCTCCATAACTTTTCTAACACTTTCGAAATATAATGTGATGCCTCAGGTCTAGGTATTGGAGCTGGTCTTATGCAGGAACACAAGCCCATTGCTTATTTTAGTGAAAAATTGGGAGGTGCTACTCTAAATTACCCAACGTATGACAAAGAACTATATGCTCTGGTGAGGGCTCTTCAAACTTGGCAACATTACTTGTGGTCCAAGGAATTTGTCATCCACACGGATCATGAGTCCCTAAAACATCTGAAAGGGCAACAAAAACTCAACAAGCGCCATGCCAAGTGGGTAGAATTTATAGAAACATTCCCCTATGTAATAAAGTACAAACAAGGAAAAGAAAACATTGTGACCGACGCCTTGTTTAGAAGGTATGCACTTATTTCTATGTTAGAAGTTAAATTACTTGGTTTGGAACACATTAAAGAATTGTATCCAACTGACCCTGACTATGGAGAGATCTATAAGTCTTGCACTAAGTGTTCTACAGGTCATTACTTCCAACAAGACGGTTTTCTTTTCTATGAAAATAGGCTTTGTGTGCCAAGGTGTTCTCTTAGAGAGTTGTTTATACAAGAATCCCACGCTGGAGGGCTCATTTCGGCATTGCCAAAACTTTGTCTATTATGCGGGAGCATTTCTATTGGCCACACATGAAAAAGGAGGTTGAACGAATTTGTAACCGACGCGTAACATGTAAGATGGCTAAGACCACATCTCAGCCACACGGTGTGTATCAACCTCTCCCTATCCCTAAGTACCCTTGGACCGACTTGTCCATGGATTTTATCTTAGGTTTGCCTAGGACTAGACATGGCAAGGATTCGATATTTGTAATAGTTTATAGATTCTCTAAGATGTCTCACTTTGTGGCTTGTAGCAAAATGGATGATGCCACCTATATAGCTAATCTTTCTTTAAGGAGGTTGTGTGTCTTCATGTTATGCCAAGGTCAATTGTGTCTGATAGAGACACAAAGTTTTTAAGTCACTTTTGGAGAACTTTGTGGGCAAAATTAGGAACTAAACTTTGTTTTTCAACTACTTGTCATTCAGAAAGTGATGGGCAGACAGAAGTAGTAAATAGGACTCTAGGTTCCCTTTCACGTACCTTTGTCAAGAATAATATTAGAACATGGAAAGAAAGTTTACCTCATGTAGAGTTTGCATATAATCATGCTGTCCATTCTGCCTCCAAATTTTCTCCATTCCAAATTGTTTATGACTTTAATCCTTTATCACCCATTGATTTACTTCCTCTACCTTTGAGTGAAAGGAAAAGTTTAGATGGTAAACAAAAGGCCCAGCTGGTCCAAAGGATACATGCTGAAGCCCGTGCCAACATAGAGGCAAAAACAAGTATGTATGAGAAATTAGCTAATAAAGGCCTTAAGAAAGTTGTCTTTCAGCCGGGAGACCAAGTGTGGATACACCTCAGGAAGGAACGATTCCCTGTTGAGCGACGTTCAAAGCTTCTACCTAGAGTTGATGGTCCATTCACTATCACCAAACGCCTAAATGACAATGCCTACGTCGTGGATCTACAAGGTAAGTATGCTATTAGTTCAAGTTTCAATGTTGCTGATCTTATTCCTTTATGTGCAAATGATCAGGATTTGAGGACAAATCCTTTTCAAGAAGGGGGGAATGACATGATCCAGGACAGGAAGGACGAGTATAAGAACGAGCAAACGGACGAACAAGAAGAAGGGATGAACAGACGATCGGACGAACGAAGGAACGACCTTGGTCATGGACTACGAACGAACCAGGTCGAGCTTCCGGACGAACATGTGAACGTGCACGGCTGTACCAACGACCATGGCTGCGACCTGTCCCTCGTCCATGTCTGCGACCCATCTCTCGACCATGTTCACGACCCGTTTCTCGACCACGTCTGTGACCTGTCTCTTGACCACGTCTGCGACCCGCCCCTCGACCATGTCCGCGACCCGTCTCTCGACCTGATGGGGTCATCCATGCTACACCAACCCGGTACTTGGAGGATGAGGTCCAGGCAGCTCCCTATGTGTCTCACCGCATCATGACCAGGAGCAGAGCTGCCCAAGGAGTGCAAGACCAGAGCCGGGACCAGGAACAAACTCATGAAGATCAAGCTGGAGTCAACTCAGTCCAAGCACAAGACCGAGGAGGAGGAAGGGAGATTGAAAACACCAGCCAGCCGTTTGACCATGATCAGCTGGGTGTTCCTGACCAGAACATCCATGCACACAGCCTTAGGGATAAAGTCTTGTGTGTCCTAATTATCCTTGTGTAAGGGCACCCTTTAAGACTTTAGATGATTAGGGTACTCTTTTCCTTTCTAAGTTTACAATAATAGGTTCTTGGAAAGGTTTTTAATGAGACCTGAAAGTCTAAGGCATCAAGCCTAGTGTCCCATTGGTTTTAATGTGGATATGTCCACTTAAAATCAATTAGGCTTGATTCTATCTTAGGCATTTGTTTAGCCTTTTATATCTTGTTTTATGACTCGTTAAATGACTTAGTTGTATTTGGGTTTAGTTGTTTTGTTGACCACGGGTCTTGTGGTCAACTAGGTCATGTGTGTAGCCTATAAAAGGCAAACCCTTATTCATTTTTATAGAGACAATTAGAACCCAAAACCTTGTTCACGGCCGCCTAGGTCTTTCTATGCTTACTTGTGTGTGAGTGTGTCTCCAAGTAAGGATGAGAGTTCCTTTGAAGATCGAGTGTGTCTCTCTTCAAGGAAGGCTGTATCCAAGCCTGTCACAGCTTGGTGTGTTGCGCTCAATCCATATTCAGTTCGCTCAAACCCCTTTTCTTCATTTCCCATTTTAAAGCCGCTTCCGAGTTCCTTCCGTACCGCTCACGCTCTCGCCTGCTCAATCGACCAAGACATTGTCCGGCTGTTTGTAGTCACGCCCACAAGGTCACCACCGGTCGTGTTCCCAGTCGGCGCCAAGGACCCCCGCTTTTCTTTACGACCCACAACCTGCCCAAGCGCCACCACCACCACAACCGAGAGCACCTCCACCACTTTGTCCGGAGCAAGACATGGAGAGCCTGTCCGAGGAAGAAGCCTTCCCAGCCCAATTCAGAAGGCCAAGACACAGAGAGAGGAGGTTTCCTGAAGAAAGGGGCCATCACCACCCACCTAGTGCTCACTCCCCACACCTCAAGATCACGCTTCCCACCTTTCGCGGCAAGGTAGACCCGGAAGCATACTTCGATTGGGAGAGAAGGATGGATCACATCTTTGATGTCTATGGGTTTGAAGAACCCAAGAAGGTGGCTTATGCAGCAGCTCAACTCACTGATCATGCCATATCCTGGTGGGATAAAGACTCAGCCAAAAGAAGAACGAGAGGAGAGGAGCTGGTTAGATCATGGGAGATCATGAAGTTCATGATGAAAGGAAGATACATTCCACCCATGTACCATAGGGAGCTTCAGAAGAAGTTTAGAAAGCTCAGCCAAGGCCAAAGGAGGGTAGAAGAGTATTTTGGAGAGTTTGAATATCCGAGGAACCGGCTTGGATTAGAAGATGCCGAGGAGACTCTCATGGCTCAATTCTTGGATGGTCTTCAAGAGAAGATTGCTAGCAAGGTGGAGATGTACTCGTACAATGATCTCAATGAGCTACTACACCTAGACACACAAGTGGAGAGTCAGCTCAAGATAAAGACCCGGACAAGGGCAGTGATCAACAACCCTTGGAGACCTACTGCCTCAGGTTCCAATCCGCCAAGCATCTAGCTCTAATCCGGCCTTCAACAGGCAATCTGACCGAGGCAAGGCTGTAGGACATCTAACACGACCACCCTACAAGCCTAGGGAGACCACCCCTGCCCCAAGGCCTGAAGTTCGACCCGCCTCCACTGGACCTAAGACCCGAGACATCATGTGTTTCAAATGTCGGGGCCGCGGGCACTATGCAAGGGATTGCCCTAATCCAAGGGCAATGATCATCACTCCAGCCGGTGAATATGAGTCTCAGGACGAGATGGAGCCTTCTGAGGAGGCTGATGAAGAGGAGGATGAAGTAGCCTACCCTGAAGAGGGTGATCTCTTAGTCTCAAGGAGAGTTCTCATCACCATACAAGAACCGGATGAGACAGCCCAAAGGGAGAATATCTTTCACACTCGTTGCATGGTAAGTGGCAAGGTATGTTCCTTAATCATTGATGGTGGTTCATGTGCCAATGTGGCTAGTGCATATATGGTTGAGAAATTGAACTTGACAGCCACCAAGCATCCTAGACCATATAGATTAAGGTGGTTGAATAATAGGACTGAATTGAAGATTAATGAGCAAGTTAAGGTTTCCTTTAGCATAGGCAAATATGTTGATGAGGTTCTTTGTGATGTAGTTCCTATGCAAGCCACTCATATCTTGTTAGGCAGACCTTGTCAATTTGATAGGGAAGTTGTGCATGATGGTAGGACCAATAAGTACACATTAATGATGAATAAAAAGCGGATTAGCCTAGCTCCATTATTGCCTGCCCAAGTCCATGAGATGCAGATTAAGTTATCTAAGGAAAAATGCATGACTAAGACCAACTTCTTGATTGCACCTAGTGATATTAGGCGTTCACTCTTTGATCCTACTTGCCAAGTAGTTTTGATTGTTTATTAGGATTTGTTGAATGTTGGATCTACTAATGCGGTCTTGCCAAGGGAAATCCGAGCTCTTCTTGACAGGTACAAAGATGTCTTCCCAAAGGAGATACCAGCTGGCTTACCACCATTGAGGGGCATTGAGTACCAGATCGATTTCATTCCTGGAGCCCAACTTCTAAACCGGCCAGCTTACCGATTCAATCCAACCGAAGCTAAGGAACTTTAAGCTCAATTCAGGGACCTTATGGCCAAGGGATATGTGAGGGAGAGTCTTAGTCCCTGTGTCGTGCCTGTACTCCTGGTGCTCAAGAAGGATGGCTCCTACAGGATGTGTGTGGATTGCCGAGCAATCAACAATATCACCATCAAACACCGCCATCCAATCCCAAGACTTGATGATATGTTGGATGAACTCAGTGGAGCAATAATATTTTCCAAGGTGGACTTGAAGAGTGGATACCACCAAGTGAGGATGAGAGAAGGTGATGAGTGGAAGACAGCTTTCAAGACCAAGCATGGGTTGTATGAATGGCTAGTCATGCCGTTTGGGCTCTCCAATGCTCCCAGCACATTCATACGCCTCATGCACCATATCCTTAGACCTTTCATGGGCAAGTTTTTAGTTGTTTACTTTGATGATATACTGATTTATAGCTCTTGTCTATCTGATCATGTGATGCACTTGGAACAAGTCTTAGAAACTCTTAGGAAGGAACATATGTATGCTAATTTGGCTAAGTGTATCTTTTGCACAGAAGAAGTTGTTTTCCTTGGTTTTGTTGTCAGCTCACAGGGACTTAGAGTGAACCTAGAGAAGATAGAAGCTATCCTTCGCTGGCCCAGACCTACCATCATCAGCCAGATCAGAAGCTTCCATGGATTAGCTAGCTTCTACCGGCGGTTTGTGAAGGATTTCAGTACCTTAGCTGCTCCCCTGACATCTCTGATCAAGAAGAACACTGGTTTTGAATGGGGAGAGGCTCACGAGAGGGCCTTCTTGGAGCTCAAGTATCAGCTAACTAACGCCCCAATCCTTGCCTTGCCAAACTTTAAAAAGAACTTTGAGGTTGAGTGTGATGCCTCAGGAGTAGGCATTGGAGCGGTTCTAACCCAAGGAGTACGACCAGTAGCTTATTTCAGTGAGAAGCTGACTGGTGCTACACTGAACTACCCTAGCTATGACAAGGAGTTAGAAGATCATGAGCTTAAGACTGTATATGAGGAGCATGGGACAGGAGCTTACACTAATTCTTTCTCCACAATGGGTTCCTCTTCAAAGACAAAAGGTTGTGCATTCCTCAATGTTCAATGAGGGAGTTACTAGTGGAAGAGGCTCACGGTGGTGGTCTTATGGGGCACTTTGGGACTGAGAAAACTTTGAGTGTTCTTAAGGAACACTTCTACTGGCCTAGGATGAAGAAGATGGTGACCACTCATTGTGATAGATGCATCAAATGCAGGAAGGCCAAATCCAGGCTCCAACCCCACGGTTTATACTTGACATTGCCGGTTCCCACACTGCCATGGGTGGACATCTCTAAAGATTTTGTCCTAGGATTGCCCAAGATTCAGCACAAGGATTCAGTATTTGTGGTGGTAGACCGGTTCTCCAAGATGGCTCACTTCATTCCTTGTTCCAAGACCAATGATGCATCTCAGACTGCCACCTTGTTCTTTAAGGAGGTAGTGAGGCTCCATGGCATTCCAAGGACGATTGTGTCTGACCGGGATACAAAATTCTTGTCCCACTTCTGGAGGACCTTATGGAAGAAGCTTGGCACCAAGCTTCTGTTTTCTACTACCTGCCACCCCCATACAGATGGACAGACTGAGGTGGTGAACCGCACCCTAGGAGCCCTATTGAGGTCAACCATTGGACGCCATTTGACGACTTGGATGGAGAGTCTTCCTTTGGTAGAGTTTTCTTACATCTCAGCCAAGCACTCCACACCCCGCATGTCCCCTTTGAAGCTGTCTATGGCCGCAACCCAGACACACTCCTGAGCTTGGCACCATTGTCCCCAGCCGAGACTATAGACCTTGAAGGAGAAGCTAAAGCCGCGGCATTGAAGAAGATCTTTGAGCAAGTCCATGGGATAATTGAGAAGAGGAATGACCAGATCAAGACAAGGATCAACAAGAAGAGGAAGCAACTAGTGTTTCAACAAGGAGACTGGGTGTGGTTGCACTTAAGACCAAAGCGTTTTCCCAACAAAAGGAAGCATAAGCTGGATTTCCGAGGAGATTGGCCGTTTCAAGTGGTGGAGCGAATCAATGACAATGCCTACAGATTCAAGCTACCAGGTGAGTATAATGTGTCTTCTTCTTTCAATGTCTCTGACTTGTCCCCTTTTGATGTGCAGGATGTTGGTTCTTTAGAGACCAAAGCGCTTGAAAAGGGTGGGGATGATGGGGTCATCCATGTTACATCAACCCGGTACTTGGAGGATGAGGTCTAGGCAGCTCCCTATGTGTCTCACCGCATCATGACCAGGAGCAGAGCTGCCCAAGGAGTGCAAGACCAGAGCCGGGCCCAGGAACAAACTCATGAAGATCAAACTGGAGTCAACTCAGTCCAAGCACAAGACCGAGGAGGAGGAAGGGAGATTGAAGACACCAGCCAGCCGTTTGACCATGATCAGCTGGGTGTTCCTGACCAGAACATCCATGCCCACAGCGTTAGGGATAAGGTCTTGTGTGTCCTTACTATCCTTGAGTAAGGGCACCTTTTAAGATCTTAGATGATTAGGGTACTCTTTTCCTTTCTAAGTTTACCATAATTGGTTCTTGGAAAGGTTTTTAATGAGACTGAAAGTCTAAGGCATCAAGCCTAGTGTCCCATTGGCTTTAATGTGGATATGTCCATTTAAAATCAATTAGGTTTGATTCTATCTTAGGCATTTGTTTAGCCTTTTATATCTTGTTTTATGACTCGTTAAATGACTTAGTTGTATTTGGGTTTAGTTGTTTTGTTGACCACTGGTCTTGTGGTCAACTAGGTCATGTGTGTAGCCTATAAAAGGCAAACCCTTATTCATTTTTATAGAGACAATTAGAACCCAAAACCTTGTTCACGGCCGCCTAGGTCTTTCTATGCTTCTTTGTGTTAGTGTGTCTCCAAGTAAGGAAGAGAGTTCCTTTGAAGATCGAGTATGTCTCTCTTCAAGGAAGGCTGTATCCAAGCCTGTCACAGCTTGGTGTGTTGCCCTCAATCCATCTTCAGTTCGCTCAAACCCCTTTTCTTCATTTCCCATTTCAAAGCCGCTTCCGAGTTCCTTCCGTACCGCTCACGCTCTCGCCTTCTCAATCGACCAAGACATTGTCCGGCCGTTCGTAGTCACGCCCACAAGGTCACCACCGGTCGTGTTCCCAGTCGGCGCCAAGGACCCCCACTTGTCTTTACGACCCACAGCCGGCCGCTTGTTCTCGTTCCGTCCCTAAGCCGAGACCGGTTTGACTGCGCCAAGGCCCATCTGTGCCGCCCGTTCTTCCCGACCGTAACACGCACCCACTCGACCACTCCCTTGCCCAGATGGTTTTGCCTGTATCACAACCACTCGACTGGCCCCAGCCTCGATCCTTTGATCAGCCCCGGCTTCGAACATTCGACCGGTCCTGGCCTCGACCACTTGACCAGTCCAACCCCGACCCGGCCTCGACCAAGGTTTAACCTCAACCGGACTTTCACTCGACTATGGACCGACTCGACCAGGATCATCGACCAATGGACCATTCCAGAGGGAACTTTGACCCGTGCCAGAACTATGGTTCTCCAAGACCGCATTGGGGCGTTCCTTTGTGCATCTAAGCCGGATGACTATCATTTGGGTATGGTGATAAGGCTTTACGCAAACTGAATTATGTGATTGGGAAGGGAATACATTTTTGTGCTCTTTTTCCCGCTTTTGGGTTTTTCCTAATGGGTTTTTTCAAAAGGGGTTTTTAATGAGGCACAAATGTATTCTCACATGTCCAGTTGTATAAGGCCTTTTGCTGATAATTTCTTAGGCCCATTTGTGCGGCCCAATTATGTTTTTGTCATAATTTTCGAATGATTTTTCAAACTTCTCATTTAATGTTTTTGTTGTCCGTGTAAGTCAAGTCTTGCATGGTGTGGAAACATGTGCTTTCCATGCAAGCCTTTGACCCATGCGAAACCTTAGGGCTTGTTTCTATTTCTACACGGCCAAGAACACCATTGTAGACATCGAATCTTATAATGAAACTTCTCTTTGAAAGTTAAGAGTTTTCGATCAAAATAAGCAGTGTGTCATATCTGATTTCTCTCTTAAGCCTCCTCCTAGTGTGTAATATCCTTGAGCTGCTTTGGAAACCCATGTTCTTTCTATTGGTGCGTCATATCCAATCTAAGGACCATGCCGGATTGATAAGAATCGCCATCTTCTTATCTTGAATATTCGTTACCCTCACTTGACCATTACTTCCTCTTTGTTCCTTCGTCATTTTCTTCATTTGTCCACCTTGCCGGTCCGCTTCTTTTCCTTATAACCGCTGCATCTACTTTTCCAAAAATCATTGTCCAGCTTGTTGACGTGACTGGGTTGTGATCCTACCCATTAGGATCATATCACCTTTAGCTTACTGGTTGAACCAAAAGTGGTTAGAGAAAGGCGAACGAACGGCTAAGTCTCTGTGTTTACTTTGAAATGGAGAATACAAGGCCTATGGTCATTCTAGTTACCCTGAAAGGCCTTAACTACCTTCTTTGTCTAGAATGGTGAAGACCACTTTTGGAGGCCGGGGACTAGGGATGCATCTCCTCCTAGATGAAGCACCTCCAAAGGCGTTTCAACAAGAAGATGGACAAGAAATCATGGTTGTTGATGAAGAAAAATGGACTCAGGAAGACCAGTTTGTTTTATCTATCATTTAAATCTCACTGGATGGACCTATCTTGGAAGCATACTCCTATTGTGAAAGTGCTAGAGAGCTATGGGAAACTCTTAAAAACATTTATGGCAATACTACTAATCTTAGTAGAGTTTTTGAATTAAAAAGAGTAATCAACAACCTTCATCAAGAAGACTTGGAATTCACGGCTCATTTTTGCAAGTTTCGCTCCCTTTGGGCTGAGCTTGAGATGCTGAGACCCAACTCTACTGATCCATAGACACTTCTTATAATGTGTGAACAAGACATGGTCTTTGGAGTTCTTCTTACTCTAAATCCAATGTACAATGACCTGATCAAACACCTTCTCAGATCAGACAAGCTTCCATCCCTTGAAGAATTATGTTCCTACATCCAAAGAGAACAAGGGTCTCATGGTCTCTTTAGTGGAAAAGGTGAACTGGTTACCGCAAACAAGGGAGTATACTTCAAACAAGATGATAGGAGAGGTTTGGTTTGTGACCACTGTAAGAGGAAGGGCCATACTAAGGACAAATGCTGGATTCTTCACCCACACCTCAAGCCTCCAAAGTTCAAAGACATCCGAGCCAATATCATCAAGGCTAAGGCTGAACCGGCAGGATCCTCCTCACGCAATCAGGAGGGAGATGGCACGGCTATTTTCAATGCTCAAACTGCTCAGATGGCTGCTTAGGATCAAGTGGTGAAGCGGTCAGAACTAGATGCTCTTATCAAGGCTCTAAAAGAAATTTATGGTAATGCCATAGGTTTCTCCTTTCATGCTTCTGCTCACACTCTAAAATTAAATGAGAAACCCTTAGTAATTGATTCTGGAGCATCCTACCATATGATTAGCAATGTTGAATTGATTAAAGACCTAGAACCGGATAAGGGTCATGTTGTGATTGCTAATGGGGATAGGATTCCAATTAAAGGGGTAGGAAACTTGAAATTATTTGAAAGGGAGACTAAAGCTTTCTTCATGCCTGATTTCACTTCTAATCTGGTTTCTGTTCGTAAGGCCACAAATGACTTGGATTGCAATGTTATCTTCACTCCTAATGATGTGCTATTTCAGGATATTAAGACAAGCAAGATGCTTGGGAAAGGAATAACTAAGGATGGTCTCTATCTACTGGAAGATGATCAACCTTTAGCTTCTGTTTTATGCTCCTTATACTCTGTTTCTGCTTATGCTAATAATGCGTTATGACATGCTAGATTAGGACACCCCCACTCTCGGGCCTTAAGCTTAATGTTGCCTAATGTTGTGTTTAAAAATGATGATTGTGAAGAGGCTATAAATGTTATGATCTAGAAGCTAGAAAGGTTCTAGTGTCCCGGGATGTTAAGTTTATTGAGAACAGAAGCTATTATGATGGACTACAATGGGATGACTTAGCTGATCTATCTGACACCTCTTTGGACCGAGCTACTAACCTTCAGAATATTCTTGATCACCTTGGTATTCCTTTTCCCGTGGCCGCTCCTTTTCCTGCTTCAGTCTCATATCCTATTCCAACGGCTCGGCAGGAATCTAGCTCGTCTCGGCATGATTCTAGCTCTGGTCCACACTCATCCGCGCATGACACTGATTCTGGTCCACACTTGTCCAGGCATGATCCTTTCTCGTCCCAACATGTACCAAACTTCGGACCGAGTTCATCTCAACCTGACCCGTCCCGGCAGGTACCGGGCCTTGAACCAAATATGTCCCGGCATGCACCAAATCTTGATCTTGAGGGGGGAACACTTGAAGAAGAATCTGATCAAGACAGGGCTTCCTCTTCTGAAAGTCACGACCAAGAAAGACAAGGACAGGTAGCAGAACCATCAGGGACATGTCAACCTTTAAGAAGAAGCACAAGACTTAGGAAGGATCCTTCAAACTGGGTAAATACAAGGTTCTATTACAATGCAAATGCTGTTGCTCACCCTTCCCAAATAGTCTGCTCCTTTGCTTCATTTCCTGAAGAACATAAGGTCTTTATGAGTAGCCTTGATCAGGAACATATTCCTACATCTTATGAAGAAGCTAAGGAACTCAAAGTAGGGAGGGACACTATAAATGATGAAACAGGAGCCATGGAAAAGAACCATACATGGGATGAAGATGTGCTACCTAAAGGAAAGAAGGCTGTGAGCTCAAAATGGGTGTTTACAATTAAGTATAAAAGTAATGGAGATATAGAAAGGTATAAGGCCAGGCTGGTAGCAAGAGGCTTCACTCAAACCTATGGTGAAGACACTGGTGATACATTTGCTCCTGTGGCAAAACTTCATACTGTGAGGATTGTGTTATCTCTAGCAACGAATCTGGAATAGGAATTGTGGCAGATGGATGTGTAGAACGCTTTCTTGCAAGGATAGCTAGAGGAAGAAATGTACATGCAGCCACCTCCAGGCCTATAAGGGATTGTTCAACCAGGCAAGATCTTAAGATTGAGGAAGGCTATTTATGGATTGAAACAATCACCCAGAGCCTGGTATCATAAGTTAAGCATGACACTAAGAGATAGAGGATTCAGGAAGTCAGAAGCTGATCATACTCTATTCACCCTCTCTAGCCAGTCAGGTATCATAGTTGTGTTGGTCTATGTGAATGATATCATTATTTCTGGTGATGACAAGGAAGGTATCAAGGAAACCAAAGTTTACCTTAAATCTAAATTTGATATTAAAGATCTTGGCCTGCTTAAGTACTTTCTAGGGATAGAGATTTGTCGCTCTAAAGAGGGACTTTTCTTATCTCAAAGGAAGTACACACTTGATCTATTGTCTGAAACAATGGATCATCATCGGGCCGCTGTATGAAATTAAAGTCAATGTATTTATTTGTATTATAGTTATAGGGGATCATATAAAGGAAGGATATGTTATTATTTTAGATATAAACAATTCTATGAATTACTCCTAAGGTAAAGGTTCACAACAAAACAGTTGATGAGAGTTACTTTGAAAACAAAAAAAGGAAAGTCATATTTTCTCAATTCCAAAAAATTGTATAACTGGATCTAATATATATGAGTTGGCGATCAGAATCTCTATGGATAGAATTTATAACGGGGTCTCGAAAAACAAGTAATTTCTGCTGGGCCTTTATCCTATTTTTAGGTTCATTGGGATTCTTATTGGTTGGACCTTCCAGTTATCTTGGTAGAAATTTTATATCGTTATTTGCGTCTCAGCAAATCATTTTTTTTCCACAAGGGATTGTGATGTCTTTCTATGGGATCGCGGGTCTCTTTATTAGTTGCTATTTTTGGTGCACTATTTTGTGGAATGTGGGGAGTGGTTATGATCTTTTCGACCGAAACGAAGGGATAGTGCGTATTTTTCGTTGGGGATTTCCTGGAAAAAGTCGTCGCATCTTTTTACGATTCCTTATGAAAGATATTCAGTCCATCAGAATAGAAGTTAAAGAGGGTGTTTCTGCTCGGCGTGTCCTTTATATGGAAATTCGAGGTCAAGGGGCTATTCCTTTAATTCGTACTGATGAGAATTTTACTACACGAGAAATTGAGCAAAAAGCTGCTGAATTGGCTTACTTCTTGCGTGTACCAATTGAAGTATTTTGAAATGAATTCATTTTTAAAGACTAAACGCTTTGGCAGTAGGAAGAAAAAACTAAAAAATTTCTTTCTTTTTTTTTCAATTGAACATTCATCTATTCTTTTATGCTCGTTTTTTTTGATATATTTGATAGAAAAGAAAGGGAGTTTCTTCGTCTCGAAAATAGAATCATATTTTTTTATTTGAAAAATTTGAAAAAGTTCTTTTAGTATTGATCGAAAAAAGGGGGAATAACATCCTGGAAATCCAAATTTTTTCTTGATTCAAATTGGAAGTGTATTCTGAGTCTATTTCTGTATTCTTTCTAGATTCAAAGCAAAGACTAAGTATTGAATCAAAAGAAAAAGATAAAAGGGATTATAGGCTCAATACATTCTATTCGAATTAGAATAGAAACTCATGCTCGATAGAAATAGTAGATCTAATAGAATCAACAAATGCGGTAGGTTCATTCACAATTC